>JAUPFT010000005.1:27471875-28071875 GCA_036936625.1 Parnassius smintheus behrii | reverse complement strand
CTGTTTCACGATTTGTAATTTTTATAAGGTTATGTAGTGCATAGTGGAATTGATTTATCTTTTTTATTATGTGTTCAATATGTTTACTCCATGTCATTTTTTCGTCCAGCCAAATTCCCAGAAATTTTGTGTGTTCTTTTTCATTTATGATTTTAGTTTTATAGTTAATATTAATTTTTGGTTGGTTTTTTCTTTGTTTGAATGACATAATATGCGTTTTATCCAAATTAATTTTAAGATTATTGTCATTCAGCCACTCTATTATCCTATATAAATTCTGAGTTATGTCCATTTCAATTGAGACCTTGTCTCGTCCCGTGAATAAAACTGTGCTGTCATCAGCAAATAAGGTCATTGGGTGCTGAGTCACCTGGGGCAAATCATTAATATATATTAGGAATAGTAATGGGCCGAGTACGCTTCCTTGCGGCACACCGTAGATTGTTTGCTTTGGTTGCGAAAGGTATGTTATTTCAATATTAGTACAAGGACAGATCTTTTTTATTTTAGTAATTTGTTTCCTATCATTCAGGTATGAAATAATAAGATTTAACACATTACCTCTGATTCCATATTTTTCCAGTTTAAGCGCTAAGATATTTAAATCAACATAATCAAACGCCTTGGTCATGTCCATGAACAAGGCGGTTGTTGGTGAACGATTATCCATACCGGTGATCACTTTTTCAATAAATCCATACATGGCCATATTTATGTTTTTACATTTTCTAAAACCATATTGTTCGTTTGCTAAGATGTTATTAACTTCCAAATAATAATATAAGTTGTTATATATTACTTTTTCTATTATTTTGGAGAATGTTGGAAGCAAAGCGACAGGCCTGTAGTTTTTAGGGTCATGTCTGTCCTCCTTTTTATATAAAGGATTTATAACGGATATTTTTAAAGCACTAGGAAAAGTACCATTTTCAATACATAAATTCACTACGTAACTTAGAACTGGGGAAATTTCAACGGCCACTAACTTCACTACTTTTGTAATTATATCATCATTACCAGCACTGTTAGTATTTTTTAATTTATTAATTATTTTATATAAATCGTGAGGAATACATGCAGGCATAAACATTGAATTTAATTCAATTGAGAAGTATAATAGTTTTTTTTTGTATATAATACTTTACTATTTTTTATAACAAAACCTAATGACTGAGATGATCTTTTAATTACACTTTCTAGTTGTAGTATAAATGTAAGCTTTTTATCGAATACTACACCTAGGTCCTTAACAGTCTCCACTTCTTGGGTAACTACACTATTGAGGGTATAACCTGATGGGAAAAAAATATTTTTGCGCGTGAATTTAATATGTACACATTTTTTTTTCACTATTACAAATAAGAAGTAATCATAGAACATATTATATTATACAATTTACATTACAATTTACAATTTATAATTTGCATTATTTATATACCAGTGAAGGACCACGTCTAAGTTCCATAGGTCATCACTGGCAACACACACTGGTTGTACAGTCTCGTTTTCAAGTTTTGAGGTATAGATGGAGTGACGACCTGGTAAGAAATGCAGGAAGTCTATGGACGTGCTTGGTGGCATTCCTTGGGGTGGTCTATGTTCAGCAGTGGACTTGTGAAGGGCTGTAATGATGATGATGACGATGATGATATATCAGGTTACGGGTCGCTCACTTCTCTCTAATATAAATATTATCAATATATTCTTTATTGTACACCAATACACATTAGAACGAGACAAAATGAAATAAATATATACAAAGTATAATAGGCGGTCTTATCGCTCCATTATTTAGCAAAAAACTTACAGTGAATTGCTAATAGGGAAGGTGCACAAGTGTTATATATTTATATATATTAGAGAGAAGTGAGCGACCCGTCACTCGATGCTACTCATGCACGACACAACAATCACACAGTTCTATCACTCTTCCGTGTAAATATGTATAGAGAAACAACTTCCAGCAATGTAAAAATTTCGTATTAGTATTTATAGTCTCTAGTAGAAAGTTGTTTCTCAGTTACAAATTTTCCACGGTGTGGTAGTCCTCCCAAAATTTCCCTAAACATAACGGGACATGGCACAATTTGCACATAACTGTGACCACAACCCGTTTTTTTAGAACAGTGCACCGAACACAACGCAATTGCTTGCGCGTCTTTTTTCCCGGCCTCGAATCAGCTTCCGTATAAATAGGGAAGTGATTCCCCGGTTCCAAACGAAGAACAAGCCGTTGCAGTTGATTCGGTACTCTGGGTGGCACCGAGGAAACGCGTGGGTATCGGCTCGATAGCCCTTCGGCGACCTTCAGCCTAAACTGGCGGTGGGAGTACATATGATACATGGGGTTCCGCAAATAAATAATGAAAGCGTTTAGAAGACTGGTGTTTAACAGCCTTTTAAACACCTTCATGTACCATTTCCGGTTTCTTTAGCGTTCTAATAAGAACATTGACAACTTTTGATCTTTTAAGTCTACGCCTCCCATGTATCGGTTGTACTCCTGAACCACTGTTGGCTTCAGGACCGCCTGTCCAGCACGTCTTTCCGGTACCATCTCATGTTGGTGGTAGGTAGACAAAACGGTGACAAGTTTGACGTCTTTCCACGCCACCAACGCGATGTCACCGCATGTACTCCACATGTGATACATGGGGTTCCGCAAATAAATAATGAAAGCGTTTAGAAGACTGGTGTTTAACAGCCTTTTAAACACTTTCATGTACCATTTCCGGTTTCTTTTGCGTTCTAATAAGAACATAGACAACTTTTGATCTTTTAAGTCTACGCCTCCCATGTATCGGTTTTACTCCTGAACCAATGTTGGCTTCAGGACCGCCTGTCCAGCACGTCTTCCCGGTACCATCTCATGTTGGTGGTAGGTAGACAAAACGGTGACAAGTTTGACGTCTTTCTACGCCACCAACGCGATGTCACCGCAATGTCTACCTACAGACACCCCACGCTCCAGCTGCTTCGGGTTCAAATCCTTTATAGCCTGTGGTATCCCCTTTCGCTGGCGGTTTATCGTGCCCAATACATCTGTACACCGGCTTTTAAGATATCTCGTTAAGAGCAATTGGTTATACCAATTGTCCATAACGAGAACATGCCCTGTATCCAGGTACCCCTCCATGAGCTGTAAGACAACCCTCGCGGTTTTGTCATTAAAGCCATGTAGGGGTCCGGGATACATGGCAGTATTTTTGCCTGTGTACAGCCGGTATTGGAGCAAGTAGCCGGTTTCAGCCTCACAAAGCTCAAAGGATTTGATTCCGAAGCGAGCAGCTTTGGTCCGTATACACTGCCTCCAGCTTAAACGAACCTTCCATTAAAGCAAGGACTCGTCTAAGCTGAGGTATTGAGACGGTGTCTACATTTCTGCAAACTTTCGGTTGCAGTGGTCCACTACCGGCGCAATTTTTTCCACTTTGCGTTCATATCCCCTACTTACCAAATTTTCATTACTCACAAAGTGCAAAAATTTGGTAAGTAACAGGAATCTAGTCCGCGACATAATTTTGCGGAATGAAGGCATTTCCAAGATCCCCGTATCCCAGTACTCGTGAATTTTGGAACGATAGCAAAAAGATAAATAAATTAGCACGGCAAAATATCTATACAGCTCTTCAACCGTGGTATCGGTCCAGGAATCCAAGTAATTTGGAATCCTACCACCAAAATATCAGGGTCAGAGAGCTGAGAGATTATTTCACATGCATATTCATTTGTCTCTCTGACAATGGTCTCCATAAATTCACGATCCCAGATCTTACAAAAGATAGCGGTGGGATCTGGGGAAGAAAAAGTTGGGCCGGGCACGCGCAAATACGTTTCCTTCTGAGCCGTAAAAGATGTAAAATCTTCCGACCAGAAGAAAGTCGTATCGACGGGTGCAGCTGCTCCGGAGCTCCCTGTCATTCTTCCCCTTTCTCTCCTTCCATTCGCATTCTCTATTCTTTCATTCTCTGTTCTTTCGTCTTCCATCAATGCCTCTTCATTCTCATTCTCTCTCGCTCTTTCCTGCACATTCACATGCCATTCATTCTCTTCTTCATTCTCGTCATTTTCACACTCTCCGGCACTCCTCGTATCAATTTCATCACACATTACCAAATCTCCATCATCATCATCCTCAAACATATTTCGCTGATCCCGGACATGCACGTTTCGTGAATTGCGGGCTGCTTGGCGAAGACGAACAAAGTCCGGGATATCAATGTCACCTTCACCGTCCTCTTCATCGTCATCGTTTTTGCTGTCGCTGCCTGAGTCCTGAAGAATTAACGCAATTTCTTTCAGGTTCAGGGCGCGACGGCACCTTTTCTTACCACCCGCAGCCTCAGGAATTAACGATGACGGCGATGCCATTGTCGGGGTAGAGGCAGGTATCCAAGGCTAAAAAGAATAAAGCACATTAGGATACCATACTTTTACGGAAATATAAAAACGCAGAACTTGGGATTTTTGCGAAGTACTTACACGAATGCGTCCGCTTGATGTCGCTTGGTACAGCACTGGATCGCCTTGTGTGCGTACCGTGCCTTCTGGCGTTACCACGCAAGGATAGCACGGCAACAGGCGACCTTCCGGCATCTCACGGCACGGCCCGGCAATGGCATCGTCATGCTGACGTTTCGACATGATTCTAATAAATAAAAAAAAACATGTATTATATACAAAATAAATTCCTCAAAATCGGTTAGTGGAGCTGAACAAAAATTCTTAGCCTTGAAAGTTCTCATCCTATTATACAATATAAAATATATATATATATATATATATATATATATATATATATATATATATATATATATATATATATATATATATAATGCCGTGTAGTGGCGGTTGAGAATATCCACTACCCCATATCTTCCCGTGGGTGTCGTAAGAGGCGACAGAGGGAGACAGGCAGGAGATGGGCAGCAGCGTCATACTTCTACTGTGCGCTACGGTATAATTTTTTGGGGCAATGCCACAAGGCGCGAAGATATATTTAAAGCACAAAAAAGTGTGTGCGTGCTATTGCAAGCATATCGAGTACAGAAAGCTGTAAACCACAATATAAAAAATTTAAGTTATTGACATTTCCCGCAATGTATATTTATGAAGTTGTAACATTTGTAAAAACTAATCCCGAAATATTTAATGATTATCTAATAACGAACAACCGACGTAAAAATAAAATTCATACAATTTCATCAAAGACAGCTTTACTTAGAAAAAGCGTTTTTGGTATATTGTCTAAAATATATAATAAGGTTCCATCTATGTTTCATGAAATGGAAAATATTCATAAATTTAAAAAAGAATTTAGAACATTTCTAATTGAGAAATGCTACTACTCAATAGATGAATATTTAAGTGACGCATCAGTAGGCATATTATAATGACATTGCACAAAATATAATTCATTTGACTTTTGATTGGACAATATATTATTGTAAATATCCCATTTTAATTAATTATTACATCGTTGTTGAATTTTCTCATATAATTATAATATAAATAATAAAATGAAATAATATATAATAATTTAATTGTACACTGTAATACTGTAACTGTAACACTGTAATATTTGTATACCTAAGGGTCGAATGCAGCGAACATATCTATATAACATATACATATAAGATCTATTCTGTCTCATTACCTGTATTCACAAATAAATAAATAAAAAAAAATAACAATAACGTGATAAAAAACTGCGGTTGCCAACCCGCTCGCCAAGCGTGGCAACTATGGCAAATATCCCCCCATGAGCAACGACGCAAATAAACGGCCCCCAGTCCCCGGCGGCCCCGCTATTTCTGGCTACGGTGGCGACCATGGTAACGACGGGGCAGGGGGTGCTAAGAATCTCCGGTGGAGGTTCGGTTGCCACCTACGACGACTCGACCTGGCAACGTGTAACGCACGCACTCTGAGGACTGACGAGAAGATACTGGAGCTGGAAGAAGTGGTAGACAAGTTGTTGCAAAATCAGACCATATCTTAGGTCTGATTTTGTAGAGCGTTTTCGGCTTGAAAAATGCTGTCCTGATTTTGTAATTAACGTGATCAATAAATTTTTGTTCCCCATCTAAAATCAGGCCGAGATTGCGGGCAGAAATAGAAATAGAAACTTTTTTATTCAATGTAGATTATAAAAATACTTATTGAAAGTCACTTTTTTAATTTACCACTGGTTCGCAAAAAATACCTCTGTCCTGGGAAGAACCTGTGTAATATTATTGGATTATCTGAGGTCCGAAGAGAGGGGGAGGACACGGTAATCCTCGAGTCCGGCAACTTGTTCTATCACCGGGAGGGCGACCATCTGTCCCAAGGAGGTGTCGGATTTATCGTCCACAAGTCTCGTCAACAACGTTATAAAGATTGGGAGTGTGTCGACGAGGGTCGCGTACCTGATACTCAGAACCACCAAACGGTATTCGCTGAAGTTCGTACAGGTCTACGCATCAACCTCGGCACATCCCGATGAGGAGGTGGAGAAAATGTATGAGGATATTTCTAGAGCCATGCAGTCCTCCAAAACCCACTACACGGTGTTGATGGGAGACTTCAACGCAAAACTAGGCACAAGAGAAGGCGGTGAGCTGAAGTTAGGGAAATTTGGAGTAGGGCAACGGAACTTTAGGGGCCAGCAGCTGGCTGACTTTATGGAGAAAGAGGGACTCTTTATAATGAACTCTTTCTTCCAGAAGCGGCCCCACAGGAAGTGGACCTGGTCGAGCCCCGACGGTTCGACAAAAAATGAGATTGACTTCATTATGACGACCAGACGCCAACTGTTCAGTGAAGTCTCAGTGATCGCAAGGGTGAAAACCAGCAGCGATCACCGAATGGTTAGAGGCATACTGAACCTAAACGTTAAGTTGGAAAGGTCTCGTCTAATGAAGTCAACGCTCCGTCTCCCTCGTGCTCTAATCCAGAATTCCGAGACTTTTCAGCTCTAGTTACGTAACCGCTTTCAGTGCCTAGAAGATTGCAATGCAGTGGACGATATGAATGACAAGCTCGTGGAAACTGTCCATGCGGTCGGAGCTAAGTTCTGCAAGACCCGCCGCGGAAGAACACAAAAACTCTCCGATCACACTCTTAATCTCATGGCTGTTAGACGGGAGATGAGGCTGCAATCGTCAACAGATTTGACAGCATACAGGCAACTGAACAGACAGATCTCCAAATGCATGCGGCGAGACTTACGCAACTTTAATACTGCTCGTATTAAAGAAGCGATCGAGCAGAACCAGGGCTCCAAAGTCTTTGCCAGAGATCTGTCTGCCAGAAAGAGCCAACTGTCAAAGCTGAAGACTGAGTGTAGCAGCATTATTTCCGGGACGACTGAGATTTTAAGTGAGATTGAGAGGTTCTATGGGCAGCTGTACAAATCATCGTTGGAGCCACACGCAAGTGTGAGTAACGATCCAGAGCAAGTCTTACCCGACACTATTTCGATGATATCCCGGACGTCAGTCTGAGCGAGATTAGAATGGCTCTCCAGCACCTTAAAAACGGCAGGGCCCCAGGCGAGGATGGAATTATAGCGGAGCTTCTGAAAGCGGGTGGAACACCGGTACTTGAAGTCTTTCAGAAGCTCTTCGATTCCGTCCTCCATGGTGGCACTACTCCGGAGGCGTGGAGCAGAAGTGCGGTGGCCTTGTTCTTTAAGAAAGGCGACAACGCTCTCTTGAAGAACTACAGACCGATTTCCCTTCTGAGCCGCGTTTACGTGCTGTTTTCTAGAGTCATTACGAATTGTCTCGCACGCAGACACGACGACTTCCAGCCTCCCGAACAAGCCGGTTTCCGAAAAGGCTTCATTACCATAGACCACATACATACCCTGCGGCAGATTGTACAGAAGACCGAAGAGTACAATCCGCCACTTTGCCTGGCGTATGTGGACTATGAGAAAGCCTTTGATTCCGTCGAAATTTGGGCGGTGCTACAGTCCCTTCAGCGGTGCCAAGTTGACTGTCGGTATATCGAAGTGCTGAAGTGTTTGTACAGTAGGGCTACGATGGCTATCCGAGTACAGAACCAGAGTTTGAAACCTATCCAACTGCAGAGAGGTGTAAGACAGGGTGACGTTATATCCCCGAAACTCTTCACCGCTGCGTTGTAAGATGTTTTCAAGCTAGTGGACTGGAAAGGATACGGTATTAACATCAATGGCGAGTACATCACTCACCTTCGATTTGCCGACGACATAGTCCTTATGGCAGAATGGCTGGAGGACCTAAGCACTATGCTCAATGACCTCAATGGTGTCTCCCAACGGATAGGTCTTAAGATGAACATGGACAAAACAAAGATCATGTTCAATGTCCATGTCACACCTATGCCGGTAGTTGTTGGAAGCACTATGCTCGAAGTTGTTGACGAGTACGTTTACCTGGGACAAATAGTCCGACAAGGTAAGTCCAACTTCAACCGAGAGGTCAATCGACGGATTCAACTCGGCTGGGCAGCGTTCGGGAAATTACGACACATCTTCTCGTCAGGTATACCTCAATCTCTGAAAACTAAAGTGTACAACCAGTGCGTGTTACCAGTGATGACTTACGGATCAGAGACGTGGTCCTTCACTGCTGGCCGTATGAGGACGCTCAAGGTCGCTCAGCGAGCTATGGAGAGGGCTATGCTCGGAGTTTCTCTGCGTGATAGACTCAGAAATGAGGATATCCGCAGTAAAACCAGAGTGACCGACATAGCCCAACGGATTAGTAAGCTCAAGTGGCAATGGGCCGGCCATATAGCTCCAAGAACCGATAACCGATGGGGAAGAAAGGTTCTCGAGTGGCAGCCTCCTACCGGTAGGCGTAGTGTAGGGCGACCCCCCACTAGATGGAGTGACGACCTGGTAAGACATGCAGGAAGTCGATGGATGCAGGTGGCTCAGGACCGTGCTTTGTGGCGTTACTTGGGGGAGGCCTATGTTCAGCAGTGGACTTGTGAAGGGCTGTAATATATCATCATCAAAATATATCATCACCATCATCAGGTGATGATATATATATAATGGTTCTGGGAGATCAAGATTTGTTTACGAAAATTTCAGAAGTCTTAGTTTCGCAATGTTCAAGTCTTTCTAATTTTATCGTTTTATATTGCTTTATATAAAAGTTATTTAAAGTCACAGCCTCTATACATCCCACTGCTGGGCATAGGCCTCCTTTCATTTTTGAGAGGGTTTTAGGGTAAGGTCCGCCGTGCTGCCCCAATGCCTGTTGGCGAACTTCACATCGAAATATATTTTTTTCTTATTTCTCAGACATGCCGGTTTCCTCACGATGTTTTCCTTCACCGCCGAGCACGTGGTAAATTAGCATTTATAATTGCAATTAACAATTTCATTAGTGCCGGCGGGGATCGAACCTGGGTGTCTTGCGTACTGTGAAACTTACAGCGAGCGCTGATCATCTGAGCTACTACGGCTTGCTTTATATACTTAAAAAAATGATGGAAAATAAAAATAAACTAACAAAACATACTTTTTATTCATTCCTTTATATCATCACTTATAAAAAAAATTATGAAGGAAACAAAAATGGAACAGCCTTTATCAATAAGGTACTGGACAGTCAGTTTTGAACGCACGCACACATACAAAGTCATTGCGTACGTGTGAGTGTTGAATTAGACCTTTCGCGAATTTTTCGAAGAAAACAACAAAAATATAAAATATTACCAAAAACTACTAGTATATATAAATTCTACTCAATTGTTCCTATAAGTAAAAGTATTTACAATGGTATTTTTATATATAATAAGTATTTAATTTAATTTTTTATATATAATAGTATTATTTACTGTTGTTGTAACTTAGATCATTCAAAAATATTACGTAGTAAAGATAAATAACATTACTTACCGTTTTTTGAAAGAAAATCCAACTAAAATCACAATCACAAAACTTCAACGGTTACGCAACTAACCGCACCGGCACGCAAAAGCGAATGGCTGTTATATTTGATTTTGTCTATGTAACCGAGTGAATATAATTCTTCAGAATATTCTTTAGTTCGTTCAGGATCGAATGAAATAGTGTTCAATTGAAAATATACTGTATTTTTATACGTTACGTGAAAAGGAATGGGTTCGGGGTTTACAGCTGGTTCCTTAAATCCCGCTTCAAAGGATCACTTGAAAAGGAACCAGAGTCGGGACAGAGGGAAGTCCTTTCTTCCAGCTGAACCAGCAGCGGATTTCCTAACCTCCTATGACACCTACTTTGAGTTCGGGAACAACGTATGTGAACCCCGCAACGGAGTAACACACAAGTGCGTCGACCTCTTCCTTTTCTTCAGAATAGGTTCAGGCGGGGATTACGGGTCTTCCGAAGTCGTCCCGGTTCCAACGCCTTAATTCTTCGATATGTGCCGCAACAGCGACACAGTGGACTGTATTTCACTTTTAAAGGATTCCTTGGGAATAAAACAGCAATTATCTTCAAACCGTTCCGTGAGAGAGTAATTACTTTCCCTATCACTTTTTCTTTCTTGATTATACTGCTGGTCCCGAACTTTCCCGAAGTTTTCCGAACTTTCTTCAACTTCCCCCGAACTTCCCCGAACGAATTGCAACGTTAATTGTCTTCTTCATGTGTCTTAGGGCACATGCAGGTTTCGGGCCTCGGGGTAAGCCCCCATTACCCGTGTTGTCCTCGCGGTCCACCACTATGGACCGGTCCTGGGAGCCTTCTAATGGAGTTGTAGGTGTAATAACCGGATTTTTCCGAAATTGGTTGATTTTTTCGTAGTCGGTTAGACTACGAAAAAAGTTAGGTTATCTGGTAGAAGTCAAAGTTGGCCTATCAGCGGCATTGTGGGTTGTTACTCGACTCTCTAATCGATATAGAGAGGAGTTCTCTTGGATAGGGTCGCCCGTCCGGAGGGCGAGTGTGTAGCGGCGCAAAGTTGTTAAGATGTATGTGTGGCCCGTTGTCTGCACGGTCGAACAGTTCGCGCGCCAGCCGGGCCACAAACTCCTGGATAGTAGCAATTTTCAGGTTGGCCGCTATAACGTCATTCCGGACGTAGCGACCCGCACCGACGATGGTTCTTAACGCCATATTTTGCTGGGCCTGCAGTCGCCGCCTCAGAGGCTCGCTCAGAAGCGCGTACCAGGCCGGAGCAGCATAGGTGATGATTGATCTAATGTAAGTTTTGTAAACACGCACTTTGGTATTAAGTGGTAACTTGGATGCCAGGACCGGACGTAGCATCGCCCGCGCACATCGTGCTCTGCGGACGACGAGGTCGACGTGCGCAGTCATGCGCAGCGCCCGGTCAATCCGGCACCCAAGGTAGGTCACGGCCTTCTCGTACGCGATCTGCTGGCCATTGAGGGTTAATTGAGGTGGTAGGTTCCTGAGGCGGCGAGTGAGCAGAGCGGTCGTCTTACCAACGTTGACGACCATCCTCCACTCGTCTAGCCATGGTGGCAGCAGGTCCAGGTGGCGTTGCATCCTGGCAGTGGCAATGTGGGCTCTTCTGGACGAGGTGAAATAAGCGCTATATTTCACCTCGACTATAGGCGACGACAGGAACTCCTGTACGCGACTCTCCTTTTGGGCATGAAGCTCCAAGAACTCCGCACTTGCTGGGTTCGGCATAAATTGCTCCTCGAAGTGCTCTACTAGGATATCCGCTCTACCCTTGGCATCGTAACGACGTTCGCCCGCGTTGTTGGTCAGCGGGCAAACGGGAGGTTTGGTTTTAGTTAACTGTCGGTTCAGTTTATAGAGCGACGCATCATGCTCTTCCGCCTTCCATATGCGCCGCTCCCAGGCATCTCTGTGTGCCTGTACTGCAACCGACAGTTCCTCCGATAAGGTGTTCAATTTCGTCTTGATTCTCGGGCAGCGAGTACGCGCCCAGAGTCTTCTTAAGGCCCTTTTTCTCTTGATCTGCGCGCTAATGTGTCGCGGCAGATCATCCCTTCTGGTTGACATCGGGACGATCGTAGAGGCAGCATTGAGGGCCTCCTGAATCGCCTTTGTCATGTTAGTGGCTGCGGCCTCTACGTCGTCCGCTGTGTTTAAGGGGTGATGTGCTGGAGGTCTCTCCTGCAGGTGTTTGTGGAAGAGCCTCCAGTCGACACGTGTCGGCGGCGTAGTCACCGCCTTTAGGCCAAGGGTAATTAAGATCGGGAGGTGCTGTGAATCCAGGTCGTACAGCACCTCTACCACTATCGGGTAGTTGATGTTCCTAGCGAGCACGATGTCCAATACATCCGGACGACTTCGTGGATCCGTCGGAACATGAGTGGGTTCTTCGGGACCTAAAACGTCGTAGCCGTGTCTTTCGGCGTCTTCGAAAAGTGCATGACCCGGCGGGTTGATCAGTCTAGATCCCCACGCCGGGTGTTTGGCGTTTAGGTCCCCGGCGATGATGGTCGGTGTTTCGCCTTCCATTACCGTCCGGATGTCTGAGGAGCAAAATGAAGTCCCTGGCGGGCGGTATGCTGCGTAGATCCTTAGTTCCTCGCCCGCCGCCTCCATTTTTATGCCGATAGAGCGCATAGTTTGGTAATCCGGTAGGTCAAGTTCTTGATGGACGATGTCCCTTCTCACTAGGACCGCTGTCCCTCTGTAAGCGGCCCCTTGAGAGGTGACCTCGTCCCTCCTATACAGATGGTAGTTAGGCAGCTTTATGCGTGTGCTCGGAATAAGTTTCGTCTCTCCCAGCAAGATGACCTGTACGTCTTGTTGTTGGGCGACGGTGCGGAGTTCTTGTAGCTTCTGCTGGATTCCACCCGGGTTCCAGTAGAGAAGGCGCAGGTTAGACTCCTCCATAGTGCCGAGCCAGGAGGTTCGCCAGTGCCTTCATAACTGCTGTGATAGGATCGGTCCCGGCTCTGATGTCTGCCAGGACCTGGCTGCTGACTTCGATTGCAATGCCAACCAGACGTTGGATGGCGTCGGCAGTCTCGAAGCCGGCTGTTGGTGTTCTAGGTACCTGTGCAGGAGTTGGCGCTGGTCTCGGGTGTTGGTATACTGCTCTTTGTGTATGGGTAGAGCGCGCTCTATGTGTAGAGCGGGCTCTATTTTCTGATAGAGCCCTTTCTGGCACTCTACCCATTCTGGCTTTGTCTTCCTTGGTAACCTGCGCCTGGGCTATCGTTACCGCTGGGGTTGGGGTAGAGGTTGCTGCGTGAGGAGGAGGCTGTCTTCCTCCCACGCTTACTCCACTGGGTGGTTTGGCGCTCTGTGGCGTCGTTAGCGGGGGGCTGGAGAGTCGCCCCGGTGGTTGCCTTCGATGTGGTGGTGGTGGGCACCACCGTTTCTATGGGTGCCGTGACGGGTGGAGGGGGGGGGGCAGGTTGCCTTCCCTTTCCTCTAATTGTGGTCTACCCGTCTTCCTGGACCACGGCCCTGGGACGACTTTGGGGGACCCTCTTGGGCTCCTCTAGGAGTAGTCCCGGTAGAGTAATCCCCTGCTTCCTTGCAATCCTCCTCAGGACTGGGCAGCGGCGATCATTGGTGGTGTGGTTCTTAGCGCAGTTCGCGCATCGCGGTTCCTCATCTCTACCCCTTGGGCAGTTACTGGCGATGTGATCTCCAGCACAGCGAACACACTTCACTGGCCTGAAGCAGTTGGTGGATGCATGTCCAGGCCTGGCAGCGGTGGCATTGTGAAGGGCTCGCTCTTCCTTTCCAGGCCTCTATGACGACTCCTCTCATGAAGAGGAGCTCGTCGACTTGGTAGAGCTCGTTGCGGCGCTCTAGGCTCAGGTGGTCCAGCTGCGCGAAGTAGAGGCACCCAGGTCTGCCTCTACGGGGGGGGATCCCTTTGACGTATCTGATCGGGAACCCCTTGGCCCTGATAGCCCCCTCTATCGCGGTTGGATCCGTGCCCATTGGTAGTCCCCGTATGCCCACTTTTATGGGCTTGTCCTCTTTGGGGGTGTAACAGTACCAGGACATAGCTGGTACTTTCTCGGTAATCTCCATAAGGTACTTTTGTACCGTCCGGAATTCTTCCGGACTCTGGGGGGTAAATCTGACCCCCTTACCGAACGGACGAGCATTCGGTGGGTAGCCCAACTTCTTATTGAGCACTTCGAAATGCTTCGTCCAGTCCGGCAAGCACTCAGCTACTATAGGTGGGTACCTTTTAGCAGATTCTTCCGGCGGCTTTGGTGTTTCGGCTGTCTTAGTCCTTGGTACTGGCGGGGCAGCTACCAGTTGGGCGTAGCTGGTCGAAGGCCTCTGACCATCGTCCGATGGCCGGCCTGACGGGTTGGTGGTAGGTGCGGACGGTGAGTGTCCGGCAGATGTGCTCGGCGCTAGGGTCGCATACGTGGTGGCACTCCACCCGTATGACCCCTCTCCTCCCTGATCTAGATCAGCAGCATCCATACTGGTGTGTTGTTCCGGTGTTCTGGGGGGGGGGGGGTTTAATCGGCGATGGCGATTTGGGTGGTGATCTCCTAATCGGCTTCTCCGGTTGGTGGTCTGATTCTCCCTCGGATGACGAATAATCCGAGGAGTTTGAAGTACCGAAGCATCGCCTCTTCTCCTGGAGGGATGCTGCTGTCTCTAGAGGTGTATGCCTCCTCGTCGTCTTCTTGGCCCGCTGGTGTTGTGGGAACGGTTCCCGCCCAGTCGTACCTTCAGGTACGATGGGCGAGAGCGCGGTCCTCGGTGCGGGCTCCTTACCCGGTGAGGAGGGTTTCCGTGTCGGGATCTGGGAGTAGGAGGACACTACTCTAGTCCTTTCAGGATAAAAGATATCGCGGTACGCGATTGGCCGATCTAGTACGCCAGGACGGTCGGGTGGTCTTCTTGGTTTTGGCTTGGGTGGGGGTTCCCCCTTGTCCTTATCGGATATACTGAGAACCTACCTACGTCAGTCAGGTAATCTAATTTGCGGCCCTGTCTACAATATGGTATATAAGATAGTGGCTTTCCACACTTGGGGCACTGCCTACCCCTTTTGTAATCAAAAGGGTTGGGGGAAGTGCTAAGGTGGCACTTTAAAACGCGACTAGGCACAGGATGCACGAAGCGCATAAAGTGCCAAGAATCACCTAGGGGTCGGTGACCTCGACGCCTCACGGAATCACGGGACTCAACGTTCGGCGGAGTATGTCGTACCGGCGGTCATTTGCAGCCACTGCTAACTACAAAAGACGCACACCTAGGAGATCCTTGATAGATCGAATGAATTGCAACCAGTTTGTCGTCTGATTGCACCGAGATGCAATACAGGTATCGGGCCTCGGGGTAGCCCCCATTACCCGGACGATCCTCGTGCCCCATTACTATGGGGCAGTCATTTTCTTCACCTATTATATTATGGGTGGCTTTTTCTATAACCGGAGTGTCCGTACGTGGTTAATATTTTTTCCATAGTCATTTACCCGACTATGGAAAAATAGGAGGTTGTCTGTATCCGATATTATGTAGAGTGATAGTTTTTCCGTAGTTATCCTACTACGGAAAAAGGAGATGTTATCCGGTTGAAAGTCAAAGTTGGCCTTTCAGCGGCATTGTGGGTTGTTACTCGACTCTCTAATCAATATAGAGAGGAGTTCTCTTGGAAGAGGTCGCCCGTCCGGTGGCCGAGTGTGCAACGGCGCAAAGCCGTTGAGGTGTTCGTGTGGCCCGTTGTCGGCACGGTCAAACAAGCCGCGCGCCATCCGGGCCACGAAGTCTGTGATGCTCTCGACTTTTAAGTCGGCCGCTATTACGTCGTTCCGGACGTAACGACCTGCTCTGACAATTGTCCTTAATGTCAGATTCTGCTGGGCCTGCAGTCGCCGCCTCTGGGTTATGCTCAGGAGCGCGTACCAGGCCGGAGCAGCGTAGGTGGTAATAGTCCGGATATACATCTTGTATATCCGGATCTTAGTCTTCAATGGTAATTTAGATGCCAGGACCGGACGGAGCATCGCCCGCGCACATCTGGCTTTGCGGACGACGAAGTCGACGTGCGCAGTCAAGCGCAGCGCCCGATCGATCCGGCACCCAAGGTAAGTCACGGCCTTCTCATACGCTATCTCCTGGCCGTTGAGAGTCAATGGTGGTGGTAAGTTCCTGAGCGACGAGTGAGCAGAGCGGTTGTCTTACCAACGTTGACAACCATCCTCCACTCATTTAGCCATGGTGGCAGCGGGTCCAGCAGACGCTGCATATTGGCAGTGGCTATATGAGCTCTTCTGGACGAGGTGAAATAGGCGCTATCGTCCGCATATAGCGCCAGCTCAACGTCGTCCTCCCATTCTTGCAGCCTGCCTGCCAATGTAGGTATATCATTGGTATAAGCCGCGTACAGGACTGGAGACAAACAGCTGCCCTGTGGAACGTCGGCTCTGATGGATTTTGTTGCGGACTCGGCGTTCTCTATGCAGAAGTAAAACTTCCTGTCTTCCAGGAAGGACGCCATTAACCGCAACATAGCAGGGGGGACACTGGTCTGTTCGTGTATTTTATATAATAATCCGGAGTGCCACACCCGGTCGAACGCCTTCTCGATGTCGAGAAAGACGCCCAACGATATGCGGCCGCGATTGTACTCTGCCGCAAGCAGGTGCAGCACTCTAGTCAGCTGTGTGACTGTAGAGTGACCCCTCCTGAATCCGTGCTGCTCCGCCCGAAGTTGGATGCACGGACGGAGACGTCTTAGCAGCAATCTTTCGAACAGTTTAGCTATGTGTGGTAATAGCGTAATCGGCCTGTAACTGGAAGCTTTACGCCTGTCCTTCCCGGGTTTCGGCAAGACGATAATTTTGCCTTTTTTCCATTCCTCCGGGAAGTGAGATGTCCGCAATATCCTATTGTAGAGTCGACCAATCTCTACTAGGACTTTATTGGGCAGCTGTCGGAGTGCAGCGTTGGTAATCCTATCGTGCCCAGGCGCCTTCCTGGGTTGCAGGCGGGTTACTGTCCTCCGCAGTTCAGCGGGGGAGATGAACCACTCTCCTGCAAGAGGTGGCGCGGGCGACGACAGGAACTCCTGTACGCGACTCTCCTTCCGGGAATGAAGCTCCATGAACTCCGCACTCGCTGGGTTCGGCATAAATTGCCCCTTGAAGTGCTCTCCCAGGATATCCGCTCTGCCCTTGGCATCATAGCAACGTTCGCCCACACTGTTGGTCAGTGGGCAAACGGGAGGTCTAGTTTTTGTCAGCTGTCGGTTCAGTTTATAGAGCGACGCATCATGCTCATCCGCCTTCCATATGCGCCGCTCCCAGGCCTCCCCTCTGTAGGCCTGGACTGCCACCGACAGCTCCTCCGATACGGTGTTTAATTGCGTTTTTAATCTAGGGCAGCGAGTACGCGCCCAGAGCTTTCTCAGCGCTCTTTTGCGCTTGATCTGCACGCTTATCTCACGCGGCAGATCGTCACGCCTTGCTGTTATCGGGACGATCGTAGAGGCCGCGTTGAGGGCCTCGTGGATGTTTTTGGTTATTCTAGTAGCAGCGGCCTCTACGTCGTCCGCTGTGCTTATAGGCATGTGTGCTGGAGGTCTCGCTTGCAGGTGTTGTGCATAGCGCCTCCAGTCGACACGTGTCTTGGTTGCTCTGGGCGGCGTAGTCACCGCCTTTATGCCAAGGGTTATCAGAATCGGGAGATGCTGTGAGCTCAGGTCGTATAGCACCTCTACCACTACTGGGTAGTTGATGTTCCTGGAGAGCACGATGTCCAATACATCCGGATACTTCCGTGGGTTGGACGGGATGTGCGTTGGCTCCTCGGGACCCAAAACGTCAGAGTTGTTGTTTTCTGCATCTTCATAAAGTTCACAACCCGGCGGGGTGATCACTCTGGACCCCACGCCGGGTGTTTGGCGTTTAGGTCACCGGCGACGATAGTGGGCGTGTCGCCTTCCATTATTGTCCGGATGTCTGAGGGGCAAAATGGAGTCCCTGGCGGGCGGTATGCTGCGTAGATCCTAAGTTCCTCGCCCGCCGCCTCCATTTTTATGCCGATAGAACGCATTGACTGGTATGATGGTAATTCCAGTTCCTGATGGACGATGTCCCTCCTCACCAGAACTGCCGTCCCTCTATAGGCAGTCCCTTGAGCAGTGACCTCGTCCCTTCTGTACAGGTGGTAGTTGGGCAGCTTTATGTGCGTCCTTGGGTTGAGCTTCGTCTCTCCCAGCAAGATGACGTGCAACGAATTGCAAGAAACTCGTTTACTGAGCTACCCCAGAGCTATACGCGAAAGAGAACCGCGCCCTCTGTGCGATTACACCACTTAATTACATCAATTTGTACTATCACTCTCTCACGGTTTGCTCAATATCTTTATTTGTATAAGACATACATTTATACATTTTACTTATAAAGATAGCACAAAAAATATCTATACTATGATATACATTACATTTTTATATCACAAAAAAACCTTTTATTTATTCAACAAAGTATGCCTATTTTACAACATATGCACCAAGTTAGAATTCTTAAATATCTAACATATAAGGTTGAAACAATGTTCTTCACTTGAAAATATAAATATCTTAACTAATACAATAGTTTAATTTACATTTTTCCTATACATTTCACTATTAAAACACTTTTAAATTTCTTTCACAAAACTATCAATATTTCACTAATCCAAATGAATTTTCACATAAAAATAACACAGAATTCACCTATTTTGCTCATACAGTCAATCTGAAATATTTTACAAGTCAATTTTACATAAATTGCTGAAATTTGCAAATATTCAAATTTCTACTTGTTTTGACCTCCTAAGTTAACGTGCGGCTATGAACTCACGCTATTTGAACAACTAATTCTCACACGACTTTCACTTGTCGGCAAAAATGGCAAATTTAGCACACACTACTATCAACCAATACTAGGTGAACAACTGATTCTACACGACTCCCAAATTGTAGGAAATTATTTCCAACTAGAATCTTATCAGTTATCATGTCTCTTATCAGATAACATAGACAAAATATTTTATGAATCAATACATTGAAAATAGACATTTTGTTTTCATACAAAACGTATCAAACTCATATAAGATAATACTTATGCAATTAATTTCCATTAATTCTATTTATTCACAAAGTGATCATTTCGACCGGGGAACAAATCCTGGTCTCTAACTTTACTTTAATATTCCTTTAAATTAACATTATTGGAAAGGTGATTTCAACCGGGGAACTGAACCCGAAAACATAATTTATATCTTAAAAATTCCCTATATGAATTTATTAAGAAAATATTACTAAGAAAACGACAAACTAGTCCGACCTGGGAATCGAACCCAAGACCTTCAAATCATTAATTCGATATTTCTTTAAGATTCAACTAAGTGTTTCCTTATTAGAATATTATTGCTCGATAATTTGTTTTTAAAAGCTATTCGTAATCGGTTAACTAATAAATTAAGATATTCTTATAGACGCGTCGCCAACATTACGTGTTTGTACAGATTTTTTAAATTGCGACAGGGCTAATGATTTAGGTCAAAGAGATTATGTATGTGGTTGGCACTTGAGGAAATGTTTCAAAAATATAATATAAGGATGCAAAACATGTAGAGAACATGATGTGTTAAATATAAATAACATAGAAAAAATTCATAGGTATATTAAAGCCAAAGAATATTTTTCAAATAAAAAGTTACTATGTTATCCATCAAATCAGTTAAATTAATGCTTTCTTGATATCAAAAATATATGTGTCTTTCATTTAAAGAAAGATGTACCCCATAAAGGATTAAAAAATGCTGTCAAAATACACGCAGATATTTTTGTAGACTACCCATTTAAATGTGAAACACAAAACAAAGTTAAAACAATATTTCACCGATGTTACAACTAATATAATAATTTACAGTTGGTGTAGAGTCATCAATCGATCGCATCTTAGCTGGTGAAGATTACGGAATATATACTAGAGAATGTATAGTGGATATATACAATATGTGGATGGTAAGCTCACATATTATAACAAGACTTATATAGGTACCTATTATAGTTAGTCGCGCGCCGGCAGCCGTAGCATATACTTATTATACTCTTTGGGTACGTCAATGAAAATTTATATTTTTTTAATATATTTTTTAAACAACGTTACCTCCAAACTAGGATTTTCTCCTGTATATACAAACATAAATTTCACATGGACAAACCTCCGACCCGGAACAATTACTTGCAGGCTATACAAATACTTGTTCCGTGCGAGATTCGAACCCGCGGCCCTTAGCTCTGTAACTCATTGCTAAGCCACTGCACACTACGAAGGTGTTAAAATATTGTTAATACTGATATTATGAATAAGTCGAGATAAAATGTTACGAGCCGCGGGCATGTTACAAAATGTTGCTATTCAACGCCTCGTTGCTGAGGCCTTGCACACCAGCCAAAACCTGATATCAAGGTTGTGATCACGTTATCGCAGTACTGGAGATGTGGCTGAACGGCACACGGATATCGTGTTACTACGCAGAGACATGATCAATTTTTCCAAAAGACCGCCAGAAGACAACCCAATATCACAGTGATGCAACTACTACAATGGATGGAATGGGAAGAAATATGAAAGAAATGGATTTCACATGAATGACCACCAGTATTCGTATTTGTATTATAAAAGAAACAAAAGAGGTTTCAATCTATAACTAACTTTTTATGGAAACTAAAAAGATTTTAAACTATAAAGTCAACATAATATAGGTTTTAGGCAAAGCTCTTTAGGAAGCTATTGCTGCCAACTAAAGAAAAAAGCCCTTTAAGCGCCAGCGTACAAGGGATATTGCACTCTCGAGCTCGGACGCTGCGGCTGAGGTTATGGGATTATTTAATTATTTATTTACGATGTAAATAAATAACTTATGGATAAACTGATATCGGGTGTTGATTGCGCATGTGAAAATCTACAAATTTAGATTATTTAGTTATTCTTTTACCATCATTTTAAAGCAAAAAAAAATTATTATATCACAGCGCCCACCTTAGTTTTTTAAATATCTAAACAAATATTTGACGTGCAAACAAATAATTAGTACCGATAAACATCATTTTTTACGCGCAATCGATTTATACTAGTCGCATTTTTAATAATTATTTCCGGGTGCCAACTTCATGGACCTTGACTATTATAGGGTTTCTATACGTTTTGATTTTTGGTTTTATTATTATTTCTGTTTTATTTTTGTCTTAAGAACTTAGGGTGAGTTAAAGTTTGAATATTGGTACCTAATATGTTTTATATTCAATAAGGGTAAAACGAAAAGAGCACAAAAGAAACGATACCTACATAATTGAAACTGAACATCGTATTCATAAAATATTTTGAAATTCTGTTTTTTATTTCAACACACAAACTGAGAGAAGCTGCTGCCGTCATCAAACTTCTGGTAAAAATGGATAGGATAAGACTTATAAACAATGTTTACACATGTGCGATGACGAATTACGATTCGCCTGATATTATTAAGATACTACATATTGCACATTATTAAATAATGGTATAAATAGGATAATTATACCACGAAATCCGACCCTGGTTACGTCGTGTTATGACATTTGTATTATGATATATGCGCTACTTTTTCTTGTATGAAGAAGTTATGAGTAAAATATAGATGGGCGTATCCTTCCTTTTGAAATCATTGGTATCATTACGTTAGCCTAATGGCGGGGTGCGGGCCGCGAACTCAAAAAGTCGTGAAATCGAATCCGCCATTTGACTACTCTCGTGAACCATTCCTAGCACAAGAATTTTAAGCTGGTGGTTAAGGGGAATATTAGTAATGATAATAGCATTGTTAGTATTTTATCAGCCCTTTTTTACGTGGTAGAGCCATGCTGCAATCATATTAGTAGTATAGTTGTAGCACGAATGGATCGGCTCGACCGGAAAAGGACCACGCTCTCACAGAATACCAGCGTAAAATAATAGCTTAATGGTACTTTGGTAAAACTGGTTAATAATTTTTTTAATTTCTAATTTTAAGGAGGAACATTGGCAGACAAAAAAAAAAGACAAAGGGTATCCTTCCAGACGAGTACAAAGATGCTGATCTGCTGCTTTTATGGATAATATTTTCGATCAGTTAATGGCAGTTATAAAAAGAAAAGATGCTAAAACTCTACTTGGACCTGCAACAGCTCACTCCATACATCACAAAACATGGATGGATGCCAAAAAAGTTTTTGCGTCTATGATGTTTATATCTTCCACTGGTAGAATCTATTCTAACCGTAAACAATTGGGTGTGGACACTGTAAGGGATGGAAGTTCTATTAAAAAAATTGAAATTGATTTTCATCAGTTTGGTTGCGTCATCTAAATCAGGACCCACTGGAAAATTTCTTTGGATCGGTTAGACGCCATGGATGCCGCAATATTAATCCAACTTGTGACCAATATGAGTCAGCTTTTGCTACCCTTTTGATCAATAATTTAAGTAGTGTCCACACTCATGGTAAAAACTGTGAGCTAGATTATTATAATGCTGTGCACACTCTCATTCTTAATGAAAAATTAGAGGCATCGTCAACCTGCACATTTGATTTCACAAACAGTTTAGAAATAAACCTCACACCAATTACAATGAAACTAAATATAAACATTGTGTTAACTGTAAATATGCAATGTCGTTATTTTAACAGATTCAAGGAGTGCGCTTCAACACCTTGCTCGATGTACTTCGGTTTTTCGAGGCTTACCAGTAGCATATGCAATTTTAAAGCTTCTAGTTAAGTTATAGGCTGACTTCTTGAAAAAGAATTTATTAATTTGAAGCGTGACACTGCATAGTGCTTACAATCTTTTTTATATTTGGCTCAAATTTACTTGTAGCAACACGTAAAACTAATTCCAAACTTTCATTTGCAAGGCGGTTTCGATTTTTTGTTTTATTATTATTTAGTATTGAAAAGGTTTGTTCACATATATAGCTAGAACCAAATAAGCTGGCACATTTCAGAGCGTTTATGCGCAACTCTTTGTACGTATTTTTATAAAAAAAAATTAAAAATTTAAAAAAAAATGTAAAAGTTCAGCAAGTCTCCTTCGTTGAATTTGTTGCGTAAATCTTGATCGTATTGAATGTCGATAATTTCTAACTGCATTGACTCTGGCATATTTTCAACTGAAATCGTGAAAGGATTGCTGAATATGTCCAACAGAGGTTTCACTTTTTTAAACTCCGAAAATCCGTCTTGAAAAGATTGAATCAAAATATCTAGCTTTTCTACATATAACTGAAATTAATCGCAGTTTTGTTGAATTTTGAAATTAATCCAGAATTCAATTGAAAAGTGTCAGGTTGCATTGAAATGCGTAAAATGAGCGTAGAGCTGGGATATCAGTTGATTTTTGCCTTGAACCCGTGTGTTCAAGACATTCAAATGATTTGTAATATCAACTAAAAAAGCCAAATCACACAACCAATCAGGATTTTTAAGTTCCGGGACATCCCTTTGCTTTTCCGCCAGAAATATTCCAATTTCTTCTATTAAATTTAGATAGTAGAATAGTGTGTGATCAATCAACAATTAACACAAAGTGTAGGTAGTAAATTAATTATTAAAAGAGACAAATGCATAATATTTGAGACTGGGTAAGGAACATAAGAGCAATGCTTTTCAAATTGAAAATCATAGCATTTTCGCAAAAATCTATAACAAATTGATAGCTTAATATGAGCTTTATCTCCTTTATCATCAAACCAAAACATGTTTATGGTTATATTTTCACTCTTAACATCCTCAGTCTACAGAACCTATGACAGTTGTATTGTAAGGTAGTTAGGAGAACACTAGCATCTCATCAAACATTAAGAAGCACAAGCACTCTGCCATGCTCAAGCTTTGTTCTTTCATTTGCCTAAATATAATTAAGTTTATACCTGGTATAATTAGTATTTATTTAAGGACATTTTTAATGTCCGTCTTGAGGACAAAGTGAACAATTTCCCTAAAAATATATATCTTGTAAGGCTTTTTTCTTTATATTGAAATTGCTAAACAATTTGTCTTCGAAGTTTTATCATCTTCCACGAGATTCATGTTATACTTATACTAACTACATATTCAAGAATACGTGGGTGTAGAATAAAACTTTGATTATTTTTGACTATCAAAATTCCCCAATTTATTAGATTGATTATAATTTCGCAAATAGTTTATAAAGTTGTATAATGTATAAGTATGTTATAATATATAAAATGCTCGTTTTGTAATAAAAAAATTATAATGATTACACGTGTAAAACAATGGTAAAGTGGGCATAAGAAAGTCAAAAATTGTAAATTATTTATATTTTTTAAAATTGTAGTTATTACACACATTTAAAAAGATTTGTAATGTTACTAAAATATGATAACGTTATCAAGGTCATATTTTAATGATTAATAATGCTGCTCCAAAATGTATCTTTTTTATTAAATTAATTAATTTTAAATACTAATTCATAAAATTATGGAAGAGGAGCAAACCTTTGGAGCGGATTCAATTACCAATGTGCTCTTAAATGGGAAGGAGTTGAGTTTTGTGTATGATACCACTGTTTTTTGGTATTAATATTGGGGTCATGTGACTGATATCGAAGTCATATTTTGATTATAAAAGAGAGCCGTACGGTCAATTTTTATCTTAAATTTTATGGAGCCTTTTAAAAAATTTAAAGAAATAAACACATTAACTTTGGCATAGCAATATATTTATGAAAATGTAATATACTATGTACATACATAAAAACATAAATAGCTTTAATAAGAATAAAGAAAACACCAGGAACAAACATAAACTTGTAGTAATACCAATTACTAGAATCCACTAAGTCAGTAGTACTATTATGGGGCAATGTATTATACGCTTTTACAACAAAATTGCAGAAAAAGTACAAAATTTGTCAATTAACAAGTTGAAATGTTTTATTAAAGGAAAAATTTACAAAAAGTGTTATAAATAGCTTTCATAAGAATAAAGATGTTCAAACTTTAAACACTAGGACCAAAAATAGGCTTGTAATACCAGTTACTAGAATCCACTGAGTCAGTAATGCTTTTATGGGGCAATGTATTATACACTTTTACAACAAAATTGCAGAAAATGTACAAACTTGTCAATTAACAACTTGAAATGTTTTGTTAAAGGAAAAATGTACAAATAGTGTTATAAATAGCTTTCATAAGAATAAAGATGTTTAAACTTTAAACACTAGGAACAAAGATAAGCTTGTAATACCAGTTACTAGAATCCACTGAGTCAGTAGTGCTTTATGGGGCAATGTATTGTTGCGTGAAGAAGTGAACTAGCGCCATCTAGTGTCAGGAACGAGAGCGAGGGGAGCTTTGCAGAAAATGACATCACAAATCTCTAAACCGACAGCGCCATCCGAAGAACTAAGTTTCTAGAAAATCTACACTCGCACACTCGTCCCTTTGCGCGCATTTACTTGAATATTCCGGATGCTTCTTTGCTAATTTAAATAAATAGGCGCTGCAAGATGCGATCGAGGCAGTATTGGATTTGGCGACACAAGCGAAGCTTCGGAGCGGAATAAAGTGAATTAGTGTGTTTAATTATTAGTGTTTTAAGTTTTAATTTGTGTAAAGTAAATTAAAGTGTTAATTTAGGTAATTTTATCGGCATTTTTTATTGTCACGAACCTCAAGCTCGTAACAATTGGTGTCAGAAGTGGGATAAAATCATGCCGATCTTACCTAAGGAGGAAACGAAGGGTGTCCGTACCCGAAGTCAACGCCAGCAGGAGATGGACTAACGAAGATTTGTTGGTGCAACGCCGCAGACGTCGGAGGGCCAGCCACCGGCTGCAGGCCCGTCGGTAGTTCCTACATCTGCAGCACCTGACTTAGGTGCTCTGATGGTGATGCTGCAGGAGCAGGCTCGCCGATTGGAAGAGCAGCTGCGGGGCGGACAGGAGGAACAGGCCCGTCGGTTGGAAGAGCAGATGCTCTTCATGAAGGACCTTCACGCTACCTTCGGGAAGGAGATAAAGGAGGTGAAGGATAGGGTTGCTCAGCATGACAACCGCCTGTCGGAAGCTGAAACCCAAATCGCGAAAGCTGAAAACCGAATCGAGAAAGCTGAAACCCGAATCGATCAAGTAAACATTCGGGTTGACAACGTAATGGCTGACATGAAGAAATCACTGGACGAACTCAAACTTGGAGATGGAGCTACAGCTCCCGTAATAGCTACAACACCTTCGCTACGTGGGTTCAAGGTGCCACCGTTCGACGGTACCTCTTCCTGGTCAGCCTACAAAATCCAGTTCGAGGCTGTTACGAAGGCGAACGGCTGGAATAAAAGTCAGGCCATGACTGCTCTCATACCAGGCCTGCGCGACCAGGCCTTAACAGTTCTGGAAGCTCTCGGTGAGGAAGTGACTTATGAGCAACTCCTTGAGGCATTGGAGGTGAGATATGGCGACGCTCACCTGGAACACGTCTTTCGTGCGCAGCTTAAAGATCGTGTGCAGCGCATCAACGAAAACCTGCAGCAGTGGGCTCTAGAAGTGGAGAAGCTGGTGTGAAAAGCATACCGGTCTGTACCTGCGCTCATTGAAGGGAACCTGGTGCAGACATTCATCGACGGCATCCGCGACCTGGAAGTCAGAGCTGCTGTGAGGCTCGGGCACCACGAGACACTTAAGGACGCCTTGGCCCATGCACTGGAGGTGGAAGCCGTGCGGCAGGATCATCGTTCCCATCGCGTCAGGGAGGTTGCAGCAGCTACAGTTCGTGACCGCAGCAAAGGATACAGCCCTAAGTGCTATGGCAACTATGGAAACATAAACAACTATTAATTACATTGCAGCACTTGCGCAATGTAATTAGTGGTTGTATATAAAATAAAAATATTAAAGTGCAAATAAAGGTCGAGCCCAAAGCACCAATATTTTAACGCCATCTATTAGGCAAAACCCGAACTTTAACTAAAATTAAATTTGAGTTGCACTTCTATCTCTAGTATATATACAGTAATCTATGGGTACCATAGATTACTGACTAAAAGGTACTCTGTGGTAGTGGTACTCTGTGTGCATATCGAGAAGTTTTGTTTTATCTTAAGCGCTTAACTTTGATTTTATTGCAAACAAACTTATTGAATTGTTAATCTTAGAATTTTGATTGAATTGTTGTGAAATAATGAATAATGCGTTGCAATTTTCTTTACGATGGAATAACTACGTTTCTCATGTAACTGAAGCATTCAATGAACTTCGGTTTTCTGACGACTTAGTGGATGTTACATTATGTTGTGATGGTGGTAAAATTAAGGCTCACAAAATGCTATTGTCTGCATGTAGTAGTTATTTCAAACAAATTTTCAAGGAAAATCCATGTCAGCACCCTGTAATCATATTTAGAAACTTCAAGTTTGAAGATCTAAATGCAATTATAAATTTTATGTACCATGGTGAGGTTAATATCTTCCAAGAACAATTGGAGTCTTTTTTAGTAACAGCAGAACTTTTAGAGGTAAAAGGCTTGACTGACAATGTAGAAGAAGACACATCTAAAACCCAAATAAGGTTCATTGACAATACTTCATTAGACCTAAGTTCAAAGTCAAGTAGAATAAATAAAGATGTAGTACCTGTTCCTGATGAACCAATAAATTTAGCTACAATTCAGACTAACAGGCATGAACAAATTCCAGAGGCTAATGTACAAAAAAATTCCAATGATGTTCCTGATTCATACTTACAAATTGAAAAAGTCAGAACTGATGATAGTATAAGTAGGAAGGCAGGAGAAACTTCAATACCCATTGAGGAGATGCAGGTTGATACTCAATCTACATCTGCTGAAGATTTGTCAGAGAAAAATACTGGTTAGTATATAATTTGTGTTTAATTATAGGAAGAGTATGGAGAGTTTTGTGGTTAGTATAGTATCAGTACCAACTAGGCTGTGTAGCTGAGGGTGGTAGCAAATGGATATTAGCCCCTTCCACTCATAATTTTTTAATTTTGCAGCAGCTGCACATTTTAATATCAATTATATAAAATTTAAAGTAGAACAAGTTTGCTGAAAAACTGCATACAAGTGTTCAAAATGTTATATGTATAATGGACAAATTTATTATAATGTACTGTCATTTTGTTACTCAATAAAATTTTTTAAACTCCAAATGTATAACATTATGGCACATTTAGATTATCGGCACAGGCAACTTGTGGAGTAACTTTCCTAGTTATTCATGGATGAGTATAATGCGTTTACATATTCATCTGTATTCATTCAACATAGATCTTTAAACATGTATGACATGCATTTTCTTTGCCAGGGTTTGTCTATTTGATATTTATAGACTCCTGAACATTTATTTTGTGGGGGTGTGGATCACCTCTCCCCACTAGATGGAGCGATAACTGGATAAGACATGCAGGAAGTTGATGAATGCAGATGGCTCAGGACCATGCATATGGGATTCCTTGAGTAAGGCCTATGTTCAGCAGTAGACTTGTGAAGGGCTGTAATGATGAAGATCATTATGAAATATTTATTTTCATTTATATTTATTTAAAAATGATTTCCAGAACCCCATATTATGGGTTCTCCTTGATAAAGTTCTATAAAAATAGTGGATTTGTTATTCCAATTCGTCATGGTAGGTAGGTATTTTTATAAAATATTCTATAAGAAAAATAAAGCTAAAAAGTTCACGGGTCAAGGGAATAATGATGAGTGTGTTAACACCCATACAAATACATACAAGCATTCCTATTACTTGTGCCAAAAAACTGATATTGGGTGGAGAACAGGAGAATGTTTGGGCCGAGTAGCAAGAACACCCAAACAAGGCGTTTACATGCTTTTACTTGTACTAGTCTCTACTCGTCTCTGCTCTGCAAGTATCTAAATATTGCATTAGAAAATTGAGTAATTTACGTATTGAAGTAAAATAAATGTGAGTAATTTTCAATGAATAGTTCGAATGTAGAAAGGGGTAGCTTTAGGTTACTAATGTGTGGGCCGAAAAATGCGAGCAATCTGGCAGCGGCCATTGAACTGCCAGAAGAAGATATTACAAACTGCTTGAATAATCCGTTTCACAATTGTCTCAATTATATTAATAGCTATGCTTCATTTTTTTCTTTTTAATTTATCCCTGTGACATTGGCTTTAATATCGCATGTTCTTTGGCAAATAGTCTATTATACTATTCCATTTTTCTTTCTTTGTATTTTTAAGAAGAGGAAAGAGGTAGCGAGTTAAGTATAGATGAAATAATGAAAGCAATGAAAAGCATGAAAGCAGGTAAGGCTGCCGGATATGATAGAGTTTCACTCGAAATGCTAAGGGCTGGAGAGGAAGTGGTGGCAGGCCTGCTGCACACCTTGTTTAATTTATGCTGGGAACTGAAGCGGGTACCGGTAGACTGGTGCAAAGCTGTGATAGTACCAGTATATAAAGGAAAAGGGTCGCAGCAGGACTGTAAAAACTACCGTGGTATCAGCCTTCTTAGCATTGTGGGAAAACTGTATGCTAAAGTACTGATTGAAAGGGTCATGAAAGAAACTGATGTAAAAATTTGGGATGTGCAAGCGGGATTTAGAAAGGGAATGGGATGTACAGATCAAGTCTTTTCCATGCGCATGATCGCGGAGAAGTTTTTGGCCAAAAACCAAAAGGTTTTTGTGCATTCATGGACTTGGAAAAGGCCTATGACAGAGTTGATAGGGATGTGCTATGGCAAACACTGAAATCATTTGGGTTGAGCGCAGACTTGATACAGGCATTGGAGTCTCTTTATAGGGACTCTAGTGCTTGTGTTAGGATCAACGGGGTCTATTTGGACTGGTTTGACATCCATAAAGGTGTCAGACGGGGCTGTGTGGCTTCCCCGTGGCTGTTCAACCTATTTATGGACAGTTGTTTGCAAAATTTGAAAGTTGAAGAATGCAGACTAAGAATGGGTGAGTTAACCGTCAAATGCCTTTTGTACGCCGATGATCAAGTTATCCTTGCGGCGTCGGCGGCCGAGTTGCAAATGATGGTCACATTAATGAACAGATTATTAAAAGAAAGGGGTATGAAAGTGAACGCAAGTAAGACGAAGGTTATGGTTTTTGAAAGAGAAGAAAGTAAAACGATTTGTGAAATAAGAATAGAAGGGGAGTTGATCGAGCAAGTAGACGAGTTTGTATATTTGGGCTGCATATTTAGCAGGGATGGGAGATATGATAAGGACGACGAGTGAATGCGGGAAGTAGAGTAAATGGGGCCCTACACTATATTGTGAAGAGTCAAAATGTGTCGATAAAGGCACATATGGCAATTCACAATGCTGTGTTGGTCCCTACTTTAACACACGAGAGTAGAATGAACGCAGTAGAAATGAGATCGTTAAGGAGTATGTTAGGGCTGAATCTGAATGACAGGGTAAGAAATTGTGTAATAAGAGAAGAGTGTGGTTTGCAAGATGATGTTGTGACCAGGATTAAGAAAGGAATGCTTTGGTGGTTTGGTCATGTGGAAAGAATGGATGAGGAAAGACTGACAAAGAAAATTTATGTTGCAGAAGTGAATGGCGTCGGAAAGGGACGTCCTAGGCGAAAATTTATCGACCAAATTGGCGATTTATTAAAAACGGGCCAAATTAGGAGTACCCTTAACCGACGAGCATGTATGCGTAGGTGTATGGATGTGAAGGAGGCGAGAGAGGTGTGTCAGGATCATGCCAAATGGAAGTCTGTAGTCTCTGCCTACCCCTCTGGGTGACAGGCGTGAGTGTTTATGTTTATGTTGTTATTTTTAATCTTTTCACCTCTTAATTATTTGGAAACAGTTTGTAAGGATCTATACGTATTGTATGTGGTAGAGCCATGCTGCTGCTCCTTCTCTAGTCGCACCAATTCATTCGCACTACAACTATACTACTAATTTAACTGCATGGCTCTACCACATATAAACTATATTTCAATACAAACTTTTCATTCATAGATTCATGCAATTGAATTTAATAAAATACTTAAAATTATTTTGCTAAATTATAATAATGTCTATAGGTTCAACTTACAAAGAAATATATATATCCTATACCTTTAAACGAGCAATTCTTGTATATATATATATATATATATATATATATATATATATATATATATATATATATATATATATATATATATATATATATATATATAATCGGAATCTCGGAAACGGCTCCAACGATTTTCATAAAATTTTGTGTGCAGGGAGTTTCGGGGGCAATAAAACGATCTAGCTAGGATTTATTTTTAGAAAATGTCTTTTTGTCCGTGTTTTTAGGCAATGAAAAACTGCTACAATATCGTTAGAATAAGAAGGTAAATTTTGACAGTTTATTAATGATTACAAATTGCTTAATTGGTATATTGGGCGGTCACAAAATCGTAATACCATGGTTCGAGCCCAGACCGACCGACCGACTTTTTTTAATTTTTTTTTCAAGTTTTTTTTTTTTGAGAAAATTATTCTTTCGAGCCCTTTTTTTATTATTTTTTAAAAACACGAAAATTTAAATTAAACTAATTGCACTCATGATTTTTTATTCAAATAACCAGTTCAATTTTTCTATTATGTCGCTAAGATCAAAAAATATTATTCGTACTTCATCAGTATGTAATTTGTATCTAAATATAATTTCCAAAACACACGAATTAAAAAAACCGAGCGAAAAATACCGAGCAAAGCTCGGTCAACCGAGTACTTTACTATTTAAGAGTACAGTTTTTCAGTAATTTTGTTATTATTTTGACTTAGATCTTCAATTGTGGAATGTCATTTTCCACTTATGTTTTAAATTTTTGTCTGTTCCATGGCGCAGTGGATTAGCAATGAGTTGTGACAAACAATTACAATTTATGACATCTTAGCCATTTAGTTAACTAGCCACTAAGTCACCCATTCTGTCATTTTATCACTTATCTAGGTTAGATATACATTATAATATTTTCATTATCATATTTCTATATAATTCTCTTTTTTTACACTTCATATATTTACTTTATTCTTGTTGGTAAACCATTATTCATTTTTCAATTCATGCCATAGGTAGCATTTTAGGTATTCTTTAATCAGATAACAATTGTGCCATTTCCTTCACGTACATGGCTTGCATACATATAATGATTTCGACAATATCATTTCATTCACTTCTTTATATTTAAAGTATTTTATCTCATATTAATTATTATTTAATTGTACCTACCATAACTTTCACGTACACAGTGCTCGCATACATACATGATCAAGATTATGGACAATATTCATATACAATTCATTATAAATCCTCATTTCCCTCATTACCAATATATGAAAGCTCATCCCACATTTTATAGTATCCGAAAAACCTTAAAACCTTATTAGTTTTCCAAATTCTCAGCTGATCATGTTGATTGTATGTGGATATGCTAACATCCGATAATTTTTAGTACCTGCGTCACACCTTTTACCTACATATTTCTTATAGCTACTTAACTTAGTCCTAAACTTCACTCACATCTTTTACAAATATCATATAGTCTCATTAAATATTTATGTATAAGTAGGTACATCATTTTCAGTCCTGGAATGAGGCTCACAATGATCACAATAAACTTTAAATAAATTAATTTATATATATAATAAGAGTTTCAAATTCGTAAAATATCATCGTCCTATACAATCCACGCGCTCTCGCTACAATGTATCGCATAAAAATACGCCCGAATTTTTGGAATTATTTTAATTAAAAAGAGAAGCGACGTTAAGAATTTAAATAAAACATGTTAAAAATTAAAAAAAAAAATTTTTTAATTATTTATCCATTAGTGTAATCCTCAAATGATAGAGTGTTGCTTTTAGCAACAGATGCATGTAATCAGTAATTTTAGTCATTTTTTAAAAGTAGATTTTAAATATATTTATCACACATAAAAACAAATTAGAATGTGGAATGTGATGATAGGATATCGAACATTAATAACGTGCTTTTAGATGTAGCTTATTTCTCATAACTAATGAGATAATAGTCTCTGAAAAACGCACTTTTGCAAGGTTTTGGTCAGGGTGCCGCCTTAAGCAACATAATCATTATCATTAACATAACAACACACAGATCAAACTTCAAATTGTAATCCTAGCAGGGCAAGCAATTTGAGACACATTTGTTTTAAATTCAAAAGTACATATTATAAGTCAACATTACATCTAGGGTGGCCAGATGGTCGGGATTCATCTGGATTCTCCCGACACTTCGATTGATCTCCAGACAAACAACTTCTCCGAAAGATAATGTGTGGCCTTTGCCTTAGACTTTTAGACTGAACTTTGAATTAAATTGTTTGAATTTTAAATCTTCTATAGAATAATATATATATATATATATATATATATATATATATATATATATATATATTTTCCATATAATATATATATATATATATATATATATATATATATATATATATATATATATATATTATTCTATACTAAAAAATCTAAATTGGTGGACTCTACTACAGGCCTATGCCAAATACATGTGACAACCTAAAAATTAAGTCTACTTCTAGTCTTCCTTCTACGTTTTGATTAAAAAACTTTTTGTGGTCTCTTAATTACAAAAATAAACTCTTTATTCTGCGACAAAGTCGCGCCACTGTAGCGCTTCTTTTTGGTAGTACCACCGCAGCGCTTCCCCATGCCTCTAATTTGAAGGCGCCCTAAGGCTCTTAAAAATTTAACGTTGTTAGAAATATTATGATGTTAATTTATAATTGATTGAAGATGTTAATTGTATCACATACAAAAATAATTTGAAAAGGCACTGTAACAGCTATCAAGTTTATACATGTAACAAAACATTAATTCATTTAAATATAGAAAACAGCAATTTTAATTATTTATAATATTATAACTTTAAGGTTCATTGGGTTAAAAAAAGAAAAAGAAAATATTATAACAATAGCAAATTGTTTGTCAAAATTGTATAGGTACATTAAAATGAAATTTGCTAGTTTGCTACCGAAAAAAGAAAACAACGGAATCTATTGCTAATGTCTTATAGTCGCCACACACGGTCAGTTCAACTGATCATTCCAACTGATCAGTTTAAACTAAAACTGTTGATATTTCTAAAATAGTGGATTTTCGATATATCAAGGAAACACCCGTCTTATGCATGATCTCAGATATCATGCGTCCACTACACACTTTTGATAAAAAGTATATAGTGGAATTACCTTCCAGAGAAAACTGGCTGAATGGCCAGGTTATCTGTGAGGTCGGTAGCCTCATATGGTACAATGCCGATGGCTCTAAAATGGACCTCGACATAGGCTTTGGAATTTACGGGAAACGCCCCAAATTCAAATTTAGTATGAATTTGGATAGATTCACCTCTATCAAGCAGAAATTTTCGCCATACTTGAGTGTGCGGAAATCAGTCTGCAAAACCACTACGTCAACCATATAATTTATATAAACTCTGATAGTCAAGCAGCACTGCTAGCGCTGAGGTTAAACTTAGTGAACTCGAAGCTAGTTGGATACTGCGTGAACCGTTTAAACACCCTGGGATGTAACAACAGGGTCCTCTTACGGTGGGTTCCGGGTCACGCGGGTATTTTAGGCAATGAATTTGCGGACAAACTTGCACGGGAGGGCTCAAAGTGCACACAATTTTGACCTGAGCCATTTTGTGGAATCTCAAGAAGCTTAGCCCGATTGACCCTTGAAACTCTTTATCACAATAAATCACTTAAGATCTGGTCTGACACACTAGGCTTCAAATATTCTAAAACCTTAATCCGGGCTTTTGATCGTAAATTTGCTTCAGAACCCCTGGAATTAAGTAAAAATAAATTGCGCATTCTGGCAAGAGCCCTAATTGGACACTGTTGTCTTAAAAAGCATATGTCCATCCTGAGACTAAGCAACTCAACGATGTGTCGGTTCTGTTCCGTAATGGAAGAAACGCCTCTGCACATCCTGACTGATTGCGGACCCTTAATGCGCAAATGTAACACTCATCTGGGAAACTATGTACTCCGCCCAGAAGAAGTGAAATTGCTCACGGCTAAGCAACTCCTTCTATTCATTGAAGATATAGGGCTTAGCAGTGAACTATAGCCATAGCAGCAGTCACAATAGATCTTTTAGGTCGCATTGATACTGGTCTCCTTCCCTAGAACTGCATTAACTCGAATATAATAAAAATAAAAACATACTTTTTTTAAAGTCAGATTTTATAAAATTAAAATTGTGGCCTCTTCTCGTATTTGTCATATTAAAGTAGACCCCTGGTAAAGCGCTTATTACACTATACAATTTTTAGGAAATCTAATTAGGAAATAGGAAGGTGTAATCGTAGTTATAACAGTTAGGATCCGATTTAGTCAAATTGGAGGTCCCAATCGCTCTACTTCCTAAATACCAATACGATGTCGTCTACATGTCCCGAGGGACGATGCAGGTATCGGGCCTCGGGGTATACCCCATTGCCCGGGTGATCCTCATGGCCCATCACTATGGGCCAGTCCTTCTAGCCTTTTTAGGCATTGTATGGTTATTTCCGGGTTGATCCGTACTTAGTAATATTTTTCCCGTAATTAGTTAATTACGGGAAAAGGAGAGGTTGTCCAGTAATAGTCGAAGTTGGCCTTTCAGCGGCATTGTGGGTTGTTACTCGACTCTCTAATCACATATAGAGAGGAGTTCTCTTGGAAGAGGTCGCCCGTCCGGTGGCCGGGTATGTAACGGCACAAAGCCGTTAAGGTGTTCGTGTGGCCCGTTATCGGCACGGTCAAACATGCCGCGCGCTAACCGGGCCACAAAGTCGTAGATACTCTCGACCTTCAAGTCGGCCGCTATCACGTCATTCCGGACGTAGCGACCTGCTCCGACGATCGTTCTTAGAGTCAGATTCTGCTGGGCCTGTAGTCGCCGCCTCAGAGGGTCGCTCAGAAGTGCGTACCAGGCCGGTGCAGCGTAGGTGATGATGGTCCGGATATACATCTTGTATATCCGGAGCTTGATTCGAGTTGGCAACTTGGATGCCAGGACCGGTAAAAGCGTCGCCCGCGCACATCGGGCCCGGCGGACGACGAAGTCGACGTGCGCGGTCATGCGCAGCGTCCTGTCGATCCTGCACCCAAGGTAAGTTACAGCCTTCTGGTACGCAATCTCCTGGCCGTTGAGGGTCAGCGGAGGTGGAAAATTTCTGAGACGGCGAGTGAGCAGAGCGGTCGTTTTACCAACGTTGACGACCATCCTCCACTCATCCAGCCATGGTGGCAGCAGGTCCAGCAGACGCTGCATCTTGGCAGTGGCTATGTGGGCTCTTCTGGACGAGGTGAAATAGGCGCTATCGTCCGCGTATAGCGCCAGCTCGACGTCGTCCTCCCACTCTTGAAGCCTGCCTGCCAGTGTGGGTATGTCGTTGGTGTAAGCCGCGTACAGGACTGGTGACAAACAGCTGCCCTGTGGAACGCCGGCTCTGATGGTTCTAGTTGCGGACTCGGCGTCCTCTACGCAGACGTAGAACTTCCTGTCTTCCAGGAAAGACGCCATTAACCGCAACATAGCAAGAGGGACACTGGTCTGTTCTTTCAGTTTATATAGTAATCCTATGTGCCACACCCGGTCGAACGCCTTCTCGATGTCGAGAAAGACGCCCAACGATATGCGGCCGCGATTGTACTCTGCCGCAAGCAGGTGCAGCACTCGAGTCAATTGTGTGACTGTAGAGTGACCCCTCCTGAATCCGTGCTGCTCCGCCCGAAGTTGGATGCACGGACGGAGACGTCTCAGCAGCAATCTTTCAAACAGTTTAGCTATGTGTGGTAATAGCGTGATCGGCCTGTAGCTGGCAGCTCTACGCCTGTCCTTCCCGGGTTTCGGCAATACGATAATTCTGCCTTTTTTCCAGTCCTCCGGGAAGTGGGATGTCCGCAATATCCCATTGTAGAGTCGACCAAGCTCTACTATGACTCTATTGGGCAACTGTCGGAGTGCAGCGTTGGTAATCCCGTCGTGCCCCGGCGCCTTCCTCGGTTGCAGGCGGGTTACTGTCCTCCGCAATTCAGCGGGGGAGATGAACCACTCTCCTGCAAGAGGCGGCGCGGGCGACGACAGGAACTCCTGTACGCGGCTTTCCTTCCTGGCATGAAGCTCCATGAACTCCGCACTTGCTGGGTTCGGCATAAATTGCTCCTCGAAGTGCTCGACTAGGATATCCGCTCTGCCCTTGGCATCGTAGCAAAGTTTGCCTGTGTTGTCTATCAACGGGCAAACGGGAGGTTTGGTTCTGGTTAACTGCCGGTTCAGTTTATAGAGCGACGCATCTTGCTCTTCAGTCTTGCTGATGCGCCGATCCCAGGCGTCGCCTCTGAAGGCCTGGACTGCAACCGACAGTTCCTCCGAGATGGTATTGAGCTGGGTCTTTAATCTGGGGCAGCGAGTACGCGCCCAGAGCTTTCTTAACGCTCTCTTGCGCCTGATCTGCACGCATATATTAAGCGGCAGATCGTCTCGCCTGGCAGTGATCGGGACAATCGTAGAGGCCGCGTGGAGGGCCTCCTTGATGTTTTTGGTAATTCTAGTTGCAGCGGCCTCTACGTCGTCCGCTGTGCTTATCGGCTGGTGTGCTGGAGGTCTCTGCTGCAGGTGTTGACAGTAGAGCCTCCAGTCGACACGTGTCTTAAACGCTCTGGGCGGCGTAGTCACCGCCTTCAGGCCAAGGGTTATCAGTAACGGGAGGTGCTGTGATGAAAGGTCGTACAGCACTTCTACCACTATCGGATAGTTGACGTTCCTAGTGAGCACGATGTCTAATACATCCGGTTTCCTCCTTGGGTCAGTAGGAACGTGAGTTGGTTCCTCGGGACCTAAAACGTCATACGAGTTCTTCTCCGCATCTTCAAATAGTTCATGACCCGGCGGGGTGATCACTCTGGACCCCCACGCCGGGTGTTTAGCGTTTAGGTCCCCGGCGACAATTGTGGGTGTGTCGCCTTCCATCACCGTCCGGATGTCTGAGGAGCAAAATGGAGTCCCTGGCGGGCGGTATGCCGCGTAGATTCTAAGTTCCTCGCCCGCCGCCTCCATTTTTATGCCGATAGAACGCATAGTCTGGTAAGGTGGTAATTCCAGCTCTTGATGGACGATGTCCCTCCTCACTAGAACCGCCGTTCCTCTGTAGGCGGCCCCCTGAGCAGTGACCTCGTCCCTCCTGTAAATGTGATAATTCGGCAGCTTAATATGCGTCTTTGGATTCAACTTTGTCTCTCCCAGCAAGATGATGTGTAAATCCTGTTGCTGGGCGACTGTGCGGAGTTCATGCAGCTTCTGCTGTATTCCGTCCGGGTTCCAATAGAGGAGGCGCAGATTACTCTCCTCCGTAATGCCGGGCAAGAAGGTTTGCCAGCGCCTTCATTATCGCTGTCACTGGGTCTGTCCCGGCTCTTATGTCAGCCAGGACTTGCGTGCCGACCTCGATGGCAATACCAACCAAACGTTGGATTGCATCTGCTGTTTCGAGGCCGGTGGAAGGTGTTCTCCTGTAAGAAGGCGTTGGCAATTGTCTCGGGTGTGGTTGCTCCTGGTCCTGCCCTCTTGGCTTGTGGGTTGAGCGCGCTCTAGATTTAGAGCGGGCCCTACGTTCTGGTAGGGCCCTTTCTGGCACTGTACCCACATTGGTTATCTCCCGAGTAATCTGCGCCTTTTGCGAGGCTACTGGTACTGTTGGTGTCGGGGTAGAGGTAACAGCCTGAGGAGGCTGCGCCTTCTTCCTACTTCTCTCCCGCCTCCTCTTCTTTGAGGGTTGCCGTTCTGTGGCAGGATTGGCGGGAGGCTGTAGAGTCGCCCCGGTGGTTGCCCTGGTCGTCGTGGGTTCCACCTTTTCCTGGGATGATACGGGTGGGGGGGGGGGGGCTGGTTGCCTGCCCTTCCCGGTAATGGTGGTCCACCCGTCCTGCTGAATGGTAACAGCTTTCGGGCGACTCTGGGGGGCCTTTTTTGGTGCCTCCGGGAGTAGTCCCGGTAAGGTTAACCCCTGCCTCCTAGCAGTCCTCCTCAGGACTGGGCATCGGCGGTCATTTGCCGTGTGGTTTTTGCCACAGTTGGCACATTTCGGTTCTTCTTCTCTACCCCGAGGGCAAAGGCTTGCTATGTGCTCCCCGGCACAGCGCACGCATCTCACTGGCCTGAAGCAGTTGGCAGAGGCGTGCCCGAAGGCCTGGCATCGGTGGCATTGAGCTGGTCCTGCTTTTCTTTGCCAGGCCTCGATGACGACCCCTCTCATATAGAGGAGTTCGTCGATGTTGTAAAGGTCCTGGAGCTGCTCCAGGCTCAAGTGGTCCAGTTGGGCAAAGTAGATGCAGCCAGGTCTGCTTCTACGAGGAGGTATTGCCTTCACATATTTGATGGGGAAGCCTTTTGCCCTTATAGCCTCCTCTATGTCCTTGGTATCCGTGCCCATAGGTAGACCCCGGATGCCCACTTTAGTGGGCTTATCCTCCTCCGGGGTATAACAATACCACGACAGTGTTGGTGTTTTCTTCGTCAAATCCACCATGTACCGCTGTACTGTGCGGAATTCATTAGCACTCTGCGGTGTGAATCTGACGCCTTTCCCAAACGGACGGGCATTTATGGGGTGGCCCAACATTTTGTTGAGCTCCTTAAAATGCCTCGTCCAGTCTGGTAGGCATTCGGCCACTATAGGTGGGTAACGGCCCTTCTCCTGGTCGGCAGGTTTATCTGTAGGCGTTGCCGCCGGTGGTGGTCGTGGTACTGCAGGTGCAGCTACCATATGGGCATAACTGGTAGATGGCCGTTGGCCATCGTCCTGTGGGAGCCCGGACGGATTTATTGTTGCCACCGGCGATGATCGGCCGGCGGATGCAGCGAGGGTGGCATACGTGGTTGACCCCCAACTGAAGGATTCCTCGCCCCCCTGCTCATACTGGGCCGAATCATGGCTTCGCCGATCCGGTGATATGGAGCGGGGGGGGGGGGTTGCGGTGGAGAAGGTGACCTGGGTGGAGATCTCAGCACCTTCTTTGTGGTCGCTCTGTGGTAGTCTTCGTCTTCCTCTGATGAGGTTGGTGCTTCATCGGAAGACGGTTGGGAGCCAATCCGTTGCCTCTTCTCATACAAGGAGGCTTCCGTTTCCGGAGGAGTATGACGTCTCGCCGTTTTCTTCGCCCGCTGCAGCTGAGGCGACGGTTCCTGCCTAACCGTGTGCTCAGACACGGCCGGCGTGAGCGCGACGCCCGGTGCGGGGTCTTTCCGTGGCGAGACGGGTTTTCTTTGAGGGATCTGCGAAAAGGATGACACTATTCTAGTGCGCTCCGGGTTCGACAGATCCCTCACAGCCAGTGGTCGTTCCAACACACCTTTTCGGTCCGGTGGTTTTCTAGATGGGGGGGGAGGTTCCCCCTTTTTCTTATCGGACATGTTGACCTACCTACGTCAGTCAGGTTATCTACTATACGGCCCTGTCTAATGAATGGTATGTGAAATGGTGACTTTCCACACTTGGGGCACTGCCTACCCCTTTTGTAATCAAAAGGGTTGGGGGAAGTGCTAAGGTGGCACTCTATGACGCGACTAGGCACTAGATGCACGCAACGCATAAAGTGCCAAGAATCACCTAGGGGCCGGTGACCTCGACGCCTCACGGAATCGCGGGACTCAACGTGGGCGGAGTTTGTCGTACCGGCGGTTATTTGCAGCCACTGTATACTGCAAGCAACACACACCTAGGAGATCCTTACTTCCTAAATTGTTTACAATTTAGGACAGTGTAATCGCAACGTTACGATTTAGAACAACCAGTCGGCGCCCGCGCTTTGATACAAGCGGATGTCTTGAAGTTTTGATAGAAGTCTGATATCAGAGAGCAGTACTTTAAATCTTAATATTAATTTCCGGTGGCTATAAAACGTAATGTCACCATCAAACATTCTTTGGTACTCACACTTTATCGAAATATCGTGACTTCTTTTTCAATATGTTTGGATACCAAACTTAACAAATATTCAAACTGTTTTATAGGTGGTAGAGCCATGCTGCAGTTATATTAGTAAAGGGTGTCTCAGCGCCGATTTTAAACTTTGAATATTTATATAAAAAAAAACAATTGTGTTTATAATATTTTAATTGTAGTAAATTATAGTACATTAGTGCGAATTTTATGTACGGAATATTACACCGTCAAGATGTCTTCCATCACGACGAATGCACTCTTCAAAGCGGACTAACGAATTTGCAGAAACACGCTGCAGAACGTCAATTGATATGGCCCTCACTTCTGTCGTTATTTTAGTCTTCAGCTGCTCTAAATTCATAAGAGGGGTATCAAAAACTCTTGCTTTAAGATAACCCCATAAAAAAAGTCAGCTGGGGTTAAGTCGGGAGATCTGGGTGGCCACAATATGTCTCCAAAGCGGCTTATGATTTTTCCCGGAAACAACACTTTTAGTGTGTCCATGGACCCTAGCTGTGTGGGCTGTGGCCACATCTTTTGACAGAAAATTTTTTTTTCGCTTCTTATAGTCTTCTGGTTTGATTTTTTGAACTATTTGGATTTTATAGGGATGTAATTTTAAGTCTAAGGCCAAAATTCGTTGAATACTTGAACGATGAAGATTCAAAGAGGCAGCATGTTCTCTAACTGATCGTCGTGGATGCTCCGCGACCGCAGCGGCGACGCGCTCGATGTTTTCAATCGATCGAACAGGTCTAATTCGAGGGCCAATTGAATGTTTCATTAAACATCCTGTCGCTCTGAACTTTTTTACCCACGACTTAATTAACTGAATACTCGGGGCATCACTTAAACGGCGGATTTCATAGCGATTACAAAACTTGCGCTGTGCTTCCCTCAGCGAAAACTCGTTGCAAAAATACGCCTCTACTGCGTACGCGCGGTGCGCGCCAGACCACTGGGACATAGCGACTAAAAAGCCCGCACTAATCACCTACCGAACGCTACCTCTACCCTCCCGCTAACCCCGCCGGTTGCCGAGAAATTGGTATTTAAAGTTTAAAATCAGCGCTGAGACACCCTTTAGTATAGTTGTAGCACGAATGGGTCGGCTCGACCGAGGAAGCACCACGCTCCCACAGAATACCAGCGTAAAATAGTAGCTTAATGTTGTTGTGTTTCGTATGGCGAGTGTAGAGAACCGGAGACCCTTTTTACTGGAAACGAGGCATTCCATCTTAGTCGTCACAGGTGACAACGCATCTGCATTTTGATTCGTAATCGGAGATGGATGTAGATGTCAACCACTTATCGTCAGGTGGACTGTGTGCTACTTTGTCACCCTATCCTATAAAAAAACTGCTTAGAATCTAAAAATATATAATTATATTCATATTGGACAGTTTTTTTCAATGACAAGTACTCTTTTCTCTTTTTTTAATATCCATTGTTCCCACCATGGCTAAGGCAAGTCCTATTTTCTGCTGTTTTGATAAATACGGCGCCATCGATCAAACGTCCAACCCCGTCGATACTTCTTTACGAATGCGGTTCGTCACGATTTAGAATTCAATTTAGTGTAGTGTGATCACTAGCTTCCAATTTAGGTTCCTAATTAGATTTCCTAAAAATTGTATAGTGTAATAAGCGCTTAATCCGACAAATTACAGATCCAATGATAAGATTCTATGTGTTGTATAATATATATGTACTCTGAAGTACAAATCATACTTCATTATGTATGTCAAATTTATATATGTACTAAATTAAATAACACATTAGGGAGCTTACGTTTTTCTTTATAGGATAGGGTGACAAACGAGCACACAGTCCACCTGATGGTAAGTGGTTGCTGTGGCCGATAGACATCTACATCTATCCTCGATTACGAATAAAAATGCAGATACGTTGTCACCCGTGAAAATTTGTTTATTATGATGTTTTATTATAAAATTAACATCATTAAAACTATAGAAGTTACAAAAAATATGCAATAACTTTGAAATAGGAAATAATTGTGCACAAACAAATGTACATAATAAAATAATCAGAAATTATGAATCCACTTAAGAGCGTTATCAAGAAACAATAACGTATTTTGAGGAAAATTATGATCTTTCAACCATTTTCAGAATCAAATTTTTCAATTAGAATCAAAACAATACTCTACGCACCGAGAACAATAGTGGCGGGGCATACAAGTTATAACTTGTTCAATCATGCATTAGCAAAGATTGTCAAAAAAATATTCAATAATAAATAACAGACCATGTCGGATTACAGGGGGTGCCGGATTAGACAGGGGCCTGATTACCGGGGGTCCACTGTATAGTTTATTTGATTTGTCCGATATAATATTTCATAGTTATTTTATGCTTTGACTAATTATATTGATGTTTTATTACAAAATTAACTCTAATATGTAACTATCTCGTGTGGACTACAACACTACATTACAGGAATGCTATTGGGAATTTCTTGTCAGAAAAAATTTAATAACTGATTTTGGACCGACCCAGGACTCGAACCCGGTATCACACGATCAGCAGTCGTCTTTACGACCATTAGACTAACGAAGCAATTAAATGTCTGCCAATATTAATATGTAACACAAAAATACTTAGACATTTGTGAAACGGAAACTGCAAATTCACTGAAGGTTTGCGATATAGTTAAATATTAGTTACATCCAAAAGTGAATAAATAAATGATTAGAAATCGTTGAACATTAAGAAATTATGAAATGGATAAAAGCAAAAAAATTTCATAAAATTTAATAAAAATCAAAGAATGTAGTTCTTACTCTAAACCTTATTATCCTCCTTGACCCATAAATGGTTGACTCCTGGACATGGATAATGGATATCTAGAAACTGACTACTAATTACTACCAAAGCAGTAGACAGAAAGGCAATCTCAATAACGAATGCCTGCATTGCTTGAGCTGTTATTGTTGCTAGATGTATTGATTAAAAGTTATTGATTTATAAGATTATCCCTTCATCCATTCTTTAATAACCGATTTGGCTGGTGGATTAGCAACTGCAGTTTCTTATTTTGATATCAGAAATACCTTGGTGCAATTGTTCTGTTTCAACTTCCCTCCGTCGCCTATTACGACACCCACGGGACGATATGCGTAGTGGACAAGACCTTCACTACAAACCACTATAATATAAGATATTCCTAAAATATATCCGTAAGTCATCATTTTGTAAGAGGTGTGGTAAGAGGCTCCTACAACAACCACTGGTGATTTTCATTTATCATTCAGGCTAGAGTTCTTACATCGTATTTTTTTATGTTTCAGATGCTGTTTTGGCTAAGTTTAGGTGTCAGTTATGCCCAAAAGGATTTAAACATCCTACATCTTTAACACTTCATAAAGATTCACATGCAGGGAAGACACAATGTCCAGTATGCCATAGGTCATTTTCACGGTCGTATGATATGAGAAGTCATTTACAAAGGATCCACCAAGGAAAACAATTGACAATCAAAGAGATTAGATACAAAGGCAACACTGATACAGTGTCCAAGCCGTTCACACCTAATATATAGCATACATTTTAATGTACACCATATAATCATTGTCATAGATTATTTACAGATTGTGTAAAACTTATAGTAATAGAGTAATTTATTTTAATTTTTGTAAGTCACAAATGAACTTGCTCAGTGCTGTAGCTTTTGCTATTTTTATACTAGTCTTAAATATTACAGTTTCACTGTATAAATTGTTTCGATTATATTATTACTTTGTTTCATTTTGCAATATATTCTATTAATATTGTTATAAAAGCTCAAGACAATGCTTCGAATATTTGTACTATGTTTACGTTTTAAATTGCTCATCTCCTGTAATATTTTTACTTATGGTCCAAGGAAAATCTTTCCTTCCAATGTCCTCTACACTCTTAAGTTCTTGGAGTAAGACTGGCCCTTCTTACCCCAGTCGATTAAAAGTGTTCAATCCTTACACTTGCTCAAGAAACAGGTTAAGGAACACTATTTGTCTCTAACCTCTCTCTTCCTCCTGTTATTTATGGTCACTGATCTAACTTAAGTATGCTGTCTGTTTAATGCACTAGTTGATATCTTTTCTTATTTTAACGCAACCCTTGTTAACCTTTCCCTCAATATTTGTTTATTTTTGTTATAAATATCATTCCTTGGTGTACAATAAAAAGTATATTATTGTAGTATTTTAGGTCCACGTTTAGTAATTGGTTACTGGAGTAAATCATAATGGAAAAATTGGACTTTGTGCAAGTGCAGGTATTATAATATGTGTAAGTACGTTAAATGTTAAGCCAACATTTCCCCGACGATGTCTTGAATTTTATTAGACCAAGATTTAATAAAGAATTAATGACAATTAGTGACATAAGAAAATATGTAATCCTATACCTTTAAACGAGCAATTCTTGTACATACAGAGATTCCGATTATATATATATATATATATATATATATATATATATATATATATATATATATATATATATATATATATATATAATCGGAATCTCTGAAACGGCTCGAACAATTTTTATAAAATATAGTGTCCAGGGGGTATCGGGGCCAACAAATCGATCTAGCTAGGATTCCTTTTTAGAAAATGTCGTTTTGTCTGTCTTTTCAGGCAATGAAAAACTGCTACAATATAAGAAGGTAAATTGTGACACTGCATTAACCCCTCAAGCCCCTTAAAAATCCCGTGCAGTCGCATGCGCCCCGAAAATCCCGAGCGCTCGCAAGCGATCGCATCCAAATGACTGAATGCTAGTGCGTTTTACTGTTATATTGTTATTAATCATAAATTGCGTACGCAAGAGAGCGAGTTGAACATCCGCTCTAACACTTAAAAACAAAAGCACTTAATGTGATTCCAACAAGTGAATTAAGTAAAATTACACCTAAATTATTAATGGGATCGCATCTCTAACGTAGACAGTACTTGTGTTGACAAGGTAAGCTGCTAATTAAATTCTGTCTAGAATACAACCAAAATTGTTTTAGCTCTTTAGTACATAGTACCTCTTGTGCAATAAAAAAACTGTTATCTCATGAATATTTATTTATAATTTACGTTTATGTCATACGCCATTTTCGCGTGAATGTTAATGTGTTGATTTTTGGATTTTTCTAGTGTTTTATTATAAAATTGTAATAAAAGTTTTTGTGTGAATGTAATTCATCTATTTACGTAAATAATTTTGAGTAATATGTAGAAATAATTGTGATTTTCACGCTGCCGACATTCGCTTGGTATATTTTCTTTTTGTTATCAAAATACAATGAAATCTTTTTGTAATGAAAAAATACCTGACTTTTGCTTAGACCACAATATAGAGAATTTTATATAGATTTTATAATGCTAGACTTCGTCATAGAAAAGTAGTTTCTAAATATAAGTTTTAATGGTTTTAAGTGATGTGGGTGGGTGCGTCGCAGGGATCGGGATTTGCCGGACGCATGCGACTGCATGGGATTTTGAAGGGTTAATATAGTTAATTAACTAAAAGTCGTGTTGCTATTCACCTTAATGAATAATTAATAAAGTATAAATCAGTCACAGCAGCCCAACTGACGGTTTATACCTCTACTGCACCCCACTGACACCTATAACTAGCTTCAAGCTAAAAAGGTTAGAAAGAATTAGATTAGAGCATGGACTGATAGATTTTCATAATGGTATAATTTCGATGTTAAAACTTCATGTACCTACTGATCTTCCTGTCTATAAATATTCTTATATATAACAATCTAAGGAGGCGACCACGGAAAATTACAGAAAACTCAGGGCTATCGGTAGCTGGTGTAGCCAGCCATCTTATTCATGCCAAACGTAAACAATGTTGCCGTTTTAGCGCATTTAGTGCTAGATCTGGTGCAATTATAGGGTCTATAGCGCATTTTTGTAAATACCTAAGCGCTGAAAAATATCCATTGGAATATGGCGGAAAGATATTAGTTGGCAGCACAGTGTGATAAAAAAACACTAGTCAGTCTCTCGTTCGGGTATTCTCCGACCAAAATATTGCTGATGCGTTAATTATTTTATCTCCTTTTTGCATTATGGTATAATGTAGCTGTTTTGCTTTTCATTATATTAATCCTCTAAGCCTTAATACCTTAGAATAACTGATTTTTCCCACTTTAGAGTTTCGTGTTAGTCTTTTAGCTCAGTTTTGCTTGTTTCGTGAAAATTTTAAATGGATTTGCCGTCACCGAGGAAGAAAGCTTATAGCCAGAAATATAGATCTGAGTGGGAGCAAATGGCATGGAATTCAATTGGTCAAATAAGGAGGTGTTGGTGATGATATAGTGAAATTTTGGACTCAAGTCTCCAGATACAACAATGCGGCTAGGATGAATGCCTTTCGGGAATTAGTGAACTTTGCTATCAGCGTGCTGTCACTTCCACATTCAAACGCCGAGGTATAGCGGATTTTCGCCGTTATAAACATTGTCAAATTAAGCTATGTCAGCTAAAACAATGAACTCAAATGTAATGATACGTCATCAATAAAATAATTCTTAGGCAAACCTGCCTCACATAAAGACACCTGAAAATGTCCTCGACAAATTACTAAAATTGTGAAGAAAGGAATAGAAGCAGGTGTAGGTTCATCATCGGAATCTGGAGGTGATGATGACCATGAAGACGTAGTGGAATTGTCTAATTTTGTTGGTTTTATTACCTAATATTACTTAAATAAATGAAGATGTTTTTAAATAATCGCATTTGTTCTTATTTCCTTATACATTTACAGGATACACCTTAGCGGATTTGTTAGATTTTAGAAAGCAAAGTTTTGTAAAGGTATATAGTGCAATTTTGATAGGAGTGCATCTTTTTTTTTTCATATGGTAACACTGGGCGTAAAATATCCAGACCACCGACCATAGAGTATCTTTACCACCGACGGTCAGCGGCGAAGGAGTTCACGTCTAGTACTCGTTCGTATATATTACGAGCTATAATTAATATATAAACGCCTTACTACGTCTATTTAGTTGTAAATGTGATGTAAATTAGTAGATTTTGTAGTCATAATCTTAAAATTTGTAGTAGATAAATGTCATCAAAAGCTAGAGGACGTCATAGTTAGCTTCTTAATTCAAACGTATGAATTGAAGACAGAGCTAGAAAAATAGTCATAATGATTTCTTATATTTACGCGAACATTGCACATGATTAAAACTACTTTTACGGATTTTATCGCGTTTATTTTTACTTTTTATTTTTAATTCCCGACGTTTCGGGCGCTTTCCAGCACCCATGGTCACGGGGGACTGAGATGACTGACGTCCCGATGTCATTGTTAAACCCGGAGTACTTTCAGCTTTTTTAATTATTGTTTATGGTCCGATCTATGCAAAATGAACTATGTCCTGAGGTCTTGCAGTGGTATGCTTGGGTTTAGTTTTAATTTTATTGATTATAGGATCCCAAGCAGGTGGTAGTACCCAGCGTCTTTCTCTATTGAAATTAGGATGCTTTTTAATTTCAATAGCCTCACGTATCATCCTTGGTAGGAATCGGTGTTCTTTCGCGAGGATTTGTGGTCTATCAAATCTGATGTAATGGTTGGGGCCGTCTAGGATATGATCACAAACTGCAGACTTAAAGTCTGTCCGTAAAAGTAGTTTTAATCATGTAGAAAAATAGTCGATAGTCATAGATATTTATGAAAAATGTGTACCTATTTTTTAATGGTATTCGAGTATTATCGGTACAAAAATTGAGGATTTGTATTGCTCAATTTGACAGCTACAACAGTGCTTTGATTATGGCGCCTCAATCTACATATATAGGTACACCGTAAACAGAGAAAGGTACACATAGCAAGTTGTTTCTCGTAAACTAGTCAACCAATTTAAACGAGTTTGTAGTATTTATTTTGTAATTAATATACACTCGTGGACAAAAGAGGAACGCAAAAAAGTTTCATTTCTCGTGAGTACTGGCCATTGGCCACAAATAATGGTAAATGCCATAGATAAATAGATATGTAGGTAAATACTATTTAAAAAAAGAAAGTTGGAAAGGTTAGTAGGGTAGGTAGGTAGCGTTACCTATAGTTGGATTATATGAAGCTTTTTCGAGCAAGTGATGTCGCGAAAGGAGGCTTTGCAGAAGCAGAGGAAAAGGGGAAAAGACGGCAGTGTTCTAATTCCCCGCAGAGAGCTACGAGCCGGAGGAGAGCTTATCAGGCCCTTATCGGTTTCCTAAAAGCCCAGGGTGGCGGACACGGGTGTTGTCTGTCACTCCATGTATAAGCCGTGAGGTCACGCGTACTGTGTTCTCGCACGCCCACATATGTAAAAAGGGAGAACTCTAGGCTCCACTCCTATAACGAGAAGGGACTCGTATATGCCCAGTAATGGTGGTTAATATAGCGCGTAGCGCCATATAATAGCGCGCTATCTCTCCATAACACATAGCGCGTGTTATGTAGGTAAGTAGTCGCCATGGCGCTATTGCGCTATGGCGCTTTGGTGCTATTAAGTATTAATATCTAGCCACAACTAGTTCTAGCGGCAGCGCTGTTGGAAGAGGACGTGTGACGCAAATTTGATCTAGTAACACGCTGTTCATCGCGCGTGACCTAATTTAGTGTTAGACGTTGTTTAGTTAGTGTATACTGTATATTTATAAGTGATCGAAGGACATAGTTTCCTGCTATAAAGGAAGCCTAACTATTGTTTTTAAATTTAAATAAAATATAGATACAATAGTGTATATATATAATAGTGTATGTAAATTGTTAATTTTTATAAATACAATTAATAAACTTTTAAATACACTGTTATTTGATTTATAATTTACATTAAGGTTAAATAACGTTTACATCAATTACAATAAAAAATAATTTATTTTATTTCATTTTAAAAAGTACATGCCTTAAAAATATTTATAGGATTATAGAAAGTCGTAAGCCTGAAAAGTATGAAAAAGCGTTCATTGGTTTTTCTTTACCACTTTATTTTATTTTAGTCTAAAACGTGACTTATTACTAAATAATGTTCTTATATATCACACGGTCTATCCAATGAACGACATGTAATGTAATGTGCTACGGTATATAGCGTGCTGCAAAACTTAACGCGCTTGCCGGTCTCCTACACGCTTTCTTATAAATAGCGCGCTATAACATAGCGTATTTAATAGCGCGCTAAAAATTAATAGTTTATAGTCTGTAGCGTGCTATTGATTTATAGTCGTTTTGAACAACTTTAATGCTCAGTATTACCGTCGGGGCTGCGGTAATGTGCGAAAGCATTCCCGTAGTTCCGGAAAATGATGAACAAATAAACATCGTAAGGTTTTAACTGGATTTCTTCACGTAAAAAAACTAAGATAATTATTTATTGTATATTAGATAGAAGAAAACTCTATACTGCAGAGACGTGTAAAATAGGGTGACGTTATTATCACTGAAAATCTTCAACGCGGCATTGGAAGATTTTTAGGTACTGACTGGAAAGGTTCGCAAAGCACTCCTCTCCCTGGACATCCGCAAGTCGAGTGGGCCTGACGCAATCCTCCCAATTGTGCTGAGGACGTGTGCTCCAGAGTTAGCGCCGGTCTTAACACGTCTTTTCCGGTACTCCTACTCCATAGGCGTAGTCCCAAAATCATGGCACATGGCTTCCTTCCGGCACCCGATCCCTAAAAAAGGCGACCGCTCAGACCCGTCCAACTACCGGCCTGTCGCCATCACCTCCTTGTTCTCCAAAACAATGGAGTCCATTGTAAACTGCCAGCTTATGAGGAACCTTGAGGATCACCAGCTGATTAGTGATCGCTAATACGGTTTTCGCCGTGGTCGATCAGCTGGTGATCGATCTTCTGGTCTACCTAACTCATAGATGGGTGCTGGCAGTAGAGCCCAAGGGGGAGGCATTGGTCGTTAGTTTGGACATAGCGAAGGCCTTCGATCGGGTTCGGCAGAAAGCGCTTCTTTCGAAGCTTCCTTCCTATTGGCTTCCCGAGAAATTGTGCGATTGGATCACCAGCTTTCTTGCAGATCGGAGCATCAAGGTCTTTGTAGACGGTGCAAGCTCCGATCACAAGCCTATTAATGCTGGTGTTCCACAAGGCTGCGTGCTATCGCCAACGCTGTTTCTTCTGCATATCAATGATATGTTGCAAACCCGTAACATTCACTGCTATGCAGATGACAGCACTGGTGATGCTCTTTACACCGGCCGTGCCAATATTTCTCGGGAAAACGTCTCCGAGTACCGGGACAAACTTGTTTCTGAAGTCGAGTCTTTGCTGAACAGAGTCTCGGATTGGGGGCGACTAAATCTGGTCCAGTTTAATCCCCTGAAGACACAAGTTTGCGCGTTAACCGCTTAAAAGAACCCCTTTGTCGTATCTCCCCAGTTTCAAGGCACTCCACTTGTTGCCTCAGCCAGTATCGGAATACTCGGCGTCGATATATCGATTGACGTTCAGTTTCGTGGTTACTTGGAAGAGAAGGCCAAATTGGCTTCTAAAAAGCTTGGCGTGCTCGGCAGAGCGGGACAGTTTTTCATGCCGGCACACCGCCTGCAACTTTACAAGGCGCAGGTTCGGCCGCACATGGAATACTGTTCCTATCTCCGGGCTGGGGCTCCCCAGTACCTGCTCCTTCCACTGGACCTCATCCAGCGCAGAGCGGCTCGAATCGTCGACGACCGAGTGCTTTCCGATCGGCTCGATTCACTGGCACTGCGAAGAGATCTTGCATCTCTTTGCATTTTCTTTCCCATATACCATGGGGAGTGCTCTAAGGAATTGTTCGGATTAATCCCAGCTGCCAAATTTCGTGAACGCACTACGCGGCAAACGTCTCAATACCATCCACACCATCTGGATGCTTGGCGGTCCACCACTGTACGTTTCGAAAATAGTTTTCTTCCGTGTACAACCTCTCTGTGGAATAGTTTACTAATGGCGATTTTTCCGGACCGATACGATCACATATACATTTACAATATACCACATTTTTACTATGTAATAGTCATATGGTGTCAATATTTGACAACTTTGTGGCATTCCTTGAAGGAGGCCTATGTTCACAAGTCCTTCAAAAAAAAGAGCTTACTCTTTTTAAATGGCCGGCAACGCACCTGCAATTCCCCTGGTGTTGCGGTTGATCATGGGTGGCGGTAGTCACTTAACATCAGGTGAGCCGCATGCTCGTTTGCCCCCTCTTCTATAAAAAAATAGGTATCAACATCATAGGTACATAGACATAGGTACATGACTCACCTTCCATAAATATAAAACACATAGGTATATTATTACGTATATTTTAAACATGAAAAAGCTTTTTGTATAAAATAAACCATAGATAGTGATTATATTCTGGTACTTACCAAACGAATTAAATATTTTATCCGAGCGACATTTATGTGTTTGACATTGATAATATTATGTAAAAAATGTCGGTATGTTTTATTTAATTTAATGTATTATAACTCACATTTGAATGTGAAATGAAATGATTTTAGTTTTCTGCACTCCTCCCTAAAAACTAACTGTGCTAAAATCTCACACTCAAATTACCTACTCAAATTAGAAAATACGTACTAGGGGCGGCGTTGCGATGTCGAACTGTGACGAACTGTTTACAAATACCGTTTTGTGTTCTGCCGATTTACGTCCTGGGTTCAAACCTTCTTCGTTGCACAAACCAGTCTTCGAATTGCTTGCTGCAAATTTTTATTTTACGCCTACGAAAATACAGTCGAGGACGCAATGATTCAACTATCTCACTCGTCGCGTTCCGCGTTATATTGTAGTCTTTGGTTTTGCGATCGTATACAAACGTAGACAGAGACCATACAGTCCTTACAATAAAAAGTGAACTTTTTGTCAATGAAATACTGTCGCTAATGTTAATGGTAATGCTAAGTCTATCTCAGCCAGAACCAAGCCTGGAAAAGTATGAAGAGAAGTTCATTTCATCGTTAAGTAGAGTTGATGGATAAAGCGAGTTATTTAGTAAACCATTTCATACAATTCAAATCGTTGAAAGTTGTAAGAAACTGCAACCATTTCAATCGACTAATACGCGATTGTGTTCCATGTTGGATAAGTTTCATCCTTTACTCGTTCTTCAAACCCGTTGTAACAACGACCGTTTTTTGCAACCGTTTTCGTCGTCGCGAAAACGGTTGCGTTTTCTCCGTCAAAAATTCGACAACGAGCCACCACTGAGAAGTGCAATAACTTGGTTTTGGCTACCTTCGAGCCAATCGCAATCAAAGATTTAATTCTAGTTTTGTGTGTATCTTCGTAACTATGAAAGCTATTTTCTTGAAACCTTTACTAAACGACATATAAAATGGAACATTCTATGTAGTATTATATTTGTACATACGTTTATATAGACATTAAAAACACAATAATGTATTTATCTTTGGGACTGTTTTATAGAGCGTGACTAATCATAACCGCAATAAAAAAAACTACTTATTGCAGTTATCGTTAGTAAACCGACGAATTGCTCTTTTGAGTAGCATTAACTGTATGTCCTTTAGTTTCTTTTCAACCATAAGTGCATTTATTGCACTTATGGTTGAAAAGAAACTAAAGGACATACACACTTTGTCTTAGATATTGAGGTTTTAATTATTAAAATATTTTAATCACACACAATGCAGCGGTGGTTGATTGCAAGAATCATCATCATCATCATTACAGCCCTTCACAAGTCCACTGCTGAACATAGGCCTCCCCCAAGGAATGCCTCAAAGCATGGTCCTGAGCCACCTGCATCCATTGTCTTCCTGCACGTTCTTACTAGGTCGTCACTCCATCTAGTGGGGGATCGCCCTACTTTACACCTACCAGTACGAAGCTGCCACTTGAGAACCTTTTTTCCCCAACGGTTGTCGGTTCTTCGAGCTATATGGCCGGCCCATTGCCACTTCAGCTTACCAATCAGTTTGGCTATGTTGGTTACTCTGGTTCTACTGCGGATATCCTCATTTCTAAGTTCATCAAGCAGAGAAACCCCGAGTATAACCCTCTTCATAGCTCACTGAGCGACCTTGAGCGTCCTCATACGGCCAGCAGTAAAGGGCCACGTCTCAGATCCGTAAGTCAAGTGTACAATCTAGTTTTCAGGTTTTGATGTATACCCGACGAGAACAAGTGTCGTAATTTCACGAACGCTGTCCTGCCGAGTTACTTCCATCGATTGACCTCTCGGTCGAAGTTGGACTTACCTAGTCGGACTATTTATCCCAGGTAAATGTACTCGTCAACAACTTCGAGCTTAGTGCTCCCAACAACTACCGGTATAGGTGTGACATGGACATTCAACATGATCTTTGTTTTGTCCATGTTCATCCTAAGACCTATCGGTTGGGAGACACTATTAAGGTCATTGAGCATAGTGCTTAGGTCCTCCAGCAATTCTATATCGTCGGCAAGTCGAAGATGAGTAATGTACTCGTCATTGACGTAAATACCGTATCCTTTTCAGTCCACTTGCTTAAAAACGTCTTTCAATCCAGAGGCGAAGAGTTTCGGGGATATTATGTCACCCTGTCTTTAACCTCTCTGCAGTAGGATAGGTTTCATAATCTGGTTCTGTACTCAAATAGCCATCGTTGTCTTACTGAAGAAATACTTGAGTACTTCGATATACCGACAGTCAACTTGACACTGCTGAAGGCATTGTAGGGCTGTCCAAATTTCGACGGAATCAATAGGCTTTCTCATCTAACATACTCAAAACAAAGTGGCAGATTGTACTTTTCGTTCTTCTGTACAATTTGCCGAAGGGAATGTATGTGGTCTATGGTGCTGAAGCCTTTTCGGAAACCGGCTGAAAGTTGTTGAGTCTACATGCGAGACGATTCGTAATGATTCTCGAAAACAGCACGTAGACTCGGCTCTGAGGGGATATCGGTCTGCAGTTCTTTAAGAGATTACCTTTCGTGAAGGACAAAGCCAACGCAGTTCTGCTCTACGCCTCCGGAGTAGTGCCACCATGGAGAACGAAATTAAAGAGCTTCTGAAGGACTTCATTTACCAGTTTTTCATCCGATTTTAGAAGTTCGCTGTAGTTCCACCACCTTATTAGGAGAAAAACGAGAGGAATTTGTGAACGACTCTCTACGATATGCTAAAAAATTATGTGAAGAGCTTGGAATTTCTTTTGAACCCCCAAGACAATTTGGAGGGGGCATATTTTCGGCGACAAAAATGTAGATGTTGGGTTATCGTACGAGAACGAATTGAGTAGACAATATTTACTTCAGTAGACTGAGTAACTGCTGAAATTCATGATCAATTCCAACAGATGTGAAATTTAGCGCAAAAATATGCCTTTTTAATGCCTGCATAATTATTGTGCCGGAAGAGTTTAACTTAGATCAAGCTCGTTAGGAAATAAATACAGAAGAGTATACGTGCGTTACAGCTGCAACCATAGAGTCTTTGGCTGCAACAGACTCAGACTGTTAAAAGGGCTTATTAAGTTCGGCTATCTGAGTTTATTAAAATACGTAATTGAGTCCAAATTTGCAGATGGCTTACCAAACATCGTCATAATAAAAACTAAAAAAAAAGTAAAAATCTGCCGTTAGTAATGCAAGTCGCGAGAAATTTTTTTTAAACTAAACTGCGTCTACGTTGAATCTATCTAATTTAGCCATTCTTTAAATGGAACATGACATACATTTTGATATTGACGATGGTGTTAAATATTTTACTGTGAAAAAAAAACACGAAAATTACATTTTCAATCTAATTTTAAAACTTATATTAACAGAAATAATTACACTAAACACCCCTTAATTTATCTAATGCAAATTAACGAAAAGTGATTCCAATAATACTAAGAAATAAAATAATGGGTGGCGCTCTGTATAACTATTACTAAGTATGCTTTTTTACAATACCTGTAAAGGTTGCTAAGTGTTAAGCACTATGTATAATTTAAAATACAGACATTCGTTATTATTTATTTTTGTATGTACCTAGTGTTAAGTTTTAAAATTATAGCCTTGTAAACAACGTGATATTATAAAAGATAAACTCTGTGGGTTTCTTGCGCCATTTTTCCCCATAGATGTATGTTCCTTCCGAATCAGTGGTAGTTTATATCGACTTTCAATAAGTTGTACGATGTATATTAATTGCGTTGAATAAAATATTTAAACTTTAAATTAAAATAAGAAAAAGCCGCCCCGGGCAGCGAAAACCCACGCTACGCCACTGCACCGAAAGCAGTAATTCTGATATTATTCTTTCTTTTCGATATTTTGTTATAGCTCTATCTGTAGGCAGCCTTGTTGGGGCGCGAAGTCAGAAGTCCTCCACGTGTGCCTGGTAGTTGCGGGTCCCTCTCGATACGTCTGGAGGGAAGAGCAGCAACTGGGCCGGTGCACCCTGGGCGCGGCGGTAATCTTCCTCGAGAAATGAGAAGAAATTCTTCTTCCTTGGGGAATGTTGCTGCCGCGGCTAATTATTCTGACATGGGGGGGGGGGGGCCGTCCCGGACCAACAGTGCGTTCCTCTGCGTGCCCCTCTGAACGGCAGAGGGCATAGCAGAGGAGCGAGGGCGGGCTCGGTGTGCACTTACCCTGCCTCCGGGCAGACAGTGAAGGATTCATCCTTTGCTGTCACCGCCGGTCTTGTAATCCCAGTATGGAAGTGTCGTGGATCAAGTCTCGCGGCTTTGATAGGGACCGAGGGTCTTGGCTTAATCGCCCGGACCGCGAGGGAGAAAACCTCTATAAAAAGTTACTACGAATCCCAAGCGGCGACGCACCGCGAGGGGATGGATGGCTGACGGGGTTCTATGAACAAATCAGCCGCTAGTGCGCCCCTCGCCAGGGTACCTGCAGACCCCCTGGCGAGTAATAAATCCTCTAAATCTGCTTACCTTGGTACAGGGGTCTCTGCCAAGGTGGACCTTTAATTCCCCCATACTCGTGGGTACAAAATGGAAAACCAACAAAAACAAAAAAAAAAACCAAAACCGCCGGCAACGGCAACGTAGAGGAGAGGAGGAACGATGCGGGGACAGAGTCCGACGCCGCATCGAGCAGCGTGGGAGGCTCAGAGAGCTCCCGACGCGTGGGGCCTGGGACCGCGGAGACCAGTAAGTTCTTCCGCAAGCGGTCCAGGCGGGATGGCGACCAGGGGCCGTCATCCGGAGAAGAGGAGGTTTCGGCCCGGAAAATCCCCACCAACAGGCGGGGCGGGCTGAGAGGCAAGGGGAGGGGGCTCTCTGACAATCAGATGGCCGAACGAGCGGCAAAGCTTGCCGAGGAGGGGCGCCGCCCGGGCGATACGGCTCGGGTATCAGGCGAAGAGACGAGTGCGACTGGCGGCTCCGAGGTGGAGCGTAAGGCCAGATTCGTAAAGAAGGTGGAGGCCGCGATCAAGGTCGTGGCCTACAAGCAAAAGTCCTCCTCAAAGTTCAAGGCCATTCCCGGGGCCTCCGCCTCCATCATGGCGGCTGCGGAGGCTAACTTTGTTGGGGCCGGGCCTAATGCGGACGAGGTGGCGAAGCTGCGGGCGGACGTGGCCTGCCTGACGTTTGCCATGGAGACTCTCCAGAAGGAGAACGAGCAGCTCCGCGCAGACCTGGCCAGTCTACGTGAGCCTGCCTCTCGCGCGGCGCCCCAGACGCAGCTCCCAAGCCAGCCCATGCCGGTGGAGAACCAGGTTCTGAACCTGGTCCGGCAGGAGCTGGCTGCCTTCCAGCACCGGTTCTCCGTGCTGGAGGGCATCGTCCTGCGCCCCCCCCTAGGGGCAAACAAGACGGCGGCGAGGCCGGCAACGTACGCGGCGGCCACGGCTGCCGCATCCAGGCCGGGGCCGTCCAGCCAGCCCTCGGGCAGGGCTGTAGTTGTCCTTCCCCCCCCCCCGCCCTGAAAAGCCGGCTCCGGCAAAACCGGTACCGGCTGAACCGGCTCCGGCTAAGCCGGCGACGGGAAAGAGAGGCAAGACGAAGGCGAAAAAGGGCAAGGCGGCAGCACAGGTGGTGGCTGCACCAGCCCCAGTGCCTGCGGCGAATGTGCCAGCGCCAGCGGCAAGCCAGCTGCCGCCACCGTCACCGCCCCCCAGCTCCCTACACCTCCCGCGGCTGAAGCCGGTTGGCAGGTGGTCGGGGACAAAAAGAAGGGGAAGAAGGCAGCCAAAAAGGCCAAAGAGCAGGAGCGGCAGCGCCAGTTCAGGGCGCGCAAGATCGCGGCTAGGCTCCACGCCCCGAAGATCGCAGCTGTAGTGATTAAACTACAGCCGGACGCGGAAAAAAAGGGCGTTACCTACCGCGATCTGCTCGCGAAGGCGAAGGAGGCGGTGGATCTCGGGGAGTTCGGGATCACTGGGGGCCTCCGGCTCAAAGTCACCCAGACGGGGGCCCGTATGCTGGAGGTCCCCGGGGAATCCAGTGGCGTGACTGCGGACGCTCTGGCTGCGAAGCTCAGAGCGTCTCTGGACGCGGACGAGGCCCGAGTGTCCAGGCCTGTCAGATGCGCAGACATGCGCATCATGGGTCTGGACGACTCGGTATCGGAGGAGGAGTTGGTGGCCGCCGTCGCCAGGTCCGGGGGGTGCACTACTGACCAGGTCAGGTCAGGCGCCATACGCCCGGACCAACAGGGTATGCATGCCGCCACGGTGTGCTGCCCTGTTACGGCGGCCAAAACCATAGTAGAGGGCCGAAGGCTTCTGGTGGGCTGGCTCTCAGCGCAGATTAAGCTGCTGGAGCCCAGACCTCTGAGGTGCTATCGCTGTCTCGTGGGGCACCACGTATCAGTGAGATGCGCCTCGGAGGTTGACCGCAGTGGCCTTTGCTTCCGCTGCTGTCAGCCCGGACACATATCGGCGACCTGCTGCGCCACGCCGCACTGTGATGCATGTGCGGCGACCGGCAAGCCAGCCGATCACCGGGCCGGAAGCAAGGCCTGCGCGCCACCCGCCAAGGCCAAGGCCGCGGGTAGGGTAGGGGCCAAGGCCGCCACCGCCTCTGTGGCCTCCGCCGCAGCCGCAACTGCCGCCGCCACCGCTGTCACTGTCGCCGCCGCCGCCGCCGTGATACCGACGCCCGCAGAGGGCCCCCCCGTGGAGGAAGCTGAAATGGAATGCCTATAACGACCCCATTAAGCTTCCTCCAGGCGAATATCAACCACTGCGCCTGCGCTCAGGATCCGTTGCTCCAGAGCATGGCGCAGTGGTCGATTAACATCGCTGTGGTCGCTGAGCCGTATTTTGTCTGGCCTAGAGAGGACTGGGTGGCGGACCTTAACGGCTCAGTGGCCATCATCTCTTCGGCCGCCGCCGGTACCCCGACCCTTGAAGGTGTCAGGAGGGGTCAGGGGTGCGTAGCAGCACGGTTCGGGGAGTTCGTCGTTGTTACCGTCCACGAGGTCCGGGTAGTAAACCGGACCCACAGTTCTGCGTACCATTCCGTCCATCATCTTACATCTGAGGTCGTCATACAGTACACACTCCCATAGTACGTGATGCCTATCCTCATAGGCAGTACCGCAATCACACATACCCGATTCAACCAGTTTCATCTCACACAGTCTCTTACGAAAACAACCATGCCCACTGAGCATCTGCGAGACTTGGTAGTCCGGCACAACCCAACTTGCGTTGAGCCGCGCCGACACGTCCGGGAAGAAACAGAAAAGTTCCCTTCCATTCGTCTCATTCTCCCATCTCTCTTGCCATGCGTTCATAACATCCGCCCAGATCTCGCGCTTCCGCCTGCTCAACTCCCCATTTTCTGCTTCAGCACGCGCAAGATCGATCCTACCAGCACGTGTCACCTCCAGATCAGCCGGAAGGACGCCGGCTAATACCGGAAGTGCCGCAGTGCTGATCGTCCTGTAACCCTTAGTCAACAAAACGAGTGAAGACCTCTGTGATCTGAGCAGTGACGTACGCACCGTATAATTCCTTACCCGATTTACCCAAACTACGGCTGCATAAGTTACTATGGGAACATATGTTCCATAGTACAGAACACGAAGAGCCGGGTAACGAATGCCCCAGGAGGACGCCGACACCCGCGACATCTTTCCGAAGCATCTCCCGGCTCTATCTCCCATGTCTTTCGCATGCTTAATAAATGACTGACTATTGTCTAGCGTAACGCCCAATACTTTAGTCGACTCTACGCTTTTTATTGAATTGCTTCCCATCCTGATTACAGGTGGTCGCAAGAACCTGCCCTTGAGGGTCTTGGCCTCGGAGGCTCTCGGGCCCCGACTGGAGGGGCTCCTAAGCGCATGCTTGGAGAGAGGCCAATTCCCGCTTCGTTGGAAGACGGGGAAGCTGGTCCACATTCGGAAGCCGGGGCGCCCTGCGGACTCTCCGTCCGCATACCGGCCCGTGGTGCTGCTCGACGAGGTGGGCAAGCTCTTTGAGAGAGTCATTGCAAACCGCCTGGCCGAGCACCTTGCGGGGACGGGGCCGGATCTTGCGGAACACCAGTTTGGTTTCCGCAAGAGGCGCTCTACGGTGGACGCCATCATGCGCGTGAGAGCCCTCACGACGGGGGATGCAGTGGCCTGAGGGGGGGTTGTCTTGGCGGTGTCTCTCGACATCGCCAACGCCTTCAACTCCATGCCCTGGAGCTGCATAAGGGAGGCACTCCGGTATCACCGGGTGCCGACCTATCTCCGTCGTATAGTCGGGGACTATCTGACGGACAGGACCGTCATCTACCCCGGTCGCAACGGTGAGTGGAACCGGCGAGAGATGTCGTGCGATGTCCCACAGGGTTCGGTTCTGGGGCCACCTCTGTGGAACATCGGTTACGACTGGGTGCTGCGCGCCGACCTCCTTGCCGGCGTCAGCGTAGTTTGCTACGCCGACGACACGCTGGTACTGGCACAAGGCGGGTCGTACGAGGCGGCGGTGGAAACTATGACACGTGGGGTTGCGATAGTCGTTGAGAGGATTCGGCAACTGGGTCTCGAGGTGGCTCTGCACAAGTCCGAGGCCATGCACTTCCATGGTCCTCGGAACAGGCCACCACCGGGATCCTCAGTGATGGTAGGAGGGGTATCCATCGGCGTCGAGTCGACGCTGAAGTACCTAGGACTCGTCCTCGACGGCCGATGGAACTTCGTTGAGTACTTCCGACGTTTGGCTCCCAAACTGTAACGGACCGGGGCTGCCTTCAGGCGGCTCCTGCCGAACCTGGGAGGGCCAAACGCCTCCTACCGGAGGCTCTAAGCGGGGATCGTGCGGTCCATGGCCCTTTACCCCGGTGTGGGTGCGTGGTTTGGCGCGGCTTGCCGTCCACCACCTGAACTCGCCCCAAAAGGTGGTTGCCGTGAAAATGGTTCGCGGCTACCACACGATCTCCCGCGAGGCGGCGAGCCTCCTTGCCGGATTGCCGCCATGGGATCTGGAGGCGATAGTCCTCGCGCGCCTGCACGAATGGCGCGCGGAGGCACTATGCCGTGGGGAAACCCCGCTGCCGCGGCAAGTTGTCGCGCAGCGGACAGACTTCCGGCACGATCTCATGGCGACATGGAGACAGCGACTGTCGCAACCCCGTGCTGGGCACGCCACTATAGCTAACTAACCTCTTTGAGGAGTGGCTTGAGAGACGCCACGGCATCCTCACCTTCCGCCTGACGCAGGTCCTCACCGGACACGGTGTGTTCGGGAGGTTCCTGCACCGAATCGGGCGGGAGGAAACGCCCGGGTGCTCCCACTGCGAGGATGGACCGGAGGACACGGTGGAACACACCGTGGAGGTGTGCCCTGCTTGGGCGGAGCACCGCCGTGTCCTCGTAGCGGCGATAGGCGGCGGCGACCTCTCGCGTCCGGCCCTGGTCGAAGCCATGGTCCGGAGCGAGACGGAATGGGATGCCGTCACCACCTTCTGCGAAGCAGTGATGCTAGCGAAGGAGGTGGCGGAGCGGGAGAAGGAGAGAGCAGCAGCTTTCTTCCCCGGCCGCCGCGGGAGACGCCCCGGGCGTCGGGGGCTACGTCGTGGGCCCCGGCAACCGTAGGCGCGGGCCTGTGGACGGCGAGCAAATGGGTAGGTCCGTCCGTCTAACGACGACAGGCCGTGTCGACGGCGCGTTTTGTTCCACGCGCGCCTCAAAGAGCTGTCAGCAGCGTGAAGGGGCCCGCAAGGGCTGACGCCTGCCGGGGCTGCGGGCTGTTCGAAAGAGATACCGCGGCTCCAGAACGTAAGGGCACTGAAGGGACACGGATGGTTTTTAGTCAGTAAAAGTCTGACACTCCCTTACGCTCCACCCAGAGCGAAAGGCGTCATTAGATGATTTTCCATCCGCAAAAAAAAAGGCAGCCTTGTTATTAATATCTGGCAAACTTTTAATTTCGATATTTTTTATTTGTAAGAAACCAAATTCTTTTCCATCAGCTATATTATTTTATTAGTGTTTCAATGAAAATTGTCCCTTTTCAGCCTTGAATGCCATATTATTTTTGTACTCTTGGTTTCGTGTTTCTAATTTTATGCTGTGATGATAGGCCTTGATAAAAGTAAAAATCAGATACGGTCATCACTTTTACCGTTTTCTTCTTTGAATTTGACAATTTCAAAGCATCTGCAAAATTGTCAAAATCGTAAACTTTTTGTTTCTTTTTAATGACATAATGACATTTCAACTTAGTGAGGAAAATGATCAGCTGACATGAGTGTGTGACCGGGATCGAAATATTCAACAGTCAACTGATTGCTGCTAAATTATTGATTCAGCAGCAATCAGTTGAAACTATGTTTGCTATGAAACATATGAACGGCGAATTTTGGTTTTGGACCGCAGAGTTATCAACCAACAATACAAAGTGTTTCACATCACGGTTGTGTAAATTACCGAAATGTAAATGTAATGTCTTCATGACTTCGTCCAGAGACCGTTCTGTTCCACAGTACAGCAGAAGGCACGTTTGTGCCGGAATTACTTACAAGTGGGACAAAATTTTTGTTTAATGCAGTGTAAAGATCAGTTTATACTTTTTTTTTACACTTTAAGTATAAAAAAGTATAAACTGATCTTTAATTGGAAGCATTATCACTTTCCGTAAATCTACAGAAAAGTAAATACAATCTTCGTCAGTAGAAAATGCTTCCTTGTCGTTTTGGTATTCTTTTCTAGTTTGTGTGTAGCGTAGCCTATGTTTTTGATATTGAATACACAGTTCACAACTTTCTTGAGAACATTCATTATGAGACTTATGTAGAATACACTGCAACAAACAGAGCAAAGGAAATATTTATTTATTTTATAACCTTGCGATATGTCTTGAGAGATATTTGCATTCTGGTATATTTCTCTATAAAGTATTGGGGTCTCGTTTGCGGCGATAATATGATATTGTTGAATTGAAACTTTGAATATGTTCTTTAATAATGTTTTTGTCTAATGATTTTTTTACGTTCATAACTTCGTCGTTTGTCTCTTTGGTCATCAACTTCCTTACTGCCAGATGAATGTGTCTATTACTTGTTGGCTTATATCCGAGTGTTGTCATAAAGAAAATCTAACAAAATTAAAATTTGAATAAGAAACATTTCTTTCTTTGACGGTTATATTGTCCGTTTTTGTTCGGGTTTTTACGGTATATGGTTCAACCATACCTTTTATAAACAAGCCTCTTGACTCCCAACTTAAATTTATGTACCGATTGTTGATATCTGTTCGAATTTTTTCTGCAAACTTTGTCATACAATTTTTTCTACATTTATCATCACATGGTAGTAATAATGCTAACTCTGCATTAGCGCTTTCTTTTTTCTGTTAGGTGCGCTGTCTCAAATGAATATTAAATGCACGCCTTTTCCTTTGTAAATCCTTTTTGATTTGCAGGTAATATTGATGGTGACTATACTCGGGATGAGTAAACCGAACAGAAAGAAGGAGCTTTCCGTTCGGTTTATGCATCTTCAATTTAATTTTCTAGTCCATCATTGATACATTCCCCTTCTTTCCGTTTTTTTGTTTAATTAAATTATTGGTGTAGCAATCAATCATCTTTGAGGTCACCTGTGCTAGTGTCAGGCACTATATATTCGGTGACAACATCAAGCCTTTCGTCCTTTAGATGTATTTCCTGAAAATCAGATAAAGCATCTGACCCATTTATTTGGCCTCCGTGATTGTTCTTAGATGTTGTTTTATGATTAACTGTGAATTTCTGCATTAAGTGTTATATTTGTTGTACTAGCTTCACTGCAGGTGAAAAAATCATAGTTGGAATTCATGGAGCAATTAGGTAAATAATCTTTGTTTTTGACGCTATCGTCGGAGTCCTCAAATATGTTGACTTTATTATTGTCATAATCATCTTTGTCGAACGGCTGCTCTTCAAGCCGACGGGCCTGTTCCTTTTTACGGCGGGCCTGTTCCTACTGCTGCTCTTCCAACCGACGGGCCCCTTCCTCCTGTCCACGTAGCAGCTGCTCATCCAACCGACGGCCCTGTTCCTCCTATCAGCGAGCCTGCTCCTGCAGCATCATCTTCAGAGCACCTAAGTCAAGTGCTGCAGATGTAGGAGCTGATAACGGGCCGGCCTCCGTGGTCGGCAGCAGGCCCTCTGACGTTCTTGGCGTTGCACCACCAAATCGTCTCTGGTCCGTCTCCTGCTGGCGTTGACTTCGGGTACGGATACCCTCCGTGTTTTTCCTTAGGTAAAATCGGCATGATTTAATCCCACTTCTTGTATATATTCTTCATTCCCACTTCTTGTTCATATTCTTGATTTATCAATAACTTTGTGAATAAAAATAAGAGAGATTACTACTATATAAATCAGTTCTTTATTTAACTTACATTTTAGGTTAACAACAATTGAACACCACTCAATAATAGCTTCCTATTCTATACCATAGGTAAGAGTGCTCTATAATTTATTTATAGACTAAACTACCCTACATACAACTGATGTATATATTACACACATATATATATATATATATATATATATATATATATATATATATATATATATATATATATATATATATATATATATATATATATACTACATCTCTGACACCCATTGTTACGAGCTTCGGGTTCGTGACAATTAAAAACTGCCGATTGAATTAATAAAATTAACATGTTAATTACCGAATACCAATTACAACTTAAAACACACTAATAATTAATCACAATGATCACTTTAGTTCGCAGTTAAATCGCTTCGAAGTATTCGCTTGAATTGCCATTTTTTTTATAGAAGAGGGGGCAAACGAGCATACGGCTCACCTGATGTTAAGTGACTACCGCCGCCCATGAACATCCGCAACACCATGGGAGTTGCAGGTGCGTTGCCGGCCCTTAAGAAAGGAGTAAGCACTTTTTTGAAGGACTTGTGAACATAGGCCTCCCTCAAGGAATGCCACAAAGTTGTCAAAAATTGACACCATATGACTATTACATATTAAAAATGTGGTATATTGTAAATGTTTTGTATTATTATGTGAAAAATGATTATTGTTTAAAATTTGATTGGGATGGATAAAATACAGGTACTCTTCTGTGAAGGTACTTTTATAAGTTACGCTTTATCTTAGAAACGAGGATACCATAAATTCATCAAGCCAAAGATTAACAAACTGGGTCAATTTAATCAATATTCTATAATAGTACAACTGTTTCAATTTTATTTTAATTGCAATAATAATTAAATTAAATTCTAAAATTGGAAAACACCAACAATGTTACTTAAATTCAGATAAATAAAAATATATAATTGCTTACTAAGAATTAATCGATTATTTTGCATAGATCTATATCATTTTGATGTACTTACTAAGAATAATTTACAATCAGAACTAAAAGAAAACTACTATTAAATGAAACTGGTAAGGTTTCTTGCAATTTTTTATTATATAAGTAGGTATGTAAAAGTTTTAAGTTTCTTGTAAAAATATATTTACTCTATTTACTTCAATTCAATACTGACTCGGTCAAGGTCTTTACCGGTCATTCTAGATGTTTTAATAGAAGAGGGCCTATATAAGCCATCTTCTATTAAAACATCTAGAAGGTTCGAGCACATACCGGTCCCGACCGACCAGGTGCAGAAAGTTCTAGTGTGGAATTTTCTAGAAAACTTTATTCTGCTACTCGATACTAGATGACGCTAGTGGCATTAAATATGGTGGGCAACAATGCTAAACATAGACCTTCTGCATTCCTTGCAGAAGGTCTATGTTTAAGTAGTGGAGCAAGCTTGTGAAGGAGTAAATATGATGACGAAATAATGTATTATTAATGCATTTTATTGTGTTGTCCTTACATTTTATTTATTTCAAGGTCTGAAATAAATTTTTCGATAGCTATAGATAGTATACTGAGTTTACATATTATGTAATGTCATCATCACCATCATCATTACAGCCCTTCATAAGTCCACTACTGAACATAGGCCTCCCTCAAGTAATGCCACAAAGCACGGTCCTGAGCCACCTGCATCCATCGACTTCCTGCGTGTCTTACCAGGTCGTCACTCCATCTAGTGGGGGGTCGCCCTACACTACGCCTACCGGTACGAAGCTGCCACTCGGGAACCTTTCTTCCCCATCGGTTATCGGTTCTTCGAGCTATATGGCCGGCCCATTGCCACTTCAGCTTACTAATCCGTTGGGCTATGTCGGTCACTCTGATTTTACTGCGGATATCCTCATTTCTGAGTCTATCACGCAGAGAAACTCCAAGCATAGCCCTCTCCATAGCTCGCTGAGCGACCTTGAGCGTCCTCATACGGCCAGCAGTGAAGGACCACGTCTCAGATCCGTATGTCATCACTGGCAACACGCACTGGTTATACACTTTAGTTTTCAGAGATTGAGGTATACCTGACGAGAAGATATGTCGTAATTTCCCGAACGCTGCCCAGCCGAGTTGAATCCGTCGATTGACCTCTCGATCGAAGTATCGTATCGAAGTTATGTAATGTAAATTAAAGAATATATTTATATTTTACGTGGTAGAGTAACACTGCAGCTTTGCTAACTATACATGTTTGCAGCACGAATGGATCGGTTCGACCGGGGTAGAAACACGATCTCACAGAACACCAGCCTGAAACAGCAGAATAATGCATTAGTGTTTCGTATGGTGAGTGAAGAGAACCGGAGACTCTTTGTACTGTTTTTTATAGGATAATGGCAAACGAGCACACAGTCCACCTGATGGTAAGTGGTTGCTGTGGTCCATAGACATCTACATCTACTTAATCTATAAAAAAATTATTGATATTCAAACACGCATATGACGGCATCTTCGTTATTGTAGGTATAAGATATTTAAAACAACAACTTTTTGTACACAGCCATTTAGCTTGGATAGACAGCTTTAGAAAATTACGACAAATCTTCTTGTCATGTATTCTTCAAAATTGAAAACAAAATACCTGGTCAAAAAACCTATGAATGCAGGTGGCTATATTCAGCAGTGGACTTATAAAGAACTCTAATGACGATAGACAAGAGTTTGTTCTTCTTAAAATTATTTTAAAAATATTTTGCTTGGCTTGGCGAAAAGAAATCAGGTAATTTATAGATTTTCCTTTACTTACCGATTTAAATAAAGGGACAACTTACTGTGTTTCATTACTTTCGTTTGGTTAGAAATCACACGACAGTCAACGCTTGGAAATAAAAATTATCGTTAACATTGGGGCTATATCAAACTTAATTATATTAATATTTTATTTGAAAGCCGCAACAGCTCAATTACGGGTAACGGTAAAATAACCTGTGTCTAACCGTTTGGTAGCGGCCTATTACAACTTTTGTGAAATTTCTCTGTGAAATGTGAAATAATTGTCTCTAATGTTCATCATCGTCTCAAATGATTATGTACTAAAGTGAGGTGAGCGTCAAGGTAATCTAACCTCTTCGGACGTTTACCTTCACGATCCGATCAAGTAACATAGAAGTATATAAGGATTGGTTGTCACATAGGTACAACTTACGTGCTTATTCATACATAATTATCTCAGCTACTCACGCCATTGACTTCTATATACCTACATATGACTTCTATAGCCCTCAATTAGATGATTTAGAACGTTATTGCCTATTTGCGATCACTACGCGCGACATTTTGGAATAAGTATAATGTAAAAAAACGCAGATGGTGGTTTTCCGCTCGCGCAATTTCCGAAGAGTATAGGATTTCGCTTGATTTGTACGCGGCAAAACAACGCTGCAGGTATATTATAGTTGTAGCACGAATGCGTCGGTTCGAGAGGGAAAGGACCACGCTCTAACATAATACTAGCGTAAAATAGAAACTTAATGCTGATATGTTTCGCTTTCGTATGTTGAGCGCAGAGAACCGGAGAACCTTTTTACTGCTTAGGAGGCATTTATTCTTAGTCCTCAGGGATAACAACGCACTTGCATTTTGGTTCTTAACTAAGGATAGGAGTAGATGTCCATGGGCCACAGATCTCATTCATCATCAGGTTGGCTGTGTGCTCATTTGTCACTCTTATTCCATAAAAAAAAATCTAAGCGGTGTTTGTACTTATTAAAGGAGTAAATCTGTAAAAGAACACATAGCTGACGTGAAGCATCAACGGTCCGGGAAGTCTGCAGTTTGTGATCATATCCTAGACGGCCCCAACCATTACATCAGATTTTATAGACCACAAATCCTCGCGAAAGAACATCGATTCCTACCAAGGAAGTAGTATTAAAGGAAGTAGTAAAGAGAAGGGGGCTGGGTACTACCACCTGCTTGGGACGCTATAATTAATAAATTTAAAACTAAACCCAAGCATACCACTGCATCGACTTCAAAACACAGTAAGTTCATTCTGCGTAGGTCGAACCAAAAACAATAAATAAAAAGCTCACATCGGGACGTCAGTTACCTCAGTCCCCCGTGACCATGGGTGCTGGAAAGCACCCGAAACGTCGGGTATTAAAAATAAAATAAATTAACGCGATAAAACCCTAAAATAGTTTTAATCAAGGAGTAAATCAGTTCAGATAAATAGGGGATAATCTAAACAAGGATTGATGTTATAACCTCAATATAGGACGCAAACGGAAGACTCCTGCTGAGAACGCGATCTTGGTGTTATATGCTCCGATCCCGAAGAATCTCTTACTAAAGTATTGACCTTTATGGAAAGAGGAAAATACTCGTATAGAATGGTGAATTCTACCTTTAGACAAAGTAACTGCATTTGAGACCATCCTAAAATTCAGTTCACAGTGGAGTTAGAGGCAAACAATTCTTTAGTTTTTCTAGATGTGTCAGTAATTCGGAATCCTGATAACACTTTGAGCCACACTGTGTATAGAAAAAAGACCCATTCAGATAGATATTTAAACGGTGATCCATCATCGATCCATCATCATCACCATCCTTCAGAGTTAGCTACCGTGGGTAAATCTTTCTTTCAGAGAACACGAGGTAGCTGTGACAGTAAATACCTGGCCGCCGAGCTCTAGCACGTTAAGCAAGTTTTGCATGACAACAAACTTCGGGTCCCGCGCCACAGCCGAGCGTGTGCCTGCTATACCATACTGCCATCTGTCACTGATGCCACTGAAGAGATTGGCTACATCTTGAGGCGTGCTTCCATTAAAATACTTCAAGCCGCCGAAAAAGATTAGTCAGTTTTTACCATCCGTCAAGTGTAATGTACCTCTGCAAGATGCAGATTCAGAGATTCAGAGAGCAAGCTTGATTGCGAATGTGGTCTCTCTTACAAACCAAAAGATTAATAAAAACCCACGTTAAAGAACACATAGCTGAAATGAAGAATTTGCAGTCTGTAAATACGTACAGGATCGCCTCCGTCACTACAACAGATTTTATAGACCACAAACCCTTTTTAAAGAACTCCGATTCCTTCCAAGGGTGTTTCGCGAGGCTATTGAAATCATCCTAATTTTAATAGAATAGATAGCTGGGTGCTACCATCTGCTTGGGATCCTATAATGAATAAAATTAAATGCCAACCCAAGCATACAACTTCAAGACTTCAAGATACTATAAGTTCATACTGCGTAGATCGGAATAAAAATAAATAATTTTAATCTAAAGGTAACCGTGGTTAACTATGAACCAAGGGTGCTGCAAAGTGCTAAAAGGACGATAAGACCTTTTAAACGTTCAATTAATATCTTCAATCTGAAGTTCTACGTAGAGTAGACGAAGCCGCGGGTATAAGCTAGTACCAATAATATTTTTCTTTGTCTGTTAAAAAAACGTTACCTCCACGCTAGGATTTCTCCTGTATCATGGGTATAGTACACGTACATAAAATTCACAAGGACGAACATCTAGACCAGGAACAATTACTTATAGGCCATACAAATACTTCTTCCTTGCAGGATTCAAACCCTCTGTCCTTATCCCTGTGATCAGCAGCGTTATTATTGTTAGGCTGTAGCTTATTAGCTTATCATGCATGCTCATTGCTCATGCAAATGTGGTCGCCATTAAGACATACTTATGATACCTTGATCGAAGTATGATACCAAACATTGTGTAAAGTTTTTTGAAAAAGTTAGAAAAAACGGTAAAAATCTGTAGTTATTTCGAAATTTGTTTTATAAGTATTATATGTTTCTCAGTCTAATATGCGTAACGATCAGAAGTTCTTTTGGCATCTCATCATCAATGGATGGGGTATAGGGATATAACCGCTATGGATTTTACGATAGTCGAATCTAAAAAAAATCTTGATATTTTACAGTAAAGCTAGTAGTATATAAGTAAAACACCCAGAGTCCAGATCACATGAGTGGTTTGTCCACTCATGTGGCCCATACCGGCGACAAGAAGCAGTGTCAACGGAGCGTTATCTCTGATACTGCGATTCACCTTCTAAGCTTGTCAATGAATACAGTTTTTATGAGTTACAAGATAATATGCTTTTTACTTCAGGATACACAATAAAAATACACGTCAAAATTCTGATGGTATCTACTAGCATCAATAATGCACAGTATCTAACTTTCCAACCTTGCCTTACAACACCAAAACGTTACTTACTTACGTACTTTACTGATATGTCAATCTTACGTTGCGACGCGTGTGTATCAAAGCTTGGAGCTTGGAGTAGATAGATATCGCGAAATAAAGACGAGAAGAAAGGGGAACCAGTGCAGCTAAGCTAGGGGGAGCGAACCGATGCATGCTTCTGATTCTGTAGCCGGGACAGGGTGGTACAGGCGGGGGTGGCGGGGGTCGGGCGGCCTTCGTTCAATACGCGCGCGCGCCACGCTGCACGCTCGCCCGTTGCTCCTCGTCGTCACTCGTCAGTCGCTTTTAAACGCCCCTTGCGTTTGGTCAGTGACACCGCTGGCTGATATCCGATACACTACGCTACCGATATTTCAAAACCTTATCGTGAAGTACGTATTTAAACATGATTACGCTTTAATAAATAGTTATATTATAGCAGATATAAATATTAACGTGTTAAATCATATGGCACATAAATATTATTTATATTTTTCCATTTGTTTACATTCAAATCATATGATTTTTTGTTATATCTAAATTACGAGTATTAATACTAGCTATTCATAAATAAGTTTGTTTAAAGTGTGTTTTAGTGGCAACTTTGTGGTGTTTTTTGTTCAAATTCAAGTTGGAAAACTTCTGGATTTTTCCGTACACCGGCAATCTGCAACTGCAGTTAAAAGTTCTGTCAGACGTGAAAACTTGTATTTATGTGCATATGTAGCTATGTGTCGTATTCATGGTATGAATTGGCGAGTTAAAATAGCGTGAGCTTTGACATAGGAAAATAAGTGTGTGAATATTTGATGGTGTGTCGTGATAGAAAGCGCATTACAGTTGAGATTGGCTTGCAAAACGTCGCGCGACGGCGCAACGGGGGTATTGATCGGCGGCGGCGGGTCGCGAGACGCCGGCGTTCCTCCAGCCGCCTAAATAAAGCTCCGCATGTGTGCCGCCCTACGTCGATTCCGTCGCCTCCGCCACCGTCGTCGAGCCGATGCGTGATTTGCGCTACTATGCAGTCACACATGATTCAATTATTATTATATTACTACTCTCAGACTCTCTGTTAACTCCGTTACACTCCTTACTATGCAATTTGTTATCGCATAGACTTTTATCTAGAAATCAGAAAACAATCGACTTCCCCGTTGTATAATTCGGTCATAAATTACATTTTATACTAGTAAGGCAATAATAATTTAGTGATTCTATGTTTATAATACTAAGTAAACAATAGTATGTTGCCGAAATGTACCTAATAGGTAACTGACAAAATATGTTTATTTTTAGGTGAAATGTTTGGCTAAGTGAATCAAGCTACACGTAAGAGCCATGGCGCGCATCGTGCTGGCGAGCGGAGCCTTGCTCTGCGTCCTCAGCATGACGCTCCAGACGCGCGCGCTTACTGTCTTGCCGCACGACGTTCGCCCTGGTCATGCAGTACAACACTTCGTAGGAAATTATTCCCGCTACACTCTACTTGACCCCGAGTACGCCTCTTACTTTACTCTTCTAGACGATGGACTTCTAATGACAATTGCCGACTTAGCGCCCTTACTGGATCAATCATTGAATCTCGCTATATTAGAACAAACACCGTTTAGCAGTTCAGCACATTCGGTACATCTACGTATAGTAGATCGTCGGAAAATGCTTAGTTTCCCGACATCCAACGGACTGCGTGGAGAAATTTTAGAAAATGCACCAGCAGGCTCTGTTATTGATCTTCCACCTATAAGGGCTACAGCGCTGCTAAATGTGGGGCAGATAGCTTACAAAATAATAAAAGGAAACGAAGATGCCTTATTTGCTTTACGAGAAAAGACTAAGAGTGGAATTCCTGAAGTCGCATCAGTAATTACAGAAGGTGACGTGGAAATAATTGCCATGAGGCCTCTGGATGCTGAAGCAAAGAGAACGTACGATTTGGTCCTTCAGGCAACAGATTTAAAAGGTGTTAATAAGGCAAGTCTTCCCATCAAAGTATATGTAACAAATGAAAATGATCATGAACCGATTTTCGAACAAGATATATATTATTTTGCTGTTAATGGAACGTTAGATCAAAACAGTGATAACGCTACAGCGCACTGGCAAAGATTTTCAAACATTGGCAAGGTTCATGCAATTGATGCAGACGGTGATCGCGTGTATTATACCTTGAAGTCGGCTAGTAATCTGGCCGTTATTGTACCACAAACGGGAGATTTAATTCTAGTTGGTACACCCAATAGTCACGGCGCTGAGTTGCAAGTGCTTGCACACGATACTGGCTCACCTCCGCGTGAGAGTCGAGTGGCTCATGTCTTCCTTGAGTTCGTGGTACGTGATCAGAAAGATCTGCCTACCTTACATCGACAAAAGCGACGTGTTACCCGAGCTGTCCGACCTACGAAGCGTATAGAATTTACCGAAGCTGACGGTGAAGTTGAAGGACGTGCGGTCTTTACGCTCGAAAAAGAAACTGATCGTGAAACATTTAAAATCCGGGACGAAAATCCGTGGGTCACTGTTGAACCTAGTGGTGTAGTGAAAGTTAAAAAGAAGTGGGACTATGAAGAGCTAGGGCCTGAGAAGACCATTGACTTTTGGGTTACCATCAGCAACGCTGGAAACGGAGGTAAGTTATTATCGGAGACAATAATTTTAATAAGATGTATCACAATTATAATCTACTTTATAATTATTTTAATATATCGAAAAGATTCGAAGATATGGTTTATTACCAAACAGCCTATAAATCGTTCATTGCTGAAACAAGTAAAAATTGGATTTTACATATTAGTTATTGTTGTATGTTTATTTCATTGTTTAATTATTGTTTCAAAACTATCCTTTGATAATTCGTCATTAATTTCTGAAAAATAAGATGTTTAGTTCATTTTCAATCTACAAAGAAACATCTTTATATTGAATGACTCGAGATAATGATAGGAAAGGATAATGAGCAAAGAGTGTATATTTATGGCGCCTATTAAGAGCGACTTCGTAGCAGCTAAGTGTCGAGGTTATAGAGTCTATTAGCTAGCTTAGCTCCTATAATATAGAGTATATAATAGACGGAATTATGCGGCAAAATACCATTTTAGATAGTAGATATTGCAGGAGTACTTATACTGTATTTTTTATATTATCTAGGGCTTCATTACCATTTAACACCAGGTAGAATTGTGGTCAATCACAGGCTTATAATAATTAAACTAAAAAATATATGATGTCTTTATATTTAGTACTTATATAGTGTTGCGATTTTAATTTTAACTTTTTGTGACGTTTTACGGAAATGTTATTTTGTATCGAATGACTTTCGTCATCGACGTACAGTATACAACGTATTTCGATAGCACGCACCTGTCAAAGCGAATGGGGCAGTCGACCGTAACATTACGTAGCCAGGGCTTGCGCCCATATAGACCAATGTGACATAATTCCTCATAATACAGACCGAAGGCTTTTGGTTTTCCAAATGCGATCAATTTGTTGCTAGCAATCAATATAGTCCACACAAATGATAATTTTAAAATTCTTTAGAATATATGCTACGACTGTAATTTTATATTAACCGCCGTCAGGTTTGGTAGTAAATAATCCCACATTATCTTTTACACATTTTTAACAGCTCAGGAAGTTTAAAAAAATATATTTTTAACATAATACGTGATACACACAAAAACGACCCATTTAAATTTCTGCTCTGGATTTTGTGAGAAAACCCTTTTATTGAATAATGTTCATATTTCATACATAACAATTTAATGCCGACTCGGAAGTTAATAATTATAGTAACTTTATAAAACGACGTGATAACGATTAGAAAATTAGAACGAACAGAAACGGCAATACAATTTCACTTTTCGGAATCATCGTCAAAATGACCATTATTTTGCATAGCAGGTGTTCACCAGTTTTAAAACTCCATAAAATTCAAAGCATAATTACTGCTAGCTTTTTATATGTGACTAAGTATCTCATGTCAGTAAATCAATTAAGATCACGCTCTAAGTTCTTGTTTACATTCTTATTGAAGAATAATAAAAGATAAAATTTCGTACTTTAAATGAAATGGTAGCGACAGGTTGAAGCCACCGAACAGAATGCGTTGAAAATCAGGGACCTGTCGCACGGCCCCGAATACCTCGTCTTCAATTCTTTACGCCGCAAATCACGACATTGACACGGAATGTGCCTCTCATAGATGTTGCACTCACTAGTCAGAAAAGTTACTGGAATCGCTTTGTAAGTAGTATAGTATCTTATAATGGGTATCATAAATCTTTTATTATTCGACTGTAAGCAAAAAAATATTTCGAAGATACGTAAAGTCCGCCAATATGCATTGCGGCTGCGAGGCGGACAAATTACTTGCTCTCTCACCCTCTTAGAAATGAGAGAAGGGCTGTGCCCAGCTGTGGGGCATATATTATAAACTGTAACTTTACTTCTATATAAGCGGTTAGGTTAGTAATTGCTTATTTCTAATAGAAATAACTATTTATTTATAAATAAATTAACAGAATTTTCGTTACCATGTGTATCTAATAATTACGAAGAATACAATAAATACGAAATTATTAAAAAGGAATTCGTTACATTAAAGTCAATTTTTACCTATATGATATGAGTTAGTTATGAGTGACTTATTAGATACGAGTTAATTTTAACACATTCGTTTAAATTTTGGGTCGCCTTTTGCCCTGTTGGGTGGCCTAGCTCCGGGCGAATCAAAAACTAACAACCCAATCTATAGGTTTAAATTACAAGGTAACAGATTTAACTGTAAAGAATGGCCGTGTGTTTATGTAATTTACAGTTACGTACTATTATATTGTATATTTATAAATCAAATTGATTTATATTACTCATTAACTGCGAAAGCTGACTTTATGAGCGGGTTTTTGCAGCTTAGTTTTGTTACTTACCAATTTCTGATTATTGATTGACGTTTCTAAATACTTTTGCTTGTTTTTAACCCCCGAGGAAAACAGAGGGGCGTTATAAGTTTGTAACGTGTATCTGTGTGTCTGTCTATGGCTAGTGAACCGATTTTGATTAAGATTTTTTCGTTTGAACGGTGTCTTAATCGTGTTCCTAGCTATGTTTCAAGAAAATCTAATCGGTCGTTTGAAGATCGTCAGCTTTTTGTTTCGTGTTTTATAAATTTAAATTTAAGTTATTATAATAAAATATAAACTCACTTTTCGTCTAACTTGTATCTAGTTTGACTCTTTCGTTTGGATTATTATTTTCCAGTTAGATTTTTCAGGACGCGTTAAATTGAAACGACAAATTGCTGTTGTGTACTGTGTAGAACAAAGTAGCGTTGAGAACTGAAAAGCCTGCTCTGTAGGAAAATTAATTCAATTCATACTTTCGACGTTATCCCAAATTTTTGGTGTAGACAATAAGTGATGAAAGCTTTATAAAGCTTTTATTCTTTGTGCATTATGAGTTTTTCGAATAACATGGCAGTAAAGAGAGAAATTAATAATTAAGTGTTTATTTTTCTGCTTAATACGAGTAATCGATCAAAACAAATGAGCCTGGATTACAAAGACACGTTAATGCTACAAAATGAATGGCGGTGCAGCGTAAAATGCATTGCATTGCATTGCAGCTTAACGCTTTATTTACGCTCATTAAGATTCTTCTAGATGCTTTTTATAGACTCACGTGGCTGAAATGATTTAAAAATGCTTATGGATATTTATTACATATAGTATTGTCCAGCTGATAAATATTTATAAATAAAAAACTAAATTTACATTACTTAACAAGGAAATAGAGATTCGATCGTTAATTTTGTAAAAATAAGCGTAAAAACGGATTTTCCGATGTTTGGCAAAATGTTAATGATAATTTTTTTAAAAAGAATATTAAAAATGCTATAAAAATTACTAATTATCCCCTTAACCACCCGTGATAAGCTTAAATTGCTTGTGTGACGACTGGTTCTCGCCAGTAGTCGAATATCGGAATCGAACGCACAACCTTTTTGAGTTTGCGGTCCGCGCCCCGCTATTAGGCTACTGTCTCTTTAAAAAAATTTAAAAATTTAACATTGTAATGCGACTAGCGATGCTATCTATTGTACGCGAACTAATGTGTCGCCTGGGTAAGATCTATTAATGTAACGTTATTTTAAATTACTATAATACTCAAAGGCCATTTATTTCGTCAATTTTTCAATTAAAAATTGTTTAAGATTTTTTCTTTGAAATATAATCTAGATCTCAATTTGTCCGTACAATTTCATCACTATTGGTTCAGCCATTTCAAGAATATGCTGGGCAGACAGATAAACAAATAGACATACGGATAAAAGTTATAAAAATTCTTATTTATGTCTTAATATAAGGTAGTTATTTCAATATTATAGACATACACTTCAATTGTAATTCTACATATGTTTATATAAATTAAGTTAATAATTTAGAAAAAATAATTAATTAGCTTATTTATTCATATGTAGAAACGCTTAAAAAACTTCATAAGAAATAATAACTAATAAAAATAAAGCGAAATTCACCCTGTATTGCAACTATCATACCCTCTACAGCAAATGAATTATCGCAACTTATTCTGTCGGAGCCACGTAAGGCGACTTGAGAGCAATCGCTGGACATTACATTATTATTATTTCTAACAATCATATAATATGCAAAGTTCACATAACCTACATAGGTAGTACTATTATTTATTCTGTGCCTATATCTACATTTAATAATATTTTTATAGTACATCCCTCGTTACATTTATTGTTATAACATCATATTATAGTTTTATATGATGTCTGTGCGATTTGAAATTTACTATGGTACTCATTTTTATTCAAAAACTTTTATATAATAATAAGTGCGTAGGATCATTTACGTTTCAAACATATTCATCATAAATACTAATATAAATAGGTATTAAAAATCACAGTACAGTTGTCTGGCCCGTTTATACCTCACTCAGTTAAGATATCTACACGATCTTATTAATTGTTATGTTCTATTTTGAGATTTCTTTAAAGAATTTATAAATTGAACATTTTTTTAAATTGTTGGATTATAAACTTATCGTTGCCGTTACAGTTAAATTGTGTCATAGAGGGGATATTTGCCATAGTTGCCACGCTTGGCAAGCGAGTTCGCAACTGCAGTTCTTTATTTTTAGTCGTTATTAGGATGATGCTGCTGCCCATCTCGTGATTTGGTTCCTTCTGTCGCCTCTTACGACCTTCACGGGATGATATGGGGTAATAATAATGTCCTCCAGACCGAATTTCGGCCACGGCGGCCTGCATCAACAGAGGCAAGCCATCGGCGCAGGACAAGTATATAGTGCCCAAGTGTATGCGCAAGCACAAGTGCACTCTCTATTCCTTCACTCTCATAATCCGATGGGACGGTAAACCGACACGACCGGAGAGATATCAGGCGCAGGACCAACGTGGCTTTACGTGCTTTCCGAGGCACGGGGGTGAGACACCACCAACTTCCTGACTCCGGGCAGCTACTGAGAATTTCTTGACAGAAAAACTCAATAATTGATTTTTTGGCCCAACCCGGGATTCGAACCCAGGACCTCATGACCAGCAGTCGCACTACTACAACCACTAGACCAACGAGGCAGTTAAAAAGTTAAAACGGAGTACCTTCAGCTTTTTTAATAATTGTTTTTGGTCCGATCTACGCAGAATGAACTAACTGTGTTTTGAAGTCTTGCAGTGGTATGGTGGTATCGAAGTCTGCAGATTGCATCATATCCTAGATGGCCCCAACCATTACATCAGATTTAATAGACCACAAATCCTCGCGAAAGATCATCGATTCCTACCAAGGATGATACGTGAGTCTATTGAAATTAAAAAACATCCTAATTTCAATAGAGAAGGAGGCTGGGTACTACCACCTGCTTGGGACCCTATAATTAATAAAATTAAAACTAAACCCAAGCATACCACTTTAGATATGGGGTAGTGGATATTCTGACACCGTCACTACGCTTACTTATTATAAATTTATATACTATATCTATATGTATGATACCTAAATACGTAAGGTATTGTAATGTAAGTTTATAGGATTATAAACTTACATGAAAATATCTGATATATGTATCTGTCCATTAGTGTCTTTACGTATAACAAAATCTATCACGTGTATGTAATCAATAATTTTAGTGATTTATTTAAAAGTAGATTTTAAATGTATTTATAACACCTAAAAACAAATTAGAACGTGAAATATGATGATAGGATATCGAATATTAATAATGTGCTTTTAGATATAGTTCATTTCTCATAACTAAGAAGATAATAGTCTCTCGAATCTCGAATTTCGCAAACAGCTCAAATGGCTCCCGATCCGCCTTCGCAGGAATACTCACATTCTCTCCGCGTTGTATAGTGTGCTGTTTAATCCTTCTACTCCTCTTTATTTAAAAAACCGTTTCCAGTATCTTTCTCTTACCCATAATCGGTTCCTTCGATCCTCCATCAATCTTTCTCTCTCTACACCTTTGCACTCTTCTTCCTTTTTCAAGAAATCCTTCACCGTAACCGCTGTGCGATTGTGGAACTCCTTACCTCTCCATATTCGTCGTGCTAAATCTCTTCACTCTTTCAAAAATTCTTGTTAAATCGTATTATTTAGAACGCTATTAGATAAATTACTTTACCTTTCTCTTACTCTTTTCATTTAATCTATTATATGATATTTTATATATAACTTACACTTACTTTTATTTGTATGTATTATTGTATTTTTTTATTATTATTTTGTATGCCCCCCTCTATTTGTAACTTTTGTTTCCATCATTCCTCTACACAAAGGTTGTCTGGAAGAAATCACTTTCAGTGATAAGACCGCCTATTGTACATACTTTAATTAGTTTTAATTATATTGATGTTTCTGTATTGTGGTGTACAAAAAAGAATAAATAAATAAATAAATAAATAAATAATAGTCTCTGAAAAACGCACCATCGCAAGGTTTTGGTCGGTATATCGCCTTAAGCGTCTGTTTAAGTTCCACCCTCGTATCTATTTTTGTCTTGGAGCAATAATGCGCATTGCGCACCCCAATCATATTAAAGAAATTTGCTAGTGGAACTTCGTCTTAAATCATTCCTAGCTTGGTTTTGTTTTTATTGAACAACCCAAGCTAGGAATGATATAAGACGAAGTTAAGAATCAGAATCGATTTCTTATATTTACGCGAACACTACACATTGATTAAAACTAGATAATTTTACGGATTTTATCACGTTTTATTTTTAATACCCGACGTTTCGGGTGCTTTCCAGCACCCATGGTCACGGGGAACTGAGGTGACTGACGTCCCGATTTCAAAGTTAACACGGAGTATCTTCAGCTTTTTTAATTATTGTCTTTGGTCCGATCTATGCAGAATGAACTAACTGTGTTTTGAAGTATTGCAGTGGTATGGTGGTATCGAAGTCTGCAGATTGCAAATATCCTAGATGGACCCAACCATTACATCAGATTTAATAGACCACAAATCCTCGCGAAAGAAATCGATTCCTACCAAGGATGATACGTGAGGCTATTGAAATTAAAAAACATCCTAATTTCAATAGAGAAGGAGGCTGGGTACTAAAACCTGCTTGGGACCCTATAATTAATAAAATTAAAACTAAACCCAAGCATACCACTGCAAGACTTCAAAACACAGTTAGTTCATTCTGCGTAGATCGGACCAAAGACAATAATTAAAAAAGCTGAAGGTACTCCGTGTTAACTTTGACATCGGGACGTCACGTCAGTCACCTCAGTCCCCCGTGACCATGGGTGCTGGAAAGCACCCGAAACGTCGAGTATTAAAAATGAAATAAATAAAACGCGATAAAATCCGTAAAAGTAGTTTTAATCAAGAATCAGAATCATTACTTTTGATTACGTGGTAGAACCACGCTTCAGCTCTACTATAGTTGTAGCACGAATGGGTGGGCTTGACCGGGGCACGACCACGCTCTCACAGAATACCTGCGTAAAATAGCAGCGCAATGCTGCTGTGTTTCGTATGGTGAGTGTAGAGAACCGGTGACCCTTTTAAGTGGTATCGAGGCATTCCATCTTATTCCTCAGGGGTGATAACGCATTTGCATTTTGATCCTTAGTTGAAGATAAATGTGGATGTCTATGGCCCATAGCATTCACTTACCATCAGGTGGACTCTGTGCTCCTTTGTCACCTAAGAAAAAAAATTACTACTATTAAAATTATTCCACTTATAGTACAATAACACTACATTCTGATTGTACATGCACCTAACCATATCTATTGTTACACATAATGTGTATGTATTTTAGTTTCTTTTCTTTTTCTTCGTTTTCTGTCAATTGCTATATACCTACATCAAACTCTCCACTACATGGGTTGAATGGTAGAGAATGCCTTTAGGCAGTAAGTCCACCCTTTATATCTTTTTCTTCTAAGGGAATGCAATAAGATTTAAAAAAATCTACTAATGTAAACATATGCAGAGGTCTGTATAACAATATATTCATAAACTTTTTAATATAATAGTTTGAAGCAGAAGTAGAGTCAAAAGAATTTCAAGAGTAGGTATTATTTTAAATTGAATTGTGTTCTGTCGTAACCATTCGGAAATAACAGCGTCAGTTCCAGATCCAGGTTATGACAACTTATTGTAGTAGGTGCCACATATTCTGTTCCTTTAAATCAATAATTGAATAAGGTGCTGGTGTGACGTCTTGCGCATTGGGTTGAAATTGGCATGTCCGGGATATGCAAGCGATGTTGAGTTTATACAGTTTTACGAATTAATTTAAAAATGTTATGAAGATGTACCTGTTATAATATTTTAAGTAAAAGGAGTGAATGATAAAATTTTGATACTACTTGTTATGTTATAAAAGGGACATAGGAAAAAATTTTGTGGGTAAGGGAACAGAGAGGAAGTTAGGTATCATAAAGGGAGGATCTATCCAACAATGCTGTACCGAAATTTCGCCGACTGGTGATGGAAATGGAAAGTACCATAAATAATTTGCGAGTGTCGGTTCGTCGCCCACCAACCTGCCTGTCTGTGTCTCTGCTTGCCAGTTAAATGTTTTTGGAGGTCAAATAGTAGATTTATAAAAAGATCCATCAGGATAATAAATATTTAGCCATAGACTGTTAATTGATAAATCTTAGGGTCTGTGGTTGTTAGTTTGTTGTTTTATGTAAAAACTTATATATTTTGTATCTCTTCGGACAATAAACAATATATGTATTTGCAAAATAAATTATAAATGAACATTGCAATGTAATATTAATTTTTTATATAGGATATGGTGACAAACGAGCACACAGTCCACCTGGTGGTAAGTGGTTGCTGTGGCCCGTAGACATCTACATCTATCCTCAATCAAAATGCAGATGTGTTGTCACCCGTGAGGACTAAGATGGAATGCCTCGTTTCCAGTAAAAAGGGTCTCCGGTTCTCTACACTCACCATACGAAGCACAGCAGCATTAAGCTACTATTTTATTTTGGTCCTTTCCCGGTCGAGCCGACCATACTTTAGATGTGCCACAACTATACTTCTAATATAACTGCAGCATGGCTTTACAACGTATATTATATCTCGAAACATACTTTTTTCAAAACTGGTTGTTTTAGATTTTACTTCAGTTTTTTTTTTCAAAATTCCCAATAGCGCTTAATGATAACCATGTAGTTGAAACTCGCGGAGCAGTTAAGCTTCGTTGCTTTGTGTCATTTTGTTAAATTTACTCGTTCTTTCAATCAATTGCAATGGGCGCGATCGTCGCTCGCACTACAATTGATGTTCTGGTCAATTCCCCTCATTGTGTCCACTCGTCGCAATTACATATGCGCACTTCCTATGCCTGACCCCACGAACTGTATGACCATCACATCTGCTCTCATTTATTTTCATTTTTAATTATCGCTCATAAGATGTGAAGTTCATTAAGTCTGTTAATAAGGATGTAACTGTAAAACTCTTCAAACTTAAATTTTTGGTTTTATTTATTTAATTTTATTTTATTTATTTTTATTTATTAGGGATAACAAAAGCCTTCATTCTGTGAAAAAAAATCTCATATAATATGTTTTACATGGGGCCAATAATAGTCATCTACTTTCCACAATTTACCACAAATCAGAAGTATGAAAAGTTGAAAAGAAAAAAAAATAACAAAACCTTTGATCAAAAATAATACTTAATTTTAAAAGTTTGTCATGGCTGACCTAGGAAATTATTTATGCTTCAATAGGATAATATTAACATAATATGTAAGCACACACACACATACACATATACATATAACCATATTATAATTAAACACTTATACATATAGGCAAGTATATACATGCTACATTTATATACATATACTAACATTTAACATTTTTAACGACTTATTTTACAAATTTTATTATTTATCAGTACCTATTTTTAGAAAGTCACCCTCAATCAAGTAGTCCATAGAGTAATCGTTATCGATAACGTAATCTATAGAATATCTATTTTCTTACGTACAAAGGTCTAATGTGATTTGCTGTGCATCCATTTATCTTAATACATTTTTCCTGGCCGGGTAAATCCTTTAATAAAATTTGCCGACCCTCATTCCATATAAGCATTTTATGTCCCCTACGATATCAAAGTTGCAGGGGGTCTGTGGCTAAGGTTCCCTGCAACTTGTGGTATGTTTTTATTGTCTTTGGAACTTATTGCTATTCGTTTTTGAATGCACGAAATGTCAACAAAATAAAAAATAGGTATATGTCATTAATACAACATTAATAACACTTTTTTAATTTTATATTATTTTTAATTACATTTTACAGCTTATTATTGACATAACAAAATGTATATATACCTAATATGTTTATATTATTTATTGTGTGGATTATATTATGCTAATTCATCATACAATTTTTATATTTTGCTTTTTAAGAAAACGTCTTGCAGATAAACAGGCCACATTAATAAATTTAAAATTCATCTTTTTGGTGTATTTTATCTGTTCTCTTTATCAATGTTTTATTTTACTACTAATATCTTTTAATTATTAATACTGTCTTGATGGATGATATTATTTATATGAACATTTATATGCGTAGGTATTTTTAAAGTGTATATTATTTGCAAAAGCAAACAAGCGAGGGAAATACAAAACGAGTTTTTTTTTTAATAACAGAGTAACGAAAGTATCGGTCAAAACTCGTGAGTTGTAATGGACACAGCACACACATCTTACAACTTAAAATTAGATATAGCGCGTGAATGTAAACAACAGTCCGTGAGTTTGCCCTACGACTACGAGTGCTACGATCTCTCGCTTTCTAACCATAATAGGCCTTCACAGTGATTGTGTTATGATTGCGATAATGTACTCATCTCCCTAAATGCTACGGTAAATTTAATGCAATATTTTTAATTGTTTCTTTGCTTGTTAAACAGTGCTCACACAGGAGTCAAGATAATAATTAAAGTGTGTATTCAAAGCTCGTCACAAGAATGGTTATTTTTTTTATATTCACTAACTCTATCTCACCATTATTAATTTCGTTTCATATTTCTTGTAATTTATATATTTCACAACTATGTTTAGGTTCAAAATGAAAATAATGTTTAGGTTCAAAATGAAAATAGAAGTTTTTTAAAATAAATGTGATTGCAAACACTTGAGGAATCGTTTATCTGTTCTGATTCAATGTAGATTATTTTTGCGGATTTTATCGCGTGGCGGAAGATACACAGTACTCGAAAGGCCGAGAATAAATACTAAGTTAAAATTAGTCAATTAAACTGATAAAATCGTTAAAATTAGTTTTGTAGGTACAATGTGTAGTATTCAGGTAAATATAAAAATCATTATCAGTGCTAGTTAAAACTTTACTTTAAATAAAGTAAAAGGCGACTTTTAAGAACGAAAAATAATAAAATAATTTACATTTATTAAAATATTTGTACTTTAGAATGTGAAAACCATAAAAATTGGCCTAAGGAACATCGGAATTATAATTTCGTTCAAAATGTTACATTAAAATTTCATCCCCGGGCTTGTTATGTTAAAAAACCCAAATTGTTAAGAAGAATTTTATATCAATTGCATTAGAACTTTTTGGTTTGAATATAACCTAGACAGAGTTTCAATATAGAGTTTGTTAGAGGAGGGTGTGGTTAGTAAGTGGCGAGAATCGTACTTCCAGTCGCGCAAAATGCAGCTTTGTAGGTACCAACTGCACTTAATTCCTCTTTGTACTGCATAGAAATAGTGGTTATTAAGAGCCCTCAACATCCCTGATTGATATTTGCTGTTAGTACCAGACGTCTTGCAAAGTCGAACCCTAGGCGCTCCCATGTTTAACAATGTGTAAGTAGGTTTTGCAAAATTTATGACAAGGGTTGGACGCAAACTTCAACGCAGCTTTATACAACAAGGCCTTTATAACTTAGCAGTTGTTAAGCTCCTCGATCCAAAAACATGAATAATGAAACATATTCATCAGCAAACTTTGTTCACGTATTCAAATGATTCAATTCATTTTTGATAGTTTAACTTGCTACGCTATGATTGAGATTTCATTAATATTGTGAGAGATTGTTGAATGTTTTTAAAGCAGAACATCTTCCACGCCTAGCAGTAATAAGCGTGAGGTCAAAGAGGGCGCAAGTTTACGTCTGCCAGAAGAAGAGTTACGACTAGTTCGTGTCGCTAATTATAGAGTACTGGCATGAGGCTACGTGTTGCTTTCTGTGATCGATTGTATTACGACGTGCGATACGATATTCTTTTAATTTATTTGTTACAAATTGTGTTTGAATTAATATATGTTAGATTACCGTTCTGCTAAAATTACTTAGTTTCACTTATAAGAGAGTAACCGATGATGTTTCATTCACATTCAGAAAACAATTTTTATTGGAATTAGACTCAGTGTTAAAGGCGAGATGGCGCGATCATTAATTTTCCAAACAAGCCTTACGGTTTTGGCACATACCTACTCGTATTTTTTTATCACTTCTTTACGTCTTTGACCAACTAGTCATTCATTTTTTGGAATATTGCGAAAGGCCATTGAATTTAATACTAAAAGACGTTTGTAGACTTTCAAATGTAGGAACGATAAAATTTCATCTCCTACACTTAAACTTATATTAGGCTGCCTGTAATTTAATAGTTTTATTATTTATTTTATTTATAAAATGATTATGGTAAAAGCAATTATATCACTTCCCTTCTTTAAATATACTTTTATATATTATACACACTTTACCAAATATTATTATAGGCTTTTGTTGATCCGTCTGTCTGAACAATTTAAGAATGGATATAGATAGCACCGAATCTCGTTTAGGTTTAATTTTGTATAAATTCTAAATATCCAAAGAAGTAAGTTACGGACACAATTTAGAACTTTCTTATTAAACTTTTTCTTTCATTCCATTTTCATAACTGAACTTAGAGGCATAAAATGTTAATCTGGATTTTGTTTAATATCTTAGACAATCTTATAACATTGGTTTTCTTCTTTAATAAAGAAAATTCATTCTTTGTTTCAATTTACTTTTACGTAGTAAGAAAAGTTATGTATACCGTTAGTTTAACAGTGATAAATACCTACTTAAAACATATAAAACCGATGTATTGCTAACGTGACCATACGTCCCACTTTAGGCGGGACGGTCCCGATTCAAAGGCCCCGCTGTCCCTAAAATACGTAAAAATGTCCCGCTTTGACAAACAAAAGCGTAGCATCATGCAAATTCTGTCACACGTGTCATCATTATGACAACCCCTGTACCAGGTTTGCTAGCATGGCCTGACTAATAAAGTGATTATTCTCAAAACCTACACTTTTGAACTTAAAAGTTACGAAGTGACAATTTTTAATTAATCTACAATAAATTATCAAATAACATAAGTTATTTCTAATTAGTATTTATTTGCTGTTCAGAAAAAATTAAAAAGCCAGCAGCCAGATTTTAAGTTCTCATTCTCACTTTAGATCATTAAAATATTCAAACAAATATGTGTTTTATTTTTAAAACTATAATAAAGGGTTCCAGTTTGAATGTTGGTAACGGCGGCCATTCTCAATGGAGGATAGCCATCTGTGCAGGACAGGATTACATTGCCCAAGTGTATGCGCAAGCACAGGTCTACCCTACTTCCTTACTCTTATAGTCCGACGGAACGGTAATCCGAGACGACGGGAGAGAGATCACGCGCAGGACCAACGGCTTTACGTGCTTCTGGAGGCACGGTGGTGAAAGCCCGCCAACTTCAATAAGTTGGAAATCAATATTCCGGGCTGCTGCTTAGAATTCTGTGACAGAAAAACCCAATAAATGATTCTTGGCCAAACTCGGGTTTCGAACCCGAAACCACATGATCAGCAATCGCGTTTACAACCGTTAAACCAAGAAGGCAGTCAAAAGTGATAAATTTATAAAATTTTTAAGGTGTCCCGCTTTAAGAAAAAAATAAATGGTCACTTTATGTATTGCTCAAGATAGAAGAAACTATTCTGCAATTGATCTAACTTTTGGTACATTTTATTGCTCTTGTTGTAGAGTTACGCTTTCTCAACTCTTCTTTCCGACCTTCAGTCTCAAATCTGGGTTTTCAAAATTTTTTATTTTAAAAAGCGTTACGACGATTATTTTCGGTATCGTGGAGGCATACATACATAAATTACACAAGGACAAACATCCAGACCTGGAACAATTATTTGTAGGCCATACAAGTACTTGTACCGAGCGGGATTCGATCCATCGATATTAAATTTAGATTTCATTCGATGGCATTAAAATGATGAAATAAAAACTTTTATAGCATTGTTACGGCATACCCGATTACGGCAAAACCGTAGCGGGGTCATGATATGAAAAGGCTGTATTTAAGTATGTGCATCTGTTCCCTCAGATCTCAAGACGAATGCTATACCTCATTTGTCACTATAGAAGCGTTGTGCTTTTCCACGGGTTACCGGCTATATGACATCACTTACAATCCAAAATGGCTTCTAATCTTTAACAAAACATTATTTAAAACTGAAATTCACTGTAAACTTATAATTTTTCGACTTTTAGGATATCTTGTTTATTCTGGTTCTAACGAGGATATCTTTATTACGAATTTAATCACGCAGATAAACTTCAAACCTAGCCCTCTCAAAAGTTCGCTAAGAGTTTATGGCCAGCATTGTCATGCGTGTTACCAGTGATGACATATAACTCTGAGACATGGTCTCATCATTATCAGTGATGACATGAGGACATATAACTCTGAGACCATGTCTCAGAGTTATATGTCATCACTGGTAACACGCATTGGTTGTACACTTTCGGTTTTAAGTTTTTAGGAATAATTGACGAGCAGATGTGTCATATTCATCCAAACACTAACCATCCAAGACGAATCCGTCGCTTGATTTTGTGGTTCAAATCGGACTTACCTAGTCGAAAAATTTGCCTTAGGTTAACATACGTGTCAACAACTTGCCTAATGAGCCTAGTATTCCCAACAACTACTGGCATTGGACATGGAAGTTACTTGTCAATCAAGGTTATAAAAAAATAATATTATGATTGTTAATTGACATTAAAGTATTCTAAGTATTAGTAGATGTGACATAGTCGTCATACATTATCTTTGTCTTTTCCTTGTTCATCTTATAACGTATCCGTAGGAGGACATTATAGAGATCACTGGTAAGGTTCAAAGTAACCGACATAGCCCAATGGATCAGAAAGCTGAAGTGGCAGTGGGTCAATCACATAACTTGAGGAACTGACAACTGATGAGGTTTGGGGATGAAAAGTTCACAAGTATTAACCTCGTACCCAGTAAATGACCGGCGCGGCGGCCCCCCACTAGATAAAATGACGACGTGGTAAGACAATCAGGAACTGGATGGATGCAGGTGGCTTATGACCAACATTTGACCATTTTTGGGAGAGCTATATTCAGCTGTGAACTTGTAAAGAGTTGTAATGATAATGATAATAAAGATGATGATAATATATTTTAATTACATGACATGTGTTGTGGCATGTTGAAAATTATTGTGCATTAAGATGCTCTTGGGAAATATGGTGACAGATTAACAGGACCGTCACTCTATGGGACACTGTTATTAACTGTTCCCTAAGGTCAACGATGATGAACACTGTGTTTATTGAAAGGTCTTATATAACGTTTTAATGTTGTATTCGTACAATTGCGCATTTTCTCATTTACGTATGTACTTTTATAGTAACCATTTATTTTATTTTATTTTATTCGTAACACCAACAGCTTTGATACATTTACAATTATCAATTAACGTACTAATTTTTAAATTTAATTGTACCTACCAGTTTATAGTTACATATTTTGTACTAACATTAGTTATTTTTAACAAAAACATTGTTTTATTTTTTTAGAACTTAAATTATATCTTCATTAAAGATTGTACGTGGTAGAGCCACTCTGCAGCTATATTATACAATATTATAGTTGTAGCACGAAAACGTTCTCACACCCCACGCTCTCACACAATATTATCGTAAAATAGCAGCATAATGCTGCTGGGCTTTGTATTGTGAGTGTAGAATACCGGAGACTCTTTTTAACTGGAAACGAGGCATTCTATCTTAGTCTTCTGTAGTGACACCGCACCTGCATTTTGGTTTATCGAGAACTAATGTAGATGTCTATGGGTCACAGTATCCACTTACCATCAGGTTGACTGTGTGCTCGTTTGTCAGTCTTATTCTATAAAAAAATCATCGATCCGCAATGTACCTACATTTAAAACTAACGGGTTTTGACATGGATGTCGTGCATCAACTATTTGTCCGATTCGTGCCCGGTGATTACTGAATACTTCAGATTGCGAAAGTCGATGCCAAGTACGATACGGACCGTGGTCGTCACGCTAAAATTCCATCTGCAGCTTACCCATACCTTTACTTAATGTTTGCTTTCACGCTTAACCCACTTTATGAATGCTTTCTTGATCGTATATTATGTTTTGATAATAATGCTTACCTATAATAATTCAAATTTCAAAATTCTAGCTTTTATGTTACGAAGAGGTCAGACTTCCGTTATAAAACTACAAATGTTATGAAATTTTTAAACATCAGACAGATAGTTTTTATTATCTGCCCTCGCAGTAGGATTAAAATATATTTACATTACAATAGTGGGGAGTACAATAAAGGACATTTTAAGGAAGATGGTAAGAGAGACGATAAAATAACTAACATTTGAAGAAAGTTATAATACTATTGTTGGATGTTTATGATAGGAATATATAAGAATTGGTAGAGCTATTATATGATTTTTTACTGTTGTAAATAATTTATATATTTAGTTGTTTAAAGTAAAGAGTAAAAATACTTTAAGGCATTACCATTATCGTCATAAACCATTAAGTCCACGACTGAACATAGACCCATCTTAAATCCTCATAGAAATAAGAAGAATATTTGCCATAGTTGCCACATTTTCTTAATTGTTTGAGTTGTTATTAGGAAGGTGCTACTGCCCATCTCTAGTTTCAGTTTCCCTCTGCCATGAGATGATCTAGGGGGTAGTTGATAGTCTTACGCCGCCATTACACTTTGGCCCTTAGCCTTATTTAATACGCTCACTATGCCTTTTGCTGCCGTGTCGGTCATTTTGTACGGAGTATTGCCTTTAAAACGTGACCGATGGCAGTTTAAGTGGTAATTATATGTTTTATTATATTAAAAGTCCAATTTGTGTCGGATCTCGCATTGAATAAGGTTCAGCAGCTATAAAATATTTTATATTATGGTTACTGGAGCCTACGAACACCTTGAGCAAACTTCAACTAAATAACGCTACTACCTTGTCACAGACTATAACGTGAACAATTATATGTTTTATTATATTAAAAGTCAAATTTGTGTCGGATCTCGCATTGAATAAGGTTCAGCAGCTATAAAATATTTTATATTATGGTTACTGGAGCCTACGAACACCTTGAGCAAACTTCAACTAAATAACGCTACTACCTTGTCACAGACTATAACGTGAACAATTATATGTTTTATTATATTAAAAGTCAAATTTGTGTCGGATCTCGCATTGAATAAGGTTCAGCAGCTATAAAATATTTTATATTATGGTTACTGGAGCCTATGAACACCTTGAGCAAACTTCAACTAAATAACGCTACTACCTTGTCACAGACTATAACGTGAACAATTATATGTTTTATTATATTAAAAGTCAAATTTGTGTCGGATCTCGCATTGAATAAGGTTCAGCAGCTATAAAATATTTTATATTATGGTTACTGGAGCCTACGAACACCTTGAGCAAACTTCAACTAAATAACGCTACTACCTTGTCACAGACTATAACGTGAACAATTATATGTTTTATTATATTAAAAGTCAAATTTGTGTCGGATCTCGCATTGAATAAGGTTCAGCAGCTATAAAATATTTTATATTATGGTTACTGGAGCCTATGAACACCTTGAGCAAACTTCAACTAAATAACGCTACTACCTTGTCACAGACTATAACGTGAACAATTATATGTTTTATTATATTAAAAGTCAAATTTGTGTCGGATCTCGCATTGAATAAGGTTCAGCAGCTATAAAATATTTTATATTATGGTTACTGGAGCCTACGAACACCTTGAGCAAACTTCAACTAAATAACGCTACTACCTTGTCACTGACTATAACGTGAACAATTATATGTTTTATTATATTAAAAGTCAAATTTGTGTCGGATCTCGCATTGAATAAGGTTCAGCAGCTATAAAATATTTTATATTATGGTTACTGGAGCCTATGAACACCTTGAGCAAACTTCAACTAAATAACGCTACTACCTTGTCACAGACTATAACGTGAACAATTATATGTTTTATTATATTAAAAGTCAAATTTGTGTCGGATCTCGCATTGAATAAGGTTCAGCAGCTATAAAATATTTTATATTATGGTTACTGGAGCCTACGAACACCTTGAGCAAACTTCAACTAAATAACGCTACTACCTTGTCACAGACTATAACGTGAACAATTATATGTTTTATTATATTAAAAGTCAAATTTGTGTCGGATCTCGCATTGAATAATGTTCAGCAGCTATAAAATATTTTATATTATGGTTACTGGAGCCTATGAACACCTTGAGCAAACTTCAACTAAATAACGCTACTACCTTGTCACAGACTATAACGTGAACAATTATATAACGCTACTACCTTGTCACAGACTATAACGTGAACAATTATATGTTTTATTATATTAAAAGTCAAATTTGTGTCGGATCTCGCATTGAATAAGGTTCAGCAGCTATAAAATATTTTATATTATGGTTACTGGAGCCTACGAACACCTTGAGCAAACTTCAACTAAATAACGCTACTACCTTGTCACAGACTATAACGTGAACAATTATATAACGCTACTACCTTGTCACAGACTATAACGTGAACAATTATATGTTTTGTTATATTAAAAGGCAAATTTGTGTCGGATCTCGCATTGAATAAGGTTCAGCAGCTATAAAATATTTTATATTATGGTTACTGGAGCCTACGAACACCTTGAGCAAACTTCAACTAAATAACGCTACTACCTTGTCACAGACTATAACGTGAACAATTATATGTTTTATTATATTAAAAGTCAAATTTGTGTCGGATCTCGCATTGAATAAGGTTCAGCAGCTATAAAATATTTTATATTATGGTTACTGGAGCCTACGAACACCTTGAGCAAACTTCAACTAAATAACGCTACTACCTTGTCACTGACTATAACGTGAACAATTATATGTTTTATTATATTAAAAGTCAAATTTGTGTCGGATCTCGCATTGAATAAGGTTCAGCAGCTATAAAATATTTTATATTATGGTTACTGGAGCCTATGAACACCTTGAGCAAACTTCAACTAAATAACGCTACTACCTTGTCACAGACTATAACGTGAACAATTATATGTTTTATTATATTAAAAGTCAAATTTGTGTCGGATCTCGCATTGAATAAGGTTCAGCAGCTATAAAATATTTTATATTATGGTTACTGGAGCCTACGAACACCTTGAGCAAACTTCAACTAAATAACGCTACTACCTTGTCACAGACTATAACGTGAACAATTATATGTTTTATTATATTAAAAGTCAAATTTGTGTCGGATCTCGCATTGAATAAGGTTCAGCAGCTATAAAATATTTTATATTATGGTTACTGGAGCCTATGAACACCTTGAGCAAACTTCAACTAAATAACGCTACTACCTTGTCACAGACTATAACGTGAACAATTATATGTTTTATTATATTAAAAGTCAAATTTGTGTCGGATCTCGCATTGAATAAGGTTCAGCAGCTATAAAATATTTTATATTATGGTTACTGGAGCCTATGAACACCTTGAGCAAACTTCAACTAAGTAACGCTACTACCTTGTCACAGACTATAACGTGAACAATCTGTAATTTCACTAGCTCTTTATAGTATTTAAATAAAAACACAGGAGCGCATGTACTGTTATTTGGTGGTAGAATAGGTCGTAGGGCTCATCAAGACTAAGTTCCAGGCAGAAATTTCTATCATCTATAAATCTAGAACAACGAACTGGCGACTGATACAACACTGATTTGGCAATTGAATACAGCATCTCATTGTAGAGTTTACTCAAATATGACGCGGGGTCAGGAACTTAGGGCGTTTCCGTTGCACAGTAAAATAGAAATTGTAAAGAAAGGCCCGCAATGGTAGTGAGAGTAGGTGGGCGAGGTTCCCTCACTCGACGAAGGTAACCAGTGTACGGTGGACGTATGTGGAGCTGATGGTTTACGTGGGAGCGTTTCCGTACCCTTCCGATGTGTGGCGAAAGTGGAACACCAAAAGGTCGCAGCCTGTGCATCTGAGACAACCCGTCCTTGCATTCTGGAAAAGTGTATGCAAAGGCATTTCCCAACGGGAAAAAGGGTCAACGCTTGAATTTGTTAGGCTTTGGGTTAATAGAGGTTTATGATAGAACGAATTTTAACTGACTAAAGAGATATCAATATTGTAATTTAATCCTAACTTACAACTATTTACTCAACCAATGGCCGATTTTTAAATTCTCAGATAGAGTTACGTAACTTACATAAAGTATAACTTCCCCAAATGCAAAAGTTAAACTATTGAACAAAGTATTTTATTCATAGACCTGTAATTTTTAATTTCTTGTGTTGTACTTTATTCTGTGTATAACTTTCTGACGATTGAATAATCAGCCCCAAAGAAATAAGAGAAAATTTTCAAGTATTGAATATTTAGTAGTTATGGGGTTGAAACCACACAAAGTAATAAAGTTGTATATGAATCGTAAGAAGAATAATTTTAGGGTGGTTGATTTTTTAAGAGCTACTTTAAAAGTGGACCATAAACGAAAGGGGAAAGAATGTTTTTACTCGACCCGGGAGGACCACGCTCTCACAGAATATCAGCGTGAAATAGTAGCTTAATTCTGCTGTATTTCGTATGGTGAGTGTAAAGAACCGGAGACCCTTTTTACAGGAAACGAGGCATTCCATCTTAGTCCTTACGGATGACAACGCATCTGCATTTTGATTCGAGGATAGATGTAGATACCTATGGGCCGCACCAACCACTTACCATCAGGTAGACTGTGTGCTCGTTTGTCACCTTATCCTATATCAAAAAATATGTGGGGAGCTTTAATTAATTAATTTACACTTTTAGTTTTAATTAAATAAATGTTTGAGTTTCTCATTTATTAAACGAGAATTCGAACTGCATTTATATAAAAGTTTCAATAAACGAAGCGTACGTACTGTATTGACTTTGTATTGCAAATAAAGTGGGTCAGGAGAGCATAAATATTTCAATTTAGACCCGTTTTTTATTTTCATAAAGATACACCAAATAGTAATTAATTTTGTTACTGCTCATTTGCAAGGTACACGTTTTAATTGCTTAGGACTGAAGCGATGACGTAACTATTCGTTAATAGTAACGAGAAAAGTTTGGACCGCGTCAACTTTCAGACGATGCCAATTCGTTAGTTAAATTAATGTGAAAATGGTGTTAGAAATTTCTTTTTATAATTGAGAAATAATACTTTATGGCACATATACTAATCACTACAGCTCATCACAAATCAACTGCTGAACATAATTCAGCCTTATAGATTGTCACAAAGATCGGTTCGGAGTCACCTGCATCAATTGACTACCGACTATTTTATCAGGTCGTCACTTAATCTAGTAGGGAAATTCACCTTTGCAAGGAAGATTAACGCCCACAGTCATTGATTTATGACATTACACACTGAATGCCCACAGTATTGGATATTTTACCTCTTGCTTAAATGACATGGTATACTGCCATCTATATCTTGTCGATGGTCATCAAAATACATTAAAAAAAATATAGAATCAGATTGACAAACGGGCACTTACTACGTAATGGTAAGCGAATGCTACGGCCCATAGCCATCTACATCAATTATCGATTAAGAATCAAAATGCAGATGTGTTGTCGCCCCTAAGGTCTAAGATGGAGTGCGTCATTACCAGTTTAAAGGATCTTCGGATCGCCACACTCACCGTACGAAACCCAGCAAAATTATTCTGCTGTTTTAAGCTGTTATTCTGTGAGAACGTGGTCCTCCCCGGTCGTGAAAGCTCGTTGCGGGTAATTGGTAAGCTACTACGTAAAAATTTTCTGACATTACACATTTTAATACCGAAGGAAGCCTAGATTTATCTTAAGGGATATGTCGGGGAAAAAGGCTTCGGACAAACAGCGTTCTTTGATGATGACGACCCAATAGTCATTCGATGGAAACTAACTCCCTGCAACTGCGCTGTTTTTTGGCAGCACGTAAAAAAACTTCATCGCGAAGTAAACCTTATTTTAAAAATTTCTTTACTTTCATTTAAACTGTCATCGTGTCTATAACGAGTGACCTTCGTGCTTAAAAGAGTTCTCACGGCTCCATTAAAGACGGTTTGCTTAAACTTTCTGACACTCGTAAAACAAAGGTTATATTTTCTCTTTGCTTACACTCCATAATATTTGAGTTTCTATGAGTATGCTTTGTGTAATTCGTACGTTCATACCATATACCACCGCTTCGAATTTTTTTATTTGTATTATTACAAAAAGAAATAACTTTTATTAAAAAGCAAAAACAGATATCAAAAACTAAAAATAATAAGATAATTCTCACATAATATCTTCTAAAGCAAGGGGGTTTAACTTTTCGATATTCTGTGTCCCCGCAACGGTTTTTATTTTTTTTATAAGCTATTTTTTAAACTTTTTTGACAGAACTATTGGATTACAAAATAAGTAAGTATGTCTGAAATCTTTGATATACTGCGGTTTTTAACCTTATGAATTCAGTTCCTTAGCTTGTTGGTGTTTTGAGTGACAGACAGAACCTCCAAATTAGAAGTTACAATTTAAAAATTAAAAATATCGACGCTAAGTACTTAATTATACCGCCATGAATTATTTATTCTTTTCATTCCGAGTTTCGTTTTAGCTTCGTCATACTGGTCTCACGTGGGATGACCTCGCCAGCAGCGTAGAAAAGAAATTAAAGTGGGATTGTTTTCAATGTTGTGTTTCTCGCATCTCACCACGGCATATAAGTCGACGGTAGGTTTCATATTATACAGCAACGAAATTAGGACAAAATAAGACTTTGTAATAGAGTATCCAAAAAATTATTTTTGTGCATAATTTTTTTAAATTAATTATTTATTTAGGTTTATTTGGCTATTAATTGAACAATTTCAATTGTGTTATGTTTGTATGTAGAGATATGGCTCTAAATATTCATAAAAATTATATTATTCACTAGCAGTTCCCCGCGACTTCCGCGATTTAATCGAGAATTTATTACCATTGGATTTCAAGGGTTATAATTGGTTTTCGTGAAACCTTATCCTTTTTCGGTAATTGAAGTAGTCTAAATTACTCCTTATAACATCAACTATCTGCCAGTGGAAGTCACGTCAAAATTGGTTAAGCCATGTCGGAGATTAGCCGGAACCAACAGACAGATAGACAAAAATTTAAAAATTATTTTTTGTTATAAGTATAATATATACTTTAATATGTATTTGGTAAAAAAACTTTTATTTTGACATTACAAACAATCACTTCAATTTTATTTCTTTGTATAGATTTAAGCTCTAAAATTTCAATTGTACGGGGATCCTGTTAAGCACTCAGCTAGTTATTTTTAATTATTAATATTTATTTCTGTTTAGGAAATTATTATTTATCTACATTATTACTAAAAGAAGTCCTACCTCCTAGCAAAAATGTCTATATGATACAAGAAAATTCCTACTTTGAGGGTAACTTATTTTGAAAAAAAAATGTAGTAAAAATATATCAAAAAGATGTGCTGGCCCTAATGAGGGGTCAGTAAAAAATAAAAATACGAGTCCACGCATAGAATCGTGTCTAATCATTGGCGATGCGACGGCTCGGCGGGTGCATCCTGCATTAAGAGCACATGAGTAAAAATACCAACTTAAGAGCGAGATGGAAAAGACGCACGACGATTTATAGCTGATGCAGTTTTTGATATCATAATTAAGCCGAGTCGAAGGGTCGGGTGTAGAAATTGTTTATCATACGACTATAAATGAGTTTGATGATAAAGAATTCAAAGAAATGACTTTTTTAAACAGGGATTGATGATAGTTTAAAGTGATAAATGTAAATATTTAACTTATTACTATACCTTGTGTGCATAGTCATTTTTATAAAATGTGTGATGTTATTTTCGGCACACATACCTAATCTTTGATTTCTTGATCCTAAAATTGATTCTAAAAAAAATATTCCTGGTTTAAAAGTATGAGAGCTTATCGCTATTCAATTGAAAAATACGAGCATCCTTTCAGTTATATGCTTTTAATAATATAGGACGTGAGGGTAATATGGGCAGCCGGTCACTTTAAACTACAGCTTTATTGCATATATGCCTCTGTGATATGATAGCTTTTCATCAGTAAATTAAATAATAAAGGGTCAAAATGCGCTGCTTCATCAACTCCATTTTGACAGACGACATAACAGTAAATATTTTTGTCGATTTTAGTATTGTGTGTTAACTTAATTTTTCGAAGTGTTTTTAATTATTTCTAAAGTTTGTTGGCTGTTTTTTCCTAATATATTAGTTATAGACTATAACTAATATATTATTATTATAATATTATTACTGTAATTAATATATAATTATACAAAAGTGGATATCTGAGTATCCAGACCAGAGTTGTTAAACGACCTCGCTAATCGTTTAGTATATTACTCAAGTTGCGAGAGCCTGCATGTAGCAAATAACAAAAATACCTCTACCCACTCATATAAAAATTACTTAAACAATGTTTTTTTAATTTGCGGAATGTTTTGTTATTGCGGAAAGCGCAAGTAGCAAAAACAGCTCTACCTACTCCGACCACTGGTCCTAGTATAGGACTTTGAATTTTTGTCTCAGTCGTTCTACTGTTTTGGCTTTATAGGGCGTATTACCCTCACGTACCTTAGTCTAAATTACCTGGTATTTTAATTAGGTGGTAGGTAAGATACCTAAGTGGCGGGACACGTTTTCCCTTTAGAGTCCTAGGGGGTAGATACCCGTTTACCTATTTCTGGTAACAATAGCATTGCTTTGTTCAGGTCTTTAGACCTTTAGACTCTTTAGAGTATAGATATAGTATAATTACTAGCTGTGAGTCATTTTATCTTAGTCCTCAGAGGTGATAACGCATCTGTTATTTTCTTTGTTTGAAGTTACTTTGCTACTTACCATCAGTAGTTTCGTTTGTTACTTCTGCTTTTTGTATATAGTTAAAAAATATACACAAACAGCATCTTTAAAAAAACAGATATGAATTTTCTTTTTAAGAATCATTAAATATATTTTACGTTTATAAAAATTTGCTTCTGCATTTTCAAGGGTTGGATGAATGGACTTAAGCGCGTTTATCAACGTTCAGCTTTTTTATATGTGTTAATTTAAATAGCTGCTCATTTTTGTCAAAAAATCAGTAGAAATAAGCTAAGTGGTATAATTGACACCCTAAAAATAAATTATAATCATAAAACTATATAATATGAAGTGGATACATGGAATATTAAAAACAAGCGGACACGTCTATACTTGAAATATTGTTTCGCGCGTGTAGAATTCTCGAGCCAATAACGTTTTGCTCGATAATCATGATTGATTGTGAACATATTTCTTATTACATTATTACAATATATGAGTAACTTTATGCTTATGTCATAGATACTTGTATTAACATATTATACCATATACCACCGTAAAATAGCATCGTATGGTGAGTGTAGAGATCCTGAGACCCCTTTTTTACGGGAAACGAGGCATTCCATCTTAGTCCTCAGGGGTGACAAGGCATCAGTGTTTTGATTCTTAATCGAGGATAAATGTCGATGTCTATTTTTCACAACTAAAATAATTTCAGTAATAAGACTTGTACACCACCACATAAACAACGATAAACTAGTTATTTTTTAATTAACTTGTATTAAAAAAGGATAATCCTGTTTGGGTAAGAATTTATTAACAATCCGCTGGCCGCCAGTGGGTGGCTACTGTTTCATAACGTGATAATGGACATTCTCTTATGCTTTATTAATTTTGTGCTCTAATAATTATCTTCTGGTGGCGGTGTAAGAATGTATTGGGTTGTTTGGATTTCATTATTATTTAAACTTTATTATGGAAATCTATCTGTTGATATGTTGAAATTAAATTTTTAGGTACCAGCTGTTCTAAAAAAATATGTTGTACCTACTAGCACGAACGCACGCACGCACGCACGCACGCACGCACGCGCGCATGCAAGCACGCACACACACACACACACACACACACACACACACGCGCGGGTGTGTGTGTGTATTGCGTCACATATAAGGTGATGTTGTGTGTATGGTGAGATTGGAAGTCATTTTTTATCATGAGCTCTTACCGCCGGGCAAAACCATCGACTTGGATCTCTACTGCCAACAAATAATGAGACTCAAGCAAGAAATTGAGTCTTTCATCACGATAACGCCAGACCACACACATCTTTGGTCACCACAGAAACCTAAATAATAGGGCAAATTATTTAGATTTCTGTGTTGGCCACTTGGCAAGTATTAAGAAAGCGTGATTTGTTAATGCATCGAGCATATTATAGTCCTCACCTGGCATCCACAGATATTTAACCGTTTCGGTCTCTTCAGAATACTTTGGGTAGTTTTATTTTAACAGCAAAAGAGGACTGTCATAACTACTTGTCGCATTTTTTTGATCAACGATTAGAAGATTTCTACAGCAACGGGAATATGGTCTGTACCTACAAGACGGCAACAAGTTATCGAACAAAATGGCACATATATGTTATAATAAAATTTAATAAACTTTGAAAAAAAAATATCTTGAATTTGTATGAAAAGTACGAAGAAACTTTTCCCCGACCTTTTATGATATATTTTAACTTTATGCACTCCTTATTCATATAAACTTTAACTATCTATGCTAAAACGCACACTTCTCCAAAGTTTTCCTTTCACGTATTAATAAACATATAGGTAGATCAATAATAGGATGTGTAGTTTACTTAGTAGAAATTGTTGTTACTACTAGCGCGAAATTGGTCTCGTGGATGGAGTGCCAGTTTGATAGCAATTTGGTAACCTAACTTAACCTAAAACATTTGCTTATTTATCATGTTATATAATCAAAGTTTAAGGCATATATTGGAATCGCTGTCAGTATAATTACAAAACCGTCATCATATATGTTTATTTAATATACGTAATACAACTATTTAAATTATTAAAATTAAGATTCCTTTTCGTATAATATTAGATTTACCAGAATGTTTTGCTTAGCTATGTGTCTGTAGGAATTAGCAAGCATTCCTGATTTAAATAATGCTCCAATTTGAAGCAAGTTTTCGAAGCAGCAGCGGGGCGGATGCACGTGTGCGACAGTTCCTCGGCGGCTTTTTATTGTGGACTCGACTCTACGGTTCCAAACTAAGCACCCGCAAAACCACCTTCTGTATAAATTAACCAGCGTTATAAATTTGTACGAATCTTTTCCCTTTTTTACCGAAGATGCTTTGTATCAGCAATCTGACCAACAATCGCTGAGGATAGTTGTATAAACCCGCAGATGAAAAAATACAACGTACATTATTAGGCTAATGTGTTTCGGTTTTATGTTGTTTTTTAAATGTTTTAAATATTATGCAATTAACAACACACACATGCGCGCGCTTGCACGCACACGCACACAGTGTGTGTCAGTTGTTAAGCTACACGGTACTATTATTTATTCTGCGCTACTAAGTAAGACAATCCTAATAAATGTGCAAGTACGTGAAAAATACATTTGTACAAAAAGAACGTAACAAACTATTCAATACCCATATTAAGAACAAAACACTACGATCGCCCTACTTTAATTATACTTAAAAACGGTATTAGATAGAGCAGGCGGATATCTGTTGTTATTTTTTATACGCTCTCCCTTTTAGCGCTTTGTCGAAATATTTATGCCCCATATTGAACGTGAAATGCCAAACAATGAGAGCTGGGACGGGCGCGCATATGCGCACAGCCCGCCACACGTGCGCTCTTTTAGAACCACATTCACAGAAATAGAGATAGAATTAAATAAACATAATGGTCACGGTTACTTTTTTTGGTCTTTTAATATAGCGTTTAACGTCATTCTTTGTTAGATAACGTGACTCTATTTCTTATTGTGTTACGTTATTGGTACTAAAAGAGTTAATTTGTTTGATCTATTTCACGAGCATTGGACTTAGTAAACCTTATTTTTAGTATACTTAGTATGCGAGAAAAAAGATAGCTACGAAAATAAATTTAACTATTTCAGACCAGTGTCTCACCCCATCTTTGTATCTCCTGCAAGAACTTAGTATCTCTATCCAGACTTGTCCTTTTCTCGCAGATTTTAACATCTTGAACGCCCGGCTATCACCATCAACGCAGGTAGATCGTATCTCGCAGATTTTAACATCTTGAACGTTCGGCTATCACCAGTAACGTAAGTAAGTACCTACAACGTATCTCGGAACTGTTAACATCTTTAACGTTAGGCTATCACCGGCAACGTACCTACATCGAGTTGGAGTATATCGTCATAGTGGGAGATAAAGATAAAGATACATTTATTGCATGACTGTGTACAATATTGATCTTGGTACGAAATAAAAACAACAACATATAGTTTTAGGCTCAACTGTTTACCCATGTCGGATATGCAACAATTAAGAAAATAAATTGGAAATTTTCTACTTACTAATACTTATTATTTTATTAAAAAAAGTCATTAAATTGTAAAAAAACAATTTCAATTAACAATTTGTTTAAATTTGTTTTGAACATATTTCCATTTAAATGTTTAATAGATGTGCAGGTTATTTTTTTACTTACGATAAAAACCAACTTTTAAAATCTATGTACTAACTGTTCCGAATTATGTACCTAAATTATCTTCATATTATCAGTCTGTCCATGTCCGAAAATCGAATAATTATATGCTAATTGTATTCAAAACTATAACGCACGTATTATGTTTGAACCTTGTGTTGGTGGCTTGTAAACATAATCAAAATTTAATGAAAAACAAAATTAAAACCATTCAATGGTAGATTCCTTACTACACTAAGTTTAACAATCTATTCTAAATCATATCGCTACTGACACTGTACGAACAAGCTTCTTTCCGTTTTCTTCTTTATCAATCTGGACCATTCCATTGTTGAATATAGGCCTTCTCCATTATAAGAAGGGTTGCCACAATCAACAATCTTCGCAGACAGATTGACCATTGTGAATACCAAATATCTTGCACGTTTGAAGCTGCTCCCTGTCGCCGGTCTCCATACATTATCATAATATATCTGGCTTTTACAAAATGGTATTACCGCCATTTATCGGACCTCATGAGGTATTTAACCGTTCCGAAATTCGCTTCTTACTCACGAGCACAAATACAGTGATGAATCTTCTACCTCGTTTTCAATTTCAATACGTATGTATGCAAATTTCAAGATATTGAATTGCTACGGCCATTTGTTATTTTGTGTTCAGTAACCAAAATGTTAGCTTATGCCCACAACGTGCACATATTATACTCATTCCTTAGGTTTGATTGAAGATATGGCTATATTTTTTGTTATAACTTGTTTGATAAATTGCTCTGTGATAATTTCTGCAAATAACATTTAACGGTGCCTTGCCTTCTGTAAATCTTGAACCACACTGTATAGATGGTCCATATGCACACATAGTTTCAGATTAATTAGAAACAATAGCATCCTATACAGTAAACAATAGCTCTTGTGTCTTATACACCTTAGCAAATACACCGCATACTCAAGACTAGCTTTGAATAACTAACCATTGAACTATTAGCTATGTTTAACTAGGGTTTGTGAATTTAAGGTAGGACTTTGATACAAAATAAATATATCTATGAGTCCGAATATAAATAACATGATTACTGGGTTCAGAAAACAAAAAAATGTTCTTTGAATTTAAATGTAAATTTAACGAGGATTATATTAATAGGCACTTCCAATACACAATACAATATAAAATATAATATTATAATATTATATTTTATAATTTTAAAAAGAATTTTTTGTGGATGACATTCCCTTCAATTCACTATAGCGACATTTTTCACTTAGAACATATACTAGCTTTTCTGCGGATTCACCCGCGTATAATTCGTCTAACTAACCGAGGTGTTTGTAAAATCACAAAGCTTTTGACTAATACTGAAAGAAAAGAGATAACCATATCCATCATATCCATACTCTAACTTCCATAGCTTCACAAATGCTAGGTATTCATTCGTCGTGAAGCACCTACATTGTGATTGGTAAGGTGTGGATGCTGGCAAATTATTCCACTCCATTGCAACAGTCTTACTACCTACTAGTAAGACTGTGCCATTGCTGTAGGCATCATGAACGACGAAGCAAACCGTTTGTTTCGAATGCGTGGTTGTTATGTACCCCATGTCTCTAATACTGTCTAGCCTATCTCCGACTTTATACCGTGAACGTAACATAAAGCACGAGTAGGTTATCACAAGTGTTTTTTGGTTTCTGCGTACATTTGTGGCTCGCGGTTATTCTACAGTTGTCGCCTTGGTCGAATTTCGGCCTGGGGGACAACTTTGCAAACGTACAGGCACAAATGTTACATATTATATTAATAATCCTTCAAAGCTTGCAATATTCTATAATTTTTTTCTGTCAAAAGTTAACAATTGCAAGAAACATATGTTTCGTGATTATACTTCTTACGCGTATGCGCATTGCGCTCGTGCTGGTGCAAGAGCCCTCATTATATCGTTGTCTGCCCGTGCGAGTTATGCGACTAGATTCCATTACAGCCTATTCCACTGCTACCGTGTTTTTATTGATGTAGAATTTCTTTACGCACGCTTGACTTGGGGAGTAAGCTGGCGAACGCTTGTTAAAAGCGTTACGAAAAGTGTGATCGGATGAGGCGAACGGGAGTTGAGGGGGATATAAGCAAGGGAGAGCAGTGTGCGCGCACATTTTCTTTCTCTCTTTCTCACATAACTAGTTATTTTTCATAATTTTATTTCGTATTGAACAATTTTATGAATTAATATTTTGTTCAATACATTAAATATATATAAATGTGTGTGTGTGTGTGTGTGTGTGTGTGTGTGTGTGTGTGTGTGTGTGTGTGTGTGTGTGTGTGTGTGTGTGTGTGTGTGTGTGTGTGTGTGTGTGTGTGTGTGTGTGTGTGTGTGTGTGTGTGTGTGTGTGTGTGTGTGTGTGTGTGTGTGTGTGTGTGTGTGTGTGTGTGTGTGTGTGTGTGTGTGTGTGTGTGTGTGTGTGTGTGTGTGTGTGTGTGTGTGTGTGTGTGTGTGTGTGTGTGTGTGTGTGTGTGTGTGTGTGTGTGTGTGTGTGTGTGTGTGTGTGTGTGTGTGTGTGTGTGTGTGTGTGTGTGTGTGTGTGTGTGTGTGTGTGTGTGTGTGTGTGTGTGTGTGTGTGTGTGTGTGTGTGTGTGTGTGTGTGTGTGTGTGTGTGTGTGTGTGTGTGTGTGTGTGTGTGTGTGTGTGTGTGTGTGTGTGTGTGTGTGTGTGTGTGTGTGTGTGTGTGTGTGTGTGTGTGTGTGTGTGTGTGTGTGTGTGTGTGTGTGTGTGTGTGTGTGTGTGTGTGTGTGTGTGTGTGTGTGTGTGTGTGTGTGTGTGTGTGTGTGTGTGTGTGTGTGTGTGTGTGTGTGTGTGTGTGTGTGTGTGTGTGTGTGTGTGTGTGTGTGTGTGTGTGTGTGTGTGTGTGTGTGTGTGTGTGTGTGTGTGTGTGTGTGTGTGTGTGTGTGTGTGTGTGTGTGTGTGTGTGTGTGTGTGTGTGTGTGTGTGTGTGTGTGTGTGTGTGTGTGTGTGTGTGTGTGTGTGTGTGTGTGTGTGTGTGTGTGTGTGTGTGTGTGTGTGTGTGTGTGTGTGTGTGTGTGTGTGTGTGTGTGTGTGTGTGTGTGTGTGTGTGTGTGTGTGTGTGTGTGTGTGTGTGTGTGTGTGTGTGTGTGTGTGTGTGTGTGTGTGTGTGTGTGTGTGTGTGTGTGTGTGTGTGTGTGTGTGTGTGTGTGTGTGTGTGTGTGTGTGTGTGTGTGTGTGTGTGTGTGTGTGTGTGTGTGTGTGTGTGTGTGTGTGTGTGTGTGTGTGTGTGTGTGTGTGTGTGTGTGTGTGTGTGTGTGTGTGTGTGTGTGTGTGTGTGTGTGTGTGTGTGTGTGTGTGTGTGTGTGTGTGTGTGTGTGTGTGTGTGTGTGTGTGTGTGTGTGTGTGTGTGTGTGTGTGTGTGTGTGTGTGTGTGTGTGTGTGTGTGTGTGTGTGTGTGTGTGTGTGTGTGTGTGTGTGTGTGTGTGTGTGTGTGTGTGTGTGTGTGTGTGTGTGTGTGTGTGTGTGTGTGTGTGTGTGTGTGTGTGTGTGTGTGTGTGTGTGTGTGTGTGTGTGTGTGTGTGTGTGTGTGTGTGTGTGTGTGTGTGTGTGTGTGTGTGTGTGTGTGTGTGTGTGTGTGTGTGTGTGTGTGTGTGTGTGTGTGTGTGTGTGTGTGTGTGTGTGTGTGTGTGTGTGTGTGTGTGTGTGTGTGTGTGTGTGTGTGTGTGTGTGTGTGTGTGTGTGTGTGTGTGTGTGTGTGTGTGTGTGTGTGTGTGTGTGTGTGTGTGTGTGTGTGTGTGTGTGTGTGTGTGTGTGTGTGTGTGTGTGTGTGTGTGTGTGTGTGTGTGTGTGTGTGTGTGTGTGTGTGTGTGTGTGTGTGTGTGTGTGTGTGTGTGTGTGTGTGTGTGTGTGTGTGTGTGTGTGTGTGTGTGTGTGTGTGTGTGTGTGTGTGTGTGTGTGTGTGTGTGTGTGTGTGTGTGTGTGTGTGTGTGTGTGTGTGTGTGTGTGTGTGTGTGTGTGTGTGTGTGTGTGTGTGTGTGTGTGTGTGTGTGTGTGTGTGTGTGTGTGTGTGTGTGTGTGTGTGTGTGTGTGTGTGTGTGTGTGTGTGTGTGTGTGTGTGTGTGTGTGTGTGTGTGTGTGTGTGTGTGTGTGTGTGTGTGTGTGTGTGTGTGTGTGTGTGTGTGTGTGTGTGTGTGTGTGTGTGTGTGTGTGTGTGTGTGTGTGTGTGTGTGTGTGTGTGTGTGTGTGTGTGTGTGTGTGTGTGTGTGTGTGTGTGTGTGTGTGTGTGTGTGTGTGTGTGTGTGTGTGTGTGTGTGTGTGTGTGTGTGTGTGTGTGTGTGTGTGTGTGTGTGTGTGTGTGTGTGTGTGTGTGTGTGTGTGTGTGTGTGTGTGTGTGTGTGTGTGTGTGTGTGTGTGTGTGTGTGTGTGTGTGTGTGTGTGTGTGTGTGTGTGTGTGTGTGTGTGTGTGTGTGTGTGTGTGTGTGTGTGTGTGTGTGTGTGTGTGTGTGTGTGTGTGTGTGTGTGTGTGTGTGTGTGTGTGTGTGTGTGTGTGTGTGTGTGTGTGTGTGTGTGTGTGTGTGTGTGTGTGTGTGTGTGTGTGTGTGTGTGTGTGTGTGTGTGTGTGTGTGTGTGTGTGTGTGTGTGTGTGTGTGTGTGTGTGTGTGTGTGTGTGTGTGTGTGTGTGTGTGTGTGTGTGTGTGTGTGTGTGTGTGTGTGTGTGTGTGTGTGTGTGTGTGTGTGTGTGTGTGTGTGTGTGTGTGTGTGTGTGTGTGTGTGTGTGTGTGTGTGTGTGTGTGTGTGTGTGTGTGTGTGTGTGTGTGTGTGTGTGTGTGTGTGTGTGTGTGTGTGTGTGTGTGTGTGTGTGTGTGTGTGTGTGTGTGTGTGTGTGTGTGTGTGTGTGTGTGTGTGTGTGTGTGTGTGTGTGTGTGTGTGTGTGTGTGTGTGTGTGTGTGTGTGTGTGTGTGTGTGTGTGTGTGTGTGTGTGTGTGTGTGTGTGTGTGTGTGTGTGTGTGTGTGTGTGTGTGTGTGTGTGTGTGTGTGTGTGTGTGTGTGTGTGTGTGTGTGTGTGTGTGTGTGTGTGTGTGTGTGTGTGTGTGTGTGTGTGTGTGTGTGTGTGTGTGTGTGTGTGTGTGTGTGTGTGTGTGTGTGTGTGTGTGTGTGTGTGTGTGTGTGTGTGTGTGTGTGTGTGTGTGTGTGTGTGTGTGTGTGTGTGTGTGTGTGTGTGTGTGTGTGTGTGTGTGTGTGTGTGTGTGTGTGTGTGTGTGTGTGTGTGTGTGTGTGTGTGTGTGTGTGTGTGTGTGTGTGTGTGTGTGTGTGTGTGTGTGTGTGTGTGTGTGTGTGTGTGTGTGTGTGTGTGTGTGTGTGTGTGTGTGTGTGTGTGTGTGTGTGTGTGTGTGTGTGTGTGTGTGTGTGTGTGTGTGTGTGTGTGTGTGTGTGTGTGTGTGTGTGTGTGTGTGTGTGTGTGTGTGTGTGTGTGTGTGTGTGTGTGTGTGTGTGTGTGTGTGTGTGTGTGTGTGTGTGTGTGTGTGTGTGTGTGTGTGTGTGTGTGTGTGTGTGTGTGTGTGTGTGTGTGTGTGTGTGTGTGTGTGTGTGTGTGTGTGTGTGTGTGTGTGTGTGTGTGTGTGTGTGTGTGTGTGTGTGTGTGTGTGTGTGTGTGTGTGTGTGTGTGTGTGTGTGTGTGTGTGTGTGTGTGTGTGTGTGTGTGTGTGTGTGTGTGTGTGTGTGTGTGTGTGTGTGTGTGTGTGTGTGTGTGTGTGTGTGTGTGTGTGTGTGTGTGTGTGTGTGTGTGTGTGTGTGTGTGTGTGTGTGTGTGTGTGTGTGTGTGTGTGTGTGTGTGTGTGTGTGTGTGTGTGTGTGTGTGTGTGTGTGTGTGTGTGTGTGTGTGTGTGTGTGTGTGTGTGTGTGTGTGTGTGTGTGTGTGTGTGTGTGTGTGTGTGTGTGTGTGTGTGTGTGTGTGTGTGTGTGTGTGTGTGTGTGTGTGTGTGTGTGTGTGTGTGTGTGTGTGTGTGTGTGTGTGTGTGTGTGTGTGTGTGTGTGTGTGTGTGTGTGTGTGTGTGTGTGTGTGTGTGTGTGTGTGTGTGTGTGTGTGTGTGTGTGTGTGTGTGTGTGTGTGTGTGTGTGTGTGTGTGTGTGTGTGTGTGTGTGTGTGTGTGTGTGTGTGTGTGTGTGTGTGTGTGTGTGTGTGTGTGTGTGTGTGTGTGTGTGTGTGTGTGTGTGTGTGTGTGTGTGTGTGTGTGTGTGTGTGTGTGTGTGTGTGTGTGTGTGTGTGTGTGTGTGTGTGTGTGTGTGTGTGTGTGTGTGTGTGTGTGTGTGTGTGTGTGTGTGTGTGTGTGTGTGTGTGTGTGTGTGTGTGTGTGTGTGTGTGTGTGTGTGTGTGTGTGTGTGTGTGTGTGTGTGTGTGTGTGTGTGTGTGTGTGTGTGTGTGTGTGTGTGTGTGTGTGTGTGTGTGTGTGTGTGTGTGTGTGTGTGTGTGTGTGTGTGTGTGTGTGTGTGTGTGTGTGTGTGTGTGTGTGTGTGTGTGTGTGTGTGTGTGTGTGTGTGTGTGTGTGTGTGTGTGTGTGTGTGTGTGTGTGTGTGTGTGTGTGTGTGTGTGTGTGTGTGTGTGTGTGTGTGTGTGTGTGTGTGTGTGTGTGTGTGTGTGTGTGTGTGTGTGTGTGTGTGTGTGTGTGTGTGTGTGTGTGTGTGTGTGTGTGTGTGTGTGTGTGTGTGTGTGTGTGTGTGTGTGTGTGTGTGTGTGTGTGTGTGTGTGTGTGTGTGTGTGTGTGTGTGTGTGTGTGTGTGTGTGTGTGTGTGTGTGTGTGTGTGTGTGTGTGTGTGTGTGTGTGTGTGTGTGTGTGTGTGTGTGTGTGTGTGTGTGTGTGTGTGTGTGTGTGTGTGTGTGTGTGTGTGTGTGTGTGTGTGTGTGTGTGTGTGTGTGTGTGTGTGTGTGTGTGTGTGTGTGTGTGTGTGTGTGTGTGTGTGTGTGTGTGTGTGTGTGTGTGTGTGTGTGTGTGTGTGTGTGTGTGTGTGTGTGTGTGTGTGTGTGTGTGTGTGTGTGTGTGTGTGTGTGTGTGTGTGTGTGTGTGTGTGTGTGTGTGTGTGTGTGTGTGTGTGTGTGTGTGTGTGTGTGTGTGTGTGTGTGTGTGTGTGTGTGTGTGTGTGTGTGTGTGTGTGTGTGTGTGTGTGTGTGTGTGTGTGTGTGTGTGTGTGTGTGTGTGTGTGTGTGTGTGTGTGTGTGTGTGTGTGTGTGTGTGTGTGTGTGTGTGTGTGTGTGTGTGTGTGTGTGTGTGTGTGTGTGTGTGTGTGTGTGTGTGTGTGTGTGTGTGTGTGTGTGTGTGTGTGTGTGTGTGTGTGTGTGTGTGTGTGTGTGTGTGTGTGTGTGTGTGTGTGTGTGTGTGTGTGTTACACTGTCACTACACGGTTTTATATTTAGTTATGCGATTAGATTGAAGGTATTACGAGCACACCAAAATTCACAACCAACACTAGAACCAAAAATTTGTATATATATATCATTTTTTATACTATAACTTCGGATTTATAAATCAATAATTTTGCGTATTTTTTTACCAGCTGTGGTTGCTCAGAGATCCTGGCACCAATGAAATTGCAGTGCAGTGTTCGGACTAAAGTTGTTCAAAACGATTATAAATCAATAGCACACTACAGACTATAAACTATAAATTTCTAGCGCGCTATTAAATACGCTATGTTATAGTACTTTTCAGGCTGACTACTTTCTATAATCCTAAAAATATTTTTAAGTCATGTACTTTTTAAAATAGAATTAATTTTATTTTTAGAATCGAAATAAAATTAATTATTTTTTATTATAATTGATGTAAACATTATTATTTATTAACCTTAATATAAATTATAAATCAAGTAAAGGTGTGTTTAAAAGTTTTTTTATTGAGTTTATAAAAATCAATTAATTACATACACTATTATATACACTTTTGTATCTATATTTTATTTACATTTAAAAATATTAGTTAGGCTTCTTTTATCACAACTGTGTCCTTTGATCACTTATAAATATACAGTATACACTAACTAAACAACGTCTAACATTAAATTAGGTCGCGGGCGATGAATAGCGCGCTACGAGATCAAATTTGCGTCACACGTCCTCTCCCAACAGCGCTGCTGCTAGAACCTAGAACTAATTGGCCCTAGATATTAATACTTAATACCGCCAAAGCGCCATAGCGCAATAGCGCCATGGCAACTACTGACATAACACGCGCTATTTGTTATGAAGAGATAGCGCGCTATAATATGGCGCTATGCGCTATATTAACCACCATTAGGTCGGACCTGCAGAACTAAGGAATAAAATGTTTCAAGGATATAATATGAAGTTCGCCGACACGCAATGGAGCGGCGCAGTGAACTGATTGTTTCTAGGCTGTAACTACTACATTTTTTATAGGATTGGGTGACAAACGAGCACACAGCCCATCTGATGGTAAGTGGTTGCTGTGGCCCATAGACATCTACATATATCCTCGATTACGAATCAATATACGGATGCGTTGCCACCCGTGAGGACTAAGATGGAAAGCCTCGTATCCAGTAAAAAGGGTCTCCGGTTCTCTACACTCACTACTATTCCGTGAGATCGTGGTCCTTCCCCGGTCGAGTCGACCCAGTCGACCCAGTCGACCCATTCGTTCCTTACCGTTGCAGTCTATTAAAATCTACTGCTGAACATATGCCTATAGAGTGCCTCATAGGGGAATAATTATCATAGTTGACACGTTTGGCAGGTGGGTGCCGCAGTTTTTTTTTAATTTTTAGCCGTTATTAGAAACACGCTGCCGCCAATTTCCTAATTTGTTTCCCGCGACACCCACGGGTTATTTTCAACACTTCTCTTGTTTGAACATAATTTTACAAACATTTCTAGCAGTCTTATATTGTCATTCTCTAATGATCGGTTAAATCTATAAAAGATGCGTTACGTTATCGTCTGCATCATCTCCACGATAATTCCCACGTGCGGTAACCATATATTACGTATTCATCGAGATCGCTTTATCGTTTAGTTTGGCGAGAACTACAAATTGAGTTTTATGCTAATGAGAACTTGTACAAGCAAGGCTAGTACTGTTTCAAAAAACCCGACTGCGTAAAAAATACTGATAATGAAGTACGTGAGTGTAAAAGTTTACCTTAACCTATGCCGCCCTATAGAACCAAAAACTACGAGGAGGACAGAGATAAAAACACAAAGTCGTATACTATAACTAATATATTAAGAAAAAAATAGCAAACAAGCTCTGATTATAATTAGAAATAGAAAAATCGACCTAAAATAAACCAACGACACTACATAATACTAAAATCAACTATATTTTAGACACATTTAGAAACATAAAATAATTTAGAAACATCATTAGTACTATTCCGTGCCAAAATTATCAAAATTGGATCACTTGTAGAGACACCTCGGTATTTGTGTCTATAATCGACGTCAGTGATTGAAATTTGGCAATATGCTACAGAAACACATAAGTTAGGTTTATCAGAATTGCATTAATATCATACGTCTAGCGACACCATTTTTATATCGGGAATGTCTTCCGATCAGTCTTTATGAACGTAAATTGCCATGGAATCAGAAATGCGTTATTTACATAATATTCGTAATTAAACTTGGCATATCTTTAACAAAATTATGTTGGATTCCATTGTTTTTATTAATACACGGCATATTGTTTATATGTCATGTTTGATTCGTTGTAAAAGGTAACAGAGGAAAACTGAAACACGTGATGGGAGATGGCAGAACCCTCCTGATTGATAATAACGATAAGTAGTAAAAGCTGCATTTGCCATCCAGCTTGCCAAGCGTCACCGTAGCCAGGAATAGTTCGTGTTGCCAGTGATGACATATGGAACTGAGACGTGGTCCTTCACTGCTGGCCGTATGAGGACGCTCAAAGTCGCTCAGCGAGCTATGGAGCGGGCTATGCTCGGAGTTTCTCTGCGTGATAAACTTATAAATGAGGATATTCGCAGTAGAACCAGAGTGACCGACATAGCCCAACGGATTAGTAAGCTGAAGTGGCAATGGGCCGGCCATATAGCTCGAAGAACCGACAACCGATGGGGAAAAAAGGTTCTCGAGTGGCAGCCTCGTACCGGTAGACGAAGTATAGGGCGACACCCCACTAGATGGAGTGACGACCTGGTAAGACATGCAGGAAGTCGGTGGATGCAGGTGGCTCAGGACCGTGCTTTGTGGCATACCTTGGGGGAGGCCTATGTTCAGCAGTGGACTTGTAAAGGGCTGTAATGATGATGATGATGATGATTGCTAAGCGTCAATAATACAAATATCCGGCCTATTTGACAACGCAAGAATCACATGTCTTCAAATTTCGATTTTCTTATTTAACAAACATGCAGGTTTTCTCACGATGTTTTCTTTCACCGCTTAACACGTGGTAAATCAGCACTTAAATTTGCAATTAACAATTTCATTGGTGCCGGCAGAGATAGAATCAGGGACCATCGCGTACTGTGAAATCTACAGTGAGCTCTAGCTATATGAGCTAACACGACTCTTATGTACTAAAACTACTATATACCTAAAATAATACAATATACCCAAAAATAATTTCCGAAAAAATTTTTTACTTCTCAGATATGTAAGTGTCCTCGCGATGTTTTCGAACGTGGTAAATCAAAACTTCAAATCGCAATTAAAATATGACTGGTGTCGGCGCAGATCGAATTTGGGTACCTTATGTACCTACTATGGAAAATACGTTTGGATCGGTTCGATTACCGGCTTTTACAGATGAATATCGGATATATATTATATATGTCTGACTATGAAGACATTATATTGACTTAAAAATCATGCCACAACGTGCCACAAAGGAACAATTAAAGACACGTCATAAATATTTTTATATAGAAAAACAATTGATTTTTTTAATATCCTAATTCTATATTTTTAAGAAAAAAATCTAAAATGTAAAAGAAAGTATAATAGGTATAGTACACCGTAACGAAAAAGATTTCTGCATTTCAATCTGATGATTTTTTGATGTGTTGCATACATATATACATCATACATATAATATAGGCTGATAAACACATAACCCTCAGTTGTCGGGTAATAAGAAAAGTATAATTCACTATTCTGGTACATGTCCAATATTAGTTTTTCTGATTGGAATTTAAATTGCCCTTCTGTCAAGAACACGCTAGTACAGTTTTGAATATACATATAATTTTTTATCTGAAAAGTCGCACTGTTGTAAAGAAGAATTACTTGTGAAAGCATTAATGAAACCTAGTACTTATTTTATTGAATTATGATAACTCTGTAAAAAAAAGTAGAAGACGAGCAGAAGTTTTCTTTGACCCGTCGAAAGAGGTGTCGTTAAAAGGCGATGACGATATAGCGCGGGCAGAATGTCTAAATAGAACTTACGTAGAGCGAGAGCGGGGTCAGAATCGATCGAGACAGCGCGGCATGGAATAAGTTGAGACGATTCGCGGTGACTCCACGACTTGTTCAATTGCCTCTATGGGAAACCTCGATATTATTTTATTATAAAGATATCGTTTTATTTTAATATAATAATGTTGTTAAAACATTCACATGAACAGCTAAGCCTATTTTGAATAATAATTTGTTGTTTTTTGTTCAAGAAAAATCCCTTTGAAGAGAAATACTTGTCTACTTTTCGAATATTACAAAGCTAATGTCAAAAGTTTAGAAATACTTTTAATTTACTTTGTTATATCAGTATTGATATAACAAAGTTATTTTTATAAATTATCTTATCAACCGAGAAGGTTCTCAATTCGACTGTATTTTTTGTGTGTTACGTCAGCACATTTTTTTAGGTGAATCGGTTTTAATGATTCTTTTTTTTATTTGAAAGCTGGTGCTTGTCGTGTAATCCCATATAAATTTGATCAAGATCCGACCAGTAGTTTTGAGTTAACCTTAATAATGCGTATTCAATTGACGTCGACTACATTGATGATCTCATTTTATTTATTTTGAAGTCGGTTCTACAATTTTTTTTTTAATTTTACCACTGGTTTTCGTATTCAGCTTAATTGGATGTCTGTTAATCTGCAGATATGTTAACTCTGCACCCTTTTCACTATACTGAACGATCGTCGTGAGTTCTCCGTTCCCGGGCAATCTCAAGCTACTCTTGTCTTTACGACATTTTTGGATCTCGGTACATATTTCGACCTTGCATCCCAAAGCAATGCAACGATTTTATTGTGATTATTAAAATAATAGTAATATTTAAAAAATTACCAGTCTAATAAGCTACAATCTAATAACTTCCAAGTAAGTTTAAAATGCTTGTTAGGATTAGTTCGCGACAGTAGTCGAATGGAGGATTCGAACTGACGACCTTCAAGTTCGCGGTTTGTACCCTTAACTAACTACATAGGTTACTGTCGCTTTCATTATTGTTTGCTTACTTACTTACTTCCGTTGGCGCCACAAACTTTGTGGGTTTTGGTTTCCTCCACAATCTTCCTCCAGTTGTCACGGTGCCTGGCGACCTTCTTCCAGCTGGTAAACTTTCCCATCTTCCTGAGATCTTCTTTCACACAGTCACTCCAACGCATTTTAGGCCTGCCTCTCGGTCTCTTTTGTTGCGGCGTCCACTTTGTCATTACTTTTACGGCTCTTGTGTCCGGCATTTTTTCGAGGTGATCCGCCCACCTCAGTCGCTGCGACTTACAGAAGCTGACGATGTTCTCGTGCCCGATAAGTGCTACCAGTTCATGGTTCATGCGTTGACGATAGGTACCGTCACACTCTTTTACACTGTTGTTTGCACTCTGGCAATTTTGAAAAACGGTATAACAAAATATAAGTACCGTTTTTTAAAATTGCCAGAGTTACAATTATTTTAGTTTATATATGTGTATATATATATATATATATATATATATATATATATATATATATATATATTATACGTAAACATTTATTACATAATATGACGTATATATAGTTTATATCATTTTTATAATTATGCTGTGACTAAGTGCTCGTCGTAAATTTCACAGTTCGCGAGCATCTCGATTTGAAAACAAAATGTTATTTGTAATTTATAAGTCTGAGTTTGCAATTATATAAGAGCTGATTTTACCACGTGTTCGGCGGTGAGTAAATCTCTTAAATTTAATGCCGTGTAGTGGCGGTTAAGAATATCCACTACCCCATATCTTCCCGTGGGTGTCCTAAAAGGCGAAAGAGGGAAACAGGCAGGAGATGGGCAGCAGCATCTTCCTGATAACAGCAACTGTACGACAAAAAAAAACTGCGGTTGCCAACCCGCTCGCCAAGCGTGGCAACTATGGCAATATACCCCCCATGAACAGTTACACAAATAGACGGCCCCCATTTCCCAGCGGCCCCGCTATTCCTGGTTACGGTGGCGACCATGTTAACGGCGGGGCAGGGGGTGCTAAGAATCTCGGTGGAGGTTCGGTTGTCACCTACGACGACTCGACCTGGCAACATTTAACGCACGCACCCTGAGGACTGACGAGAAGATCCTGGTGCTGGAAGAAGAGATAGACAAGTTGCGCTGGAATATTATAGGATTATCTGAGGTCCGAAGATAGGGGAAGGACACGGTGATTCTCGAATCCGGCAACTTGTTTAATCACCGGGAGGGCGACCATCTGTCCCAAGGAGGTGTCGGATTTATCGTCCACAAGTGTCTCGTCAACAACGTTGTAAAGATTGGAAGTGTGTCGACGAGGGTCGCGTACCTTATACTCTAGAATCACTAAACGGTATTCGCTGAAGGTCATACAGGTTTACGCACCAACCTCGGCACATCCCGATGAGGAGGTGGAGGAAATGTATGAGGATATTTCCAAAGCCATGCATTCCTCCAAAACCCACTACACGGTGTTGATGGGAGACTTCAACGCAAAACTAGGCACAAGAGAAAACGGTGAGCTGAAGTTAGGGAAATTTGGAGTAGGGCAACGGAACCGAAGGGGCCAGCAGCTGGCCGACTTTATGGAGAAAGAGGGACTCTTTATGATGAACTCTTTCTTCCAGAAGCGGCCCCACAGGAAGTAGACCTGGTCGAGCCCAGACGGTTTGACAAAAAATGAGATTGACTTCATTATGACGACCGGACGCCAACTGTTCAGTGATGTCTCAGTGATCGCAGGGGTGAAAACTGGCAGCGATCACCGAATGGTTAGAGGCACTCTGAACCTAAACGTTAAGTTTGAGAGGTCTCGTCTAATGAAGTCAACGCTCCGTCCCCCTCGTGCTCTAATCCAGAATCCCGAAAACTTTCAGCTTGAGTTACGTAACCCCTTTCAGTGCCTACAAGATTGCAATGCAGTGGACGATGTGAATGACAAGCTCGTGGAAACTGTCCATGCGGTCGGAGCTAAGTTCTGCAAGACCCGCCGCAGAAGAACACAAAAACTCTCCGATAACACTCTTAATCTAATGGCTGTTAGACGGGAGATGAGGCTGCAATCGTCAACAGATTTGACAGCATACAGGCAACTGAACAGACAGATCTCAGAATGCATGCGGCGAGACTTACGCAACTTTAATACTGCTCGTATTAAAGAAGCGATCGAGCGGAACCAGGGCTCCATAGTCTTTGTCAGAGATCTGTCTGCCAGTAAGAGCCAACTGTCAAAGCTGAAGACTGAGTGTGGCAGCATCGTTTCCGGGACACCTGAGATTTTGAGTGAGATTGAGAGGTTCTATGGGCAGCTGTACACATCATCGTTGGAGCCACACGCAAGTGTACGTAACGATCCAAGAGCAAGTCTTATCCGACACTATTCTGATGATATCCCGGACGTCAGTATAAGCGAGATTAGAATGGCTCCCCAGCACCTTAAAAATGGCAGGGCCCCAGGCGAGGATGGAATTACAGCGGAGCTTCTGAAAGCGGGTGGAACACCGGCACTTGAAGTCCTTCAGAAGCTCTTCAATTCCGTCCTCCATGGTGGCACTACTCCAGAGGCGTGGAGCAGAAGTGCGGTGGTCTTGTTCTTTAAGAAAGGTGACAACGCTCTCTTGAAGTGCTGTTTTCGAGAGTCATTACGAATTGTCTCGCACGCAGACTCGACGACTTCCAGCCTCCCGCCTTTTTGGAAACAAGCCGGTTTCCGAAAAGGATTCAGTACCATGGACCACATACGTACCCTGCGGCAGATTGTACAGAGGACTGAAGAGTACAATCTGCCACTTTGCCTGGTGTATGTGGACTATGAGAAAGCCTTTGATTCCGTCGATATTTGGGCGGTGCTACAGTCCCTTCAGCGGTGCCAAGTTGACTGTCGGTATATCGAAGTGCTGAAGTGCTTGTACAGTAGGGCTACGATGGCTATCCGAGTACAGAACCAGAGTTCGAAACCTATCCAACTGCAGAGAGCTGTAAGACAGGGTGACGTTATATCCCCGAAACTCTTCACCGCTGCATTGGCAGACGTTTTCAAGCTACTGGACTGGAAAGGATACGGTATTAACATCAACGGCGAGTACATCACTCACCTTCGATTTGCCGACGATATAGTCCTTATAGCAGAATCGCTGGAAGACTTAAGCACTATGCTCAATGACCTCAATAGTGCCTCCCAACGGATAGGTCTTAAGATGAATATGGACAAAACAAAGATCATGTTTAATGTCCATGTCACACCTATTCCAGTAGTTGTTGGGAGCACTATGCTCGAAGTTGTTGACGAGTACGTTTACCTGGGACAAATAGTCCGACTAGGTAAGTCCAACTTCGATCGAGAGGTCAATCGACGGATTCAACTCGGCTGGGCAGCTTTCGGGAAATTACGACAAATCTTCTCGTCAGGTATACCTCAATCTCTAAAATCTAGATTGTACAACCAGTGCGTGTTGCCAGTGATGACTTACGGATCTGAGACGTAGTCCTTCACTGCTGGCCGTATGAGGACGCTCAAGGTCGCTCAGCGAGCTATGGAGAGGGCTATGCTCGCAGTTTCTCTGCGTGATAGACTCAGAAATGAGGTTATCCGCAGTAAAACCAGAGTGACCGACATAGCCCAACGGATTAGTAAGCTGAAGTGGCAATGGGCCGGCCATATAGCTCGAAGAACCGATAACCGATGGGGAAGAAAGGTTCTCGAGTGGCAGCCTCGTACCGGTAGGCGTAGTGTAGGGCGACCCCCCACTAGATGGAGTGACGACCTGGTAAGATATGCAGGAAGTCGATGGATGCAGGTGGCTCAGGACCATGCTTTCTGCCATTACTTGGGGGAGGCCTATGTTCAGCAGTGCACTTGTGAAGGGCTGTAGTGATGATGATGATGATGACTAAGGCCCTAAGCTACCACGGCAATAAAAAATGTAATAAAAATAAAATGAAATAAAAAAGAATTCATCCATCACTCAAATTTTTTTCTTTAAAGAACGAAGTAGAGTTAGGCGACTCAACGTATTCTTTTCGGAGCTAATATATTATTTGCAAACTTACATACAAACTACCACGAGTATAAGTATAGTGTGGAGATATTTTCTAACATTTCAAACTAGATTTGGTCTGTAAAGATATAATGGGAGTAGCTTGGATGTAGACTGCTTCCTTATTTACGTGGTAGTCACACTACAGCTGTATTTTAGCTGCAGTACATATGAACAAACTCGACCGGTGAAGGATCACCCTCTCACACTATACCAGCTTAAAATAGTAGCTTTATGCTGTGCGGTCTTCAGTACCAGTTCTTGAGACCGTTTTTACTTGTTACGAGGCACTTCATCCTTATAATCAAGGATAGCTCAGTGTATATTAGGGGCACAGCATCATCCGCCCTTATTCAATAAAAACATAAAACAGTGAGTGGCCGGTAATGTTTTAAGAGATCTAGGTTGTGGTTTATCTTAATTTAACTTACAGTCGTAAATTCAGCGTTTTTGAGTTATAATTAAGTAGTCGTTGATTAACAGTTAATTTTGCCATAATTTTTAACTGTATTGCCTGTTTTTTCTTTGAGTTTCACTGTTTTTTAGTGTAAGTAATACATTTCAATTTTATTTGAATACAGAAATAAAAAATGTGCTATGAGCCCGTATATTTCCGCATATCATTGCATGTAAATAAAACAGTTGATATACCGTTTTGTGCTCCGCTTTGATGGGTTTCAAAGAGGGCGTCTCCGGAAGGAAGTGAGCGGGTAAATTACCGGCCTGTGGACGCATACAGTGGCGCGGTCACTAACGCCACAATCAATATGGCCGTTGTTTGCTCATGCCGCGATTTGCAAATGTCAGTTACACAGTGCAATAATAATTTGATTATAAGCACATTAATTCTGTTATGTTTGTTGCGACAAACAGTAGCATAATATCTGTGTGTTACCGTACTCATTTTCGTTTACGAATCGTAACGATAAACTGTTATATGTTCTATAGTATATATATTTTAAGTTTTAGTGTTGATGCGGTGGTAATAAACTTTTATTGTTAATATGACTTTTATAAATATTTATATTCATGTGAGTTATTTATTCATTATATTTTTATTATAATAAGGCGTAACTTTGTGGAAATCCATTTGAGGGTGGATGCGATTACATGTTTTTTTACCACCATTTTAGTACCAATTTCAACTTTAAAAATTCCTGGTATTTTTATTAGAGCACAATATTTTTAAATATTTGTTTTATTCTATAGGTAATTTATAGAGATGGGCCGAATATGGATTTTACCGAATACGAATATTATGCCGAAAGTTCGGTAAAACTTTTACCGAACCGAATATTCGGCCGAACATTATATCTCGGTACCTAACCAATTTATGTCGAAACTTGTTTAAAGCGCGCGGGATTGGCGCAGAACCCTGCCCTTCGCTCCCCCGCCACACCTGACATGTTATTGAATCATCTAGTACTGAGCAAATTGCCGGCATATGCTTATGTTTTGACTGTTTTAGTGAGAAAAAAAGTATTTTTGTCGTGTTATTCTTACTCTCTGTCACTCGTTTTTATCACATAATAATCAATTTTCACTAAGAATAACACAACGAAATACTTCAAAAATAGTCAAAACATAAGCATGTGTCAGCAATTAGCTCAGTACTAGATGATGAGCGAGGGACAGCGTCCGGCGCTAATCCCGCTTTCGACGTAAATTGGTTACTAACCGAGGTGATCCTGCCGAATACTTTTCGGCTGAATATTCGGTTCGGTAAAAGTCTCACCGAACTTTCGGCCGAATATACGTATTCGGTGGAATTTATATTCGGTTTATCTCTAGAATTGAGACGTCTCTCACATCCATACACTTACATACTTTTTCCCATTCAATCACACAAGAGTAAAAATTGCATGCACACATTATTTTTAAATAATAAAATAAAGTTTAAAAAATTGTTTACTTGCTTAAACTATACTACTATATACTATATACTATAACTATAACTATATATACCATAACTATAATGCATGTATAGGGCATAAATACCTACCTCAGGAACTTATGAAGACCATAGTGGTACCAGTTCTAAAGAATAAGACCGGGGATGCTGCCGACAAGAACAATTATAGACCGATCTCGCTAGCTACTGTGATAGCCAAAGTATTGGATGGTTTGCTTGATCGTCGAATAAGTAAACATATACAGGTACATGAAGCACAGTTTGGGTTTATACCTGAACTGTCCACTGAAACTGCAATCTTGCGACTCAATCATACCGTCCAGTATTATGTTACGAGAAAAACGCCTGTCTACGCCTGTTTTTTGGACTTGTCGAAGTCATTTGACCTGGTCTCGTACAACCTATTATGGGATAAGCTTCGGAGGGAAACGAGTACGCCTAGAGAGATAGTCGATATATGGTATTGGTACCACAACCAATCAAATAATGTAAGGTGGGCATGTTCATACTCAAGTGAATATAGGTTGGAATGTGGAGTGAGACAGGGGGGCTTAACTTCACCGAGGCTCTTTAACCTATATATAAATGGATTGATCGATGAGCTTAGCAGAACTGGCGTCGGATGCTCAATAGATGGTAACTTCGTAAACAGCATCAGTTACGCGGACGACATGGTGCTGCTGAGCCCTTCGATCAGAGCACTTGAAACATTAATAAATTTATGTGAGAGATATGCGGAAGCCCATGGCCTCAGGTACAACTCCAAAAATATTGAACTACTTGTTTTCAAGGCAGGGAATAATGAACCCAAGGATATCCCACCGGTCATGCTTGGAGGAGTATCTTTAAGTAGAGTCACCAAATTTAAATACCTGGGGCACTGTGTTACAGATGACCTCGTTTAATATCCAAGTCATCAGACTTGGATATTGAACGAGAACGTAGAGCGTTAGCAGTGAGGTGCAACATGCTGGCTCGCAGGTTTGCAAGGTGTATAAAAGCTGTCAAGATAACCCTTTTTAAGGAGTACTGCCAAACATTTTACACCTGCAGCCTGTGGGTCAAGTATACTCGCAGATCCGTAAATGCTCTACGTGTTCAATATAATAATGGCTTTAGGATGCTAATGGGGCTGTCTCGAATCTCGATATTGCAGCGCATCAGGTATGTTTGTTGAGGCTAACACGGACAGCTTTGATGCAATATAAAAAATAATTAAAGAAAAAAAAATTTTCGTTTTCTTCTATCTGCATGAATTTCCTAACTATTCTGCATGTATTTAATATAGCTGCTTTTTGAAGTGTAATATATAGAGTTTCTTTTAGTTGTAACAATTTTAAGCTACGGAGGAGATGATTTGGGATGACACCTGTTGTGGAGAGGACTATAGGGACCACATATACTTTTTCTTGTTGCCAGATTCTAGTCACTTCATCTTTGAGCTCTGCGTACTTACTAATTTTTTCAGTTATCGTCTTCTGCAAGTTGTGTGTGTCGGGGACTGCAATGTCAATCAGGTAAGTAATATTATTTATTTTATCTTGTAGAATTATATCTGGTCGGTTATAGTGGATTGTCCTATCGGTGAGAATGCCGCGGTCGTAAAAAAGTTTATGTGTGGTGTTTTCTAGAGTAGGTTTTGGTGTATAATTGTAGTACGGAGTGTCGGCATCTGGAATGAGTGCGTGTTTGAGTGCTAGTTTTTGATGAATGACATTGGCGACCTGGTTGTGTCTGTGAGTGTAGTCGGTCTGTGTAAGAGTTGTGCATGCGCCTGTGATGTGTTGAATGGTTTCTGGATGTGTGTGGCATTTGCGACATTTGTCATTATTTACTGTAGGATCTTTGATTATATATTTTCTGTAATTTTTTGTGTTTATGATCTGGTCTTGAATAGCTATTATAAATCCTTCTGTTTCTGGAAATAAGTTGCCTATTTTCAGCCACTTATTTGAAGCTAACTTATTTATGTGGGATTGCTCTAAGTCATGAGGGTGCCGACCGTGGAGAACTTTCTTCTTCCATTCGTCAATTTTGTGTGTCTGTGGGTTATCACTAGTAGTGTTTTGAGATTCAATCTGATTGCTTAAGTTAAGTGGAGTGTAGTTAATATCATTCGTTACGATGGCTTTATGAATATTGCTAGTATGGGATTTTGTATAGAAGAATGATTTTAATTGACTAACTTGTTTCCGCCATAGGTGCTGCATATCCATTAGGCCTCTCCCTCCATGTTCTCGTTTTATTGTTAGTCTCTCTATGGCGGATTTTTATTTGTGTTTCGTGAGTGTTGTACGTGTAGTTCGCTCTAACTTTTCTGCGTCAGTTTTGGACCATTTTATAACTCCGAATGAGTACGTTAATATGGGGATGGCATAGGTGTTAATGGCTTTGATGAGATGTTTACTTGAAATATTATTATTATATTAAACTGTAGTCTAAAATTCATGTCGTAAAACTGTTCTTGGAAGAGCGGAGTTTCCTAGGACAAGCAATTTATTTAGCTTAAAAGTAATCTCCAAACATAGCAAAATTGTATTTTTAGACTTAAGTTGGACAAAATAACGATTTTTGATTGATCATAACTTCCTTAACTTTAAAAAAAGTTGTGTTCTAATTAATGGTATCTATTCCAGCTATTGATAGCCCTAGTTTATATTAGGTAGTTGAAATTAGGTACATATTACTTGGTACGTCAAACCAAATTATGCACTCAATACATTTCATATATCTAATTACAGTCTTATTATTTTCCACTAAAAGAAAATAAAACATTCGTTATTTAAAAAAAAAGTAACAGCATTACTATGTCTATATTCGTATTCAGACAAATTAAAAAGCCTTAAAGAAAGCTGAAGTAAAATAAGCTTAATTATATCGGGACCGTAACTTGTCGAAAAATTAGGAAAATGAGTCCGTTGCGTACGTGTTTTGATTTTTAATTTAACAATGTATATTCACTGAAACACAATTTCCTAGTTACGAGGAATTTTTCAGCTGACAATATTTGTAGTTAAGACTACTACAATCCTTATTTACGAAGTTAAAAGTCGAAAAGGCTGGAATTAGGGGCATGACTGGTATTAGGGGCATACACCCTATTAAAGATGTTAAAAATTTATTTTCTGTGATCCGCGTACCAAAATAAATGATGTGTCTTACCTACTGGCAGTTTGAAAGGCACCCCTCGCCCTTTTGAAATTGGGTGCATTATCTATCGAGGGAGGGGGTGCATAATGATGTTAGTCGTTAATTAACTTGTGGATTATTCAATTTAATATCGAGTGCAGACCACTTCTTATTTTCGATAAATAACACAATACACAAATCTTTGGATATTTTAATTTTCCTTTCAAGTTACATTGAAAGGTTTAGCACATGAAAATCAGTTTCACTGGAACGCAATTGGGGATAAAAATGATGAGTCCAGTCAGATAGTATTCAATTAAATAAAAATGACTGTTATCGAAGTGACAACATTTTACTTAGCATAATGATAAAAAAGAATATAAAAGTAAAGTAAAGTAGTAGCCTATGTAAGCCCTACTGAGACACAAGCTTTCTCCCATTTCTGATAGTTATGGAGCAATTTCTCCGCCGCGATCAAAATTCCAATTAACAATTTCATTAATGTCGATGGGAATCGAACACGGGATGCTAGCGTACTGTGAAATTTTTATACACGGCTTTTTAATACGATTTTTATTAACATTCGCTCTACAGAATTGCATTCGCTTAATCTGTCTATTGTGAGTTCGACAATTCCTCCGACCTAGTGGGGTTTTAAATCACGGTTCACACAAAAGAGGAAACGTGACCGCTTTGACGATCTGAAGGCAAGATATCCACCACTTGGCTCTTAAGATCAAACTGTAGATGTGTGGATTCGTGATGTTTCTGTTCATATTATCTGATTTTAGATACGTTTTTCGATTAGTAAAGCAAACAGGTTACTTTACGAAATTATACAACATATTATGACAGAAGTATTAAACATTTTATCCGCCCTTTTTCCCAAAAAAATTGTGATGTACTGTATAAAGGCAATAAGGACTTTAAGATTCATACAAAAAATAAATAAATGTATTAATGTTAATATAGTAAAGGTAGTAAAGGGCTAACCCTTAGAGTACACATAAGCAAGCTAAGCTTATATGCATAGTGCGTACCCTGAGGGCTAAGGACTCGTTTTAAAATTTTGTGGATTGCCCATCGAGGCGTTAGAAAAGGATTATGTAAGGAAATGTTCCCTCCAAATCAACCATTCTAAACATCGATATTCTAGGTTGCTAAAAGTTGCTCATCCTAATTTTTGAAATATAAAGACCAATGTGGTTTCAAATACCCTTTACATCTTATTCAGAATGCTTCTAAATGCTTCTGGGTATTTCTTTCATCTAACCCATTAAAAATATTTATTGTTATTATTATGACATTTGCTTAAAACTGACAGTGAGTTCAGGACACAGAACACTTAATATTTCCGCTATATTAGGTGTTCTGTGGTTCAGGAGTTAAAATGAGAAATGCAATTTTTGTGTGAAATATGCTATCACACTTGCATTTAAATTAGTTCATTAGCGCTACAAAACTTTGTTCGGCTTACTCGATTCACGTTGTAGTTTCTATCACATCTCAATATTATATATACGCGTAACGAAATAAAGTAAAAAAAAAAACTTTCATATAGTTTCTCGTTTTATTTTCCAGTTTTCAGATTTCCAGTTTACTTTGTGTGAAGCACTTTAATATTATTTGACGCTAAACGTGAACTGTATGAAAATTTGAGATGCGAGAAGTAATTTTATTAGTGTTTTGCATGATTTATTAAGAACCAACGGTAAGCTGAACGTTCCAGAAAAATAATGAGCAACCTCTTAGAGATTGGTTACCTGCCAATTTTAGAGTGCCCTTAAGTTTTATTGATTCTTACATTATTGTCGCTAATATATTCTTGGCTCAGGTGTAAATTAGGACAATAATAATTAAGTTGAAATGAACTGCACGCATGCTTGCCAAACACCAGAAATGCACATATAACATCCAATGTTTTAATAAAAGTAAGATACATATATATGTACATATTACATTATATTTATATTGACTGTTTTCTAGGTCTAGTGGTCCTTAACGCGATTCCAGATTATGAGGTCCTGTATTCGAATCCTAGGTCGGGACAAAATTAGTTATTGGGTTTTTCTGTCGAGAAATTCTCTGTAGCAGCCCGGAGTTAGAAGAAAGCGCGTAAAGTCGTCGGTACTGCGTCGGATCTCTTTCTAGTCGTGTCTAATTACCGTCCCATTGCCCATACGAGTGAGGGAGTAGGGAGAGCACCTGTGCTTGAGCATACACATGGACAATACAATCCTGGCCGCTGTGACTGAAATTCGGTCTGGAGGACATTATTATTATAGACATATTAATAAAATTGAAGTGGCTGTCTGTTATATCGAATTTTATATACATTAGTTATATTACATATTATAATATATAGTCTAGCGTTATAGCCGTGGTAGCTGAATGCGATTAATCCGAGTTCGAACTTTGTGCCAATGAAATATGTAATTTATTGCAATTTTAAGTGCTGATTTACCATGTGTTTGGTTGTGTAGGAAAATGTTATGAGATATGCAGGTTGCATGTCAGAAAAGTAAAAATATTTCGAAATTTCAACCCCTTTTCAGCCCTCTCTGAAATGAGTTGAGGCGTCGACCCGTCGGTGGGACTTATATAGGCTGTTACTTTTATCTTATTGTATCAATAATTATCGATTATGTATGTTATCTTGACTGATAGAAGTCATATTCACACAGTATTGTTTTGTCGAGATGATGGTTCATATGTGGAACTGTAGTCAGTTTACTAAGAAATTATTTATTTATGGAGTTCTATAATTACAATAAACGTTGGTTTAGTGTTAAAAAAGAATATTAGAAGATGATTTGATCGAGTTATTAAAAATAATAATATTTCCAATGTAGAAAGTCCAGAGTGAATTCAGAATGAAACTTATCGCGCCACTTACAGGCAAGGACTGACATCTGTTGGGCCAGTTAGTACTTGTGGTATATAATATGTATTGGAATATGTCCAACTTTTCTCCAAATGCTACTAAGCTTACTTGGGAAGCAACATTACAAGTCTATTGACCTATGCGCTCACCAAACCGCCTGCCTTGTATGATAAAAATGGGCAAGTCCTAATAACTTGTGGTGTTAAATTAAAAAAATAGTCATTTTTTATACTGTCTTATTCCCCGGAATATAATGTCAAGGACGCTGGCTCTGTTTCTTCGCTGAATGACTAAGCTTTGAATGACAAACGAACCAGCCCACTTGTCACCAGCGGCAACGACAAGTTGCGAATACGTTCGTTTAGAAACTTAACCACACGTGGACCCCACGGAACGATAGTTTATATATCAAATGGCATAAATATGTAGTTATCTCTTGGAGACTCATATTTGCGTCATTTACTTATTTCAGCTGCCTCTGACCCCGCCCTGGCTCTAAACGAAATACCCCTGGGATCATGTAACATGCATCCCATGGGTACCTTGTTTTGAGCCGGACCAGGTATAAATACTCGACTTGTACATTTTAAAAACATATTTTAAAACCTTTTGAGTGGAATTAGCAATTAAATTATCTGAATGTTCTGTAAATAATTCATTATAAATGCGAACTCTAATGTCAATAGAGCAATTTAGGTACATTGTCAAAATCAATTGACCGTCATTTGGGTTTGAAGAAATACTACTATATCGTGATTGTCCCCTACGAGATAATTTATTTTGCCACCCTTAGGAAAGATTTTTGGTCCAAACTTTTATAGAAGCATCCCCGAAGTATAGTCCATTTGATGAAAAAATAATCATCAAAATAAGTTCCCAATTAACAAATATTTCGCGTAATATACATAAAAAAAAAAAAAATTGATTTGTATGCCTCCTTCTGGTTTAAAGCCGTCTAAAAATAGCAATTATGCGGTAGTGTTCCTTGCGAAATATTTTTACAATTCAAACTATGTATTGAATTGTTCGTAATGCGCCTTTGATTCCCAACGACTATACTCCTTTCGTTCAAACAACGACCGGCAATTTGCATAAATGAATTAAGCCAAGCTTTTACAAGTACAAGCTAAAGCTTAATTAACTGCTGTAACTAAAATGTTCTATTTAAATTACCATACCAACAACATTATCCCACCAATAAAGTTTTTAATGAAAGCTTAAAAGAATTTGTGTTTTAAAACTAGATCCGAGGAGGTTTATGCAAAGGAATGTTTAATATCGGTCTAAGCTCTAAGTGAGAGCTTATATTCTGTGATAGTCTCTTTGTGCGGAGACACATTAACATAGTTGACCTAGTGACGCAATATTATGTACAATATAACCTATGTTGATTTTATCACATTTATGTATATTATGCAGTTGACTATTGATAGTCGTATATATCTTCTTGATTAAATTACATACAATTCAACTAGTCATGTCATCGATCACTAATAAAGAACGATCGATGGGTCATGTCTTTCTTCACAATACGTTTGTTTATTTTTCGTAATATGTATTATGAAATTGTGTAAATAATAAGGCAGCTACATCACGGGTGTGAGTGAGATATTGCGGGAGCGAAAATAAATAAACTAACGATGAGTTTGGCGTAGTGAAGTAGCGTTGGCCGCAGAGTGATATGAGTTAGTGAAACAAACTTATCTCTTCGATGAAATAAATTGGCGACGTGAGTGGCGGGGGAAGTTAGAAGCGATCCTATGTGCGAATTTCGGACACACGTTCGAATGTTGTAATGTACCTTTATAGCGGGACGTTTTCCTCAAACTTTAATACTATTTTACATGATATTACAAAATAAAGCTTATTTTTACCTACATAAGGGGGAATATGCCAACCTTACTTGCATTTGTATATCAGTGTATTGGTTGAACTAGCATGAGTTTGGTCTCTTAAGGGAGAAAATGCCTTAAACAATAGAGTAATCTTAAGGTAGTCATTAACTTTGCAGTTAAATTCAATAACTTGTTTTTCCCAGGTTAAGGTTTAGACACATGCCAATATTTTTCTCCCAGGCGGAGAAGGGAATTACTACATTACTTATGAATATTACACATGGATGATAGCGTGTCGTATTTCAACTTATTTTTATAAGTTACGTTTCGAGTGCTTGGCAGCACTGTGGTCACGGGACTGAAATGTTTAACGTCGTGATGTCGGGCGACTTTATCCTTTAAATATTAATTCCGGTACATCGTATGTAGAACGAGCTCGCAGTATCCTAACGTCTTGTAGTGGTATGCAAATGTGAGAACAAAATGAAAAACAGGTATTATAAACGCGTAAAAATCCTTTAAATTAGTTTTGTATTACGTTATCTACAACAAAATTTGCGAATGAATAACTTAGCTTTTAGTAAAAAAGTACAAACCGAGAGGTAACAACTTTAATAAAATGTCACCCTAATAGTTATAGATATCAAAATCTTCATCCCCTTTTTCTAGTAGTAGGTATAAAAGAAGTAGGTATAAAAACTATTTAATAAAAAGTCATTTAAATCGGTTGTGTCGTTCATATTTAACATACATGAAAAAAGACGCGACGAATAAAGACCTTTCTCGTTTTATGTGATTTTGTTATTTTTCTAAGCCAGTGCTTAGAATGCTGCTTATTTCCCACTTGACGGTAAGAGGTGATGCAGCCGAATATGGTAGAGAGTACTTATTTAGCTTACGAAAAGCCTTTTAGACACTCGCTTTGTAAACGGAAGGAAAGACTGAAGGACTTAGTTAAAATTACACGATGAATACATCGTATCCGTCATTAGTAACTGCTAATGCGTTGTCTACTACAAAAATATTATTGACACATAATAAAGTTTTCTCTGACTCATACTACAGATAAAGAAAGTCGATTTCTATCTTCACTCGCGATGAATCTAAAAACAATACGGTCTGTTTGTGAGCAGGCGGTACGAGGCGAATGTGTATGGAAAAAATCCAATAGAATACATAAACAGAAAACCGAGGAATCGTGTCAACGGCCGAGTCTTTGTTTCCTGCGCCCTATTGCCCCGGGCTCGATAGCCGGGGGCGCAATTTCTAGGATGGATAAACTACAATATCTCATCTTACCGATAAGATATTAAGGCTTTTGAACGTTAATCACTTCTATTACGCTTTTCTACCACAAAGTGTAAGACTAATGAGGACGGAGGCGTTTAATTGAATTGATTTTTTTCATTGTTAATTCAAATATATGCGCGTACGTAATATAGTTCCTATAAAAATAATATTTTCTGAAAAAGAACTTTTATCTTGATGTGGAGAAGGTGACTAGAAGCGCTTTGACCTTACCTTTACTTTTTAATGTGTGGAGAGGAAAAAATTATTAGAGAATTATAGGAGATAGTTTTAAATAGAGAAAAATATGGGGAGGATAGTACTTCTGTAGTCACAAGTAGTAGCCGTCTCTCCTTATGTGATTATTTTTGGTAAAAAGTAATTTTTTTTCCATAACATAATATAAAACTAGATTTTAAAACACAACCAAATAAAATAAATAGATAATATCTTTTGTACGTCCTTTTCATTAAATTCCATTTTTAGACTATCCAGGGTATCATTTAACTAATATCTCATAAAACACAAACTGCGCAAACCTGCAGTGGCAGCGTAAAAGTAGCCACCGTTCCATTTCGTCACGTTGGTGCTATAAGCGGAATAGTAAATGCCAAATCTGGCGGTTTCACCACCTTGTTTATGCCAGACATTAAATATCCAGACCGGTGACTGTCAGTAGTGTTAAATGCACAATACGTTCAGATCTGCGTTTGTCAACCCCTCTGCTAAATGTAACGAATATACTCTCTGTGGTTCAGACAAATCCTTCCAGTAATGGAGAGGCGCTTGGTCAGCAGGGGATTTTTACAGGCTGTGTGATAATGATGATGATGAAATTATTTTTAGCTATTTATTTTGGTAAAAGGTGTCTTAAATATAATGTACTATACAGCATTGAAATTAAAAAAAAAACAGTGATTCTGCTATGCAGATCCATAGCAGAATTTTGTGTCCCAAGGCAAACTTAAATGAACTGATAGCGAATTTTTTGTACATTACGACTAAAGAAAAAAAGATGGAATAGGTAATAGATATTTAATTTAGAAGTAAAAAAATGCATTATCTTATACATTACGTGTAAATAAAAATGCATATTATTTATTATTTGTCATATTTTTACAGAACAATATAACTAATTTATTTTTATTTGTTCCTTGTCTTGAATTAAAAAAAGACGTTACTCTAAGAACATATTGGAATAATAATTATTTCTTACAATTAATTAATTTCTTATGTATTGCTAAGGCGTTTTACAAAAATTGCATAGGGAAGGCGATATCTATCATCTTAGACCCAAAACAATTACTTGTAGGCCATACAAGGCGCGTGCTAAAACAAGATACTAATTTCTTTGACACTGGCCAGATAATACGTCATCGCAAAACTGAATATTTACTTGTTATTGCAAATATTTTATTTCGAAAATCCTTTTTTCGTGAGAACTTGGCGAGAATTTGCTGGCAGCAATGGAGCTTAAGCGACATGATTTTCGCGCTATGATTTAGTACCTATAATTAAAAAAGTCTTAAAGCTCAAATAATATTGATGATACTAAAACGATGTTGAGTACGTGGCTAACACTCTTGATGTGTTTGCTTGCTTACGAGCAACATATTTTAACTGATTTGTTGAATTAAAAAGAGGACGCGGAAGTTTTGAAAATGAAGCGAAGACAGTTTGGTTGTTTGATGGCAATCACTCAAGAAAATGTTCCGCATTTGGAATTTTGAGATGGTCTGTCTAAACACCATACCGTAACAAAACCGGTCTAAAATTGACAACATTCATGACCTCCTATTTTCTAAGCTCAAATCTTTGATAAAAGTTACAGCTTATATACGTCCCACTGCTGGGCACAGGCCTCCCCTCATTTCTGAGAGGGTTTTAGGGCAAGAAGGGTCCGCCGTGCTGCCTTAATGCGCGTTGGCGAACTTCACATGTCTTCGAAATGTTTTTTTTTCTTATTCTTCAGACAAGCAGGTTTCCTCACGATGTTTTCCGTCACCGCCGAGCACGTGGTAAATCAGCACTTAAAATTGCAAATAACAATTTCATTGGTGCCGGCGGGGATCGAACTTGGGTTACTCGCGTTTTGTTATATTTACAGTGAGCGTTAACCATCTGAGCTACCACGGCTATTTGACACAAATAATAAATGATTTTTATAATTTTTGAAAATATATTTACTTTTGGCAAGGCCCTGCTATAAATTCTTTCACCGGCGGAAGCTTTTTCTTTAACCCGCAGCCCGCAGCGCCGCGATAAAAGGCTATACTAAGATCCGGGACCGCTGATTATGATACCTAATATCTAACATTTTAAAAAAAATAATGAGGGCGTGATCTTGTCAAGTCGATAGTAAAATCTTACCCCGCTTTGCGTTCGAGGTCTGCAATGAAAAGATTCATCGAAAAATATATAATAGTTTATAACAATACAGTTCCTAAAATTCTTTGACTAAATAAGTAAAAGTTCCAGGCAAAGTTGTGCTTGCTGTTTGCGTCTTATTTTCTTTGTGGAAAATTTTATTAGTATTCCTTTGAAATTCTATTGTTCCTTTTGTCCTCTTTGCACATTTTTGCTAAACTTACGCTTAAATATTGTTTGCTGCGTTTAATAATGAAAGAAATTAATGTTATTTTACAATATAAAAGTTTAAGTTTTGCTTTTGTAGTACAAGTTTCATAATGGACTCTATTATTCATACAAGCATTAATTTCAATTAGAGATCTTATAAAAAAAAGTCTTAATATAAGTCAGTCTTAATACAATAAGTTTATTATTAGTCACAGATTTTAATAAGAATCTATTTCAAAAAAGAAGATCCGTTGAAAATATGCGAACTGATTTGAGAATTAAATTTAAAGTACCTGGTTGACCGAGCTTTGCTCGGTATTTTTCGCTCGATTTTTTTTTAAGTCGTGTGTTTTGGAAATTATATTTAGATACAAATTACATACTCAACTCATCAGTCCCCCGTGACCATGGGTGCTGGAAAGCGCCCGAAATGTCGGGAATTAAAAATAAATATTTTTTGATCTTAGCGACATAACAGAAAAAACAGAACTGAATATTTGAATAAAAAATCGTGAGTGCAATTATTTTAATTTAAATTTTCGTGTTTTTAAAAAATGCTAAAAAAGGGCTCGAAAAAATAGATTTTCTCAAAAAAGAAAGGAACTTGAAAAAAAAATTAAATAAAGTCGGTCGGTCGGTCTAGGCTCGAACCGGGGTTTTACGATTCTGTGACCATCCATTATACCAATTAAGCTATATATAATCATTAACAATTTATCAAAATTTACCTTCTTATTCTAACGATATTGTAGCAGTTTTTCATTGCCTAAAAACACGGACAAAAAGACATTTTCTAAAAATAAATCCTAGCTAGATCGATTTTTTATCCCCGAAACTCCCTGGACACTAAATTTTATGAAAATCGTTGGAGCCGTTTCCGAGATCCCGATTATATATATATATATACAAGAATTGCTCGTTTAATAGTATAGGATTTTGAAGTTTGTCAGTAAATTATATCAAATTTCGCGATGGCTGTGACACCCCGACTAAGGGACTTCTTTAATAAAAAAGACTTCATAAACCATGGTTAAAATATCAATAAACAACGTTTTTTTATGATTAAAAATTAAAAATAATCGCAAATAGAAGTAGCAGTGGCGTAACTATACCGTTAGAGGCCCGTGACAAAATCATCGGACGGGGCTCTCTCCCACTCAATATAAAGAAGCTCAACCAACGTTAAAGCTTTTATATTAATTTTATTTTATAATAATAACTACTTAAAGTAGGTACACAAACGCTATTATAGTTTTAATTTTCTAGTTACTTTTAATTTAAAGCGTACTGGACTCAATTTTATGTGTTAACCTATATATTTAAAAAGGTGGAATATTTTATTCACCTTTTTCATCTTATCACCTGTTTTTGACACGAATAATTTGTATGATTTTGTGATTATTAAAAGGACAACGAACCTAGATAGTTTTAGTTGGTTATAATTTTCGAAATATGAAATGGAGATTTTTAAATGCTCCACGAGAATCGTTACTATCTTATTTTAAATCAAAAGAGCGCAATCACGATAGTTCTGGGTACTATTGTTTATTCTGGTATAATATCTTGCTAGAGTTGTATTGTGTAAGTAGCACGAATGGGTTGGCTCAACCGGGGAATTACCAAGCTCTTACAGAATAGCAGCGTGTTAAAAATAATAGAATGATGCTAATAAGCTGTAAAGTATGTTAGAGTAATGATGTCGTTAATGTTCTCGGGTTCTCTACACTTATCGTAGAGCCCGAGAACCTTTTTCTTGTAACAAGGCAACTATCTTAGTTCTCTTGTATATTAGAAAATCTACAACCTCATATCGTTTCGTGCGTGTCGTCCTATACCTAGACCTATAGTGTCAAACACGGCGGCAGCCTGCAGAATGCAACCACGACGTTAACGTGACTGGCACCATACTCCGGACAAGACAATGGTTCGAGTAGCCTAGAGGGACGTCGACCGAAACCTGATATCCGTCCGGAAGAGAGGTCAACAGAAGGTCCAACAGGGAAGTAACCAGTTGTGTCAGTGTCAGTGTGCCAAAGCAAAGTCATAAACAGATCTTCCCGCATGATCGGTTAAACATGAACCGAGCCATTCGGCGTAGTGGGCGTTAAAATTGCCAAAGATCACGATCTCTGCGGATGGGAGCTGCTGTAGCACGGAGTCTGTAGCCATTTGGACGTGGTCGATTAGTCGGTTTGTTTCGGCATTACCGCTATGGGATCTTTAGAGGCACCCATAGACGCGGGGATGGTCGTCGCTGTCTACGCGCAGGGTCGTAAGAGGCGACAGATGGCAACTGAAATAGGACTACATTTCGTGGAAGTAGAAATTTTTTATCATCCATATTTGTTGTCATCAATATTCCTCTATGACAAGTAGAATATCCTTTGGATAGCAGCCAGAAACTGTCAGAGAGGCAGGATATATGTCCTGTGCCCGAATGTTCATTGCAATCAATAGAAGGATTAAATAGATCTTATTTAGTTTGTTACAAAATATCCAGAACTCTATTTTCTTTTTGTGAAGATATTGATTACGGTTTTTCACTTTGGAAACGTAATCAAAAGGCACATGAGGGTTATTGGTTGCAGCTTTTTTCATAGTAAAAGTCTCTTTTGATGCATTCACTCATATGATAAGTGTGCACAAAAACTTCTTAAAAGATTGCTAAGCTTGCTAGGCTTTGTTTGAGTTGAAACGGAAGGAGAAGAAGAATGGAGAAGAAGAAGGAGGACTTAATTAAATGTTTCAGAAAAATTCATTAATCCCACAATACGCAGTTTTACGAAACAAATAAGAAACCTCAATTGGCGAAGTAAAAACAACACAATTCGTCATATAAGCTGTAGATAGAATGGTAAAAGGGAAGGAAAAGCTATCAAAGTTGTTGTAAATGGCACTAATTTATCCTCGGAAATGTTGCAAATGGAAAGAGATGTGTATCCTCTTACAAACTGAGCGCCGTCGTAATTCAAGTGTCACTCATGTGGTTGCGTCCATTATATAAATTAAATGAAATCAAATAATTCATTTGCATTAAATATGGTTAATTAGATAGAAAGCGTTAGTATCAGATTCTCATATTTAATTTTTTTAGGTGTGCAAAACACTGTACAAAATATATAAATTGAGATTTTCTTGATAGATTGTGATTGCATTTGAATAGTGTTTTAAAAGTAAAACAAAAACCAGTCATGAATTGGAAATGTCAAGAGTCATGGATGTCATCATCATAGAATTATTAGTTTAATTACTCCGTGATCATCATACTATGTATGTAATTACTCTACGACTATTTCAAATAATTCACTATTAACTAATGACAAAACCTACTTATTTTATGAATTAAGGACAAAACAAAATGTTCTTACAATATATAATTAATTGTTAGGTACAATGTATAATTATTAATTATTAATTACTCACACAATTTAATAATATAACATTTTTAAGCTGACACTCGAACTCAGTTCCTTTTCCGAATACGTAATTTATCCAGGCTAATATGATGGAAACATTTTTCTTCTTCTTTTTTGGGTTCTAATTATTTTCGCAGCCGTAGGTATTGTATGAAAATGCGAGCCGTGGTAGCTCAGATGGTTAACGCTCGCTGTAAATATAACAGAAGGCGAGTAACCCGGGTTCGATCCCCACCGGCACCAATGAAATTGTGAATTGCAATTTTAAGTGCTGATTTACCACGTGCTTATTTATTAATTATATATATATATATATATATATATATATCTAGCTATCCTATCTCTCAAGTTGGACCAAACTGCACACGTTGTGCAAATTTGATCAAAATCGGTTAAGTAGTTTAGGAGTCCATCGCGGACAAACAACGTGACACGTACTTTATATATATATATAAATTAAAAAATTTGACAGGCCTGTTGGTCTAGTGGTTAGAGAGCCTGACTGCTATGCCGGAGGTCGTGGGTTCGATTCCCACCCACGACAAATGTTTGTGTGATGAGCACGATCATTTGTTCTGTGTCTGGGTGTAATTTATCTATAATATGTATGTATTTAGAAATATATAAGTATGTTTATCAGTTGTCTAGTACCCATAACACAAGCTCTGCTTAGCTTGGGACTAGATGGCGTTGTGTGATAGTTGTGGAATATTATATTATTATATTATATAAGATATATATATATATATATATATATATATATATATATATATATATATATATATATATATATATATATATATATATATATATATATATATAATTAATAAGCATACCTATACTACAAGCATAAATACATACAAAAAATAAAATAAATATATGTATATTTAATTAAATGAATCAACAGTATAACCAAAGATATTATCGGCTAAACTGAGCAGGTGGCGCAAGTATGAGTCTCTAAGAGATGACTGCTAATTTGTGCCATTTGCCGTTTAGACTTATTGGTCCGTTGGGTCCATCTGTAGAGAAGTGCCTGATGATAGAGCTGGATCTTTTCTCGTTCAAAGGTTACGTTTAGCTATTCAGCGAGGAAATGCAACCGACGTTCTTGGCTACCTATATACTAATATACGGCCGAGAGTAGGACTGTATGGTAGTTAAAGTTTTTAGTTTTAATGATTTATTTGTTATGTTAGTAACTATTGTATAGTATAACTATAAAAAATATACATATATAAAAATATTTCGAATACACGTGAAGTCTGCCAACATGGCACCAACAAACGCATTTATATATAAATATATTCCTACATCAAATACGATTGCATTCATAAATATTGCAGAAACGTAAGATGGTGGAATTTATTTACTTCGGTTTTGTAAGTACTCGTAGGTCGTACATGTGGGTCTGTCGTTTAATCACTACAGTCGTAGGGTCCAGTCAGCGGAAATGCGGAAGCATGTTATCGAGGGGTGGCGTGATATATGGACGATTTCTTAGGAAAATATTATCCAACGCACGCGATATACTTTACTTTCTGAGTACGTTTTGCGGAGAGCTGGTTGTTGGGAAAGTAAAAAGAAACTAATGCGTGATAGGTTTATACTTTATTTTGTTTAATACATTTTTGATAAAATAGGTCCTTACACAGTGAAATATTTATATATTATCGAAAAATTCTAACATCTTTTATTACGAAACCTATGTTTTTAGTCTCATGTGGTATGAGGTGTAAAACAGGGTGACGTTATATCACCGAAACTATCCACCGCTGCATTGCTCACAGTGCCGGACCTCTTGGTCCTTTGACGCTGCCTTCCATTGCCGGTCTAGGTATTTCACGTTTAGCGTACAGAGAGAAAACCAAAAGATCTTTCTTTAAAAGGTATTTCTTATAGTAGCCTCGTTCGACACTTTCCGGACAGAATGTGGTTGAGTACGGTATGCAGATTACTATTGTAAATTAACAATACTCATAGTAGCATTTATGTCAGAGAGAGGCTAGTAAACACGTTTAAATTATACTCAGTAACCGAATAAAATAATACCGAATTTTATAATTGATAATATATTAACTCACGTCGGTAAAATTTTATTGGTGTTCATAATATTTTCCTACTTTATATTCTAGGTTTTCCAATTTTTCTTTCACTTATTTCTAATTAAGTTTATATACACCCAGCAAAGATTGTATAACTCGTGGAATATTGATAATTAAAATACAAAACTAAAAATACAACATATCGAATCATTGCTGACTTATTAACGGCAACGCCTATTTTATCAACCGAGTCAAAAATACGATAAGGTTATATATTCAGCACGTATGCTTTTTTACAGCGAATACTATAACTAATGTATGTTCACCTATTTTTCGGAAACGGCTGGCCGATTTAAATGATTATTTTTTAATTAAATGGGTTATTCTTCAAGGACGACCCTTATAAATTTAAATAAAAATAATCCATCCCTAAGAATGGAAAAATAGGGAATGAAGATGTACCTATTTAATCGAAATTTTTATTTGTTAATTGCTTTACTCGTAATTCATCGATACACTCTGTCTTAGCACCGACTTCAGGTTCTTTTAATGTGGAGATATTTTTTTTTAAATTTATAAGTCTGTTTTTTATATTTATTAGCATTTATTTATTTGTTTAATATATTTGTATACTTTGTACTATTGAACTGACATATTTGCATACTAATGGTTTTGTGACATCTATTACTCCAATTTACTCTCAAAAACCATGTATAAATTAGTATGCGTTACGCAATACCTGCCCGTTTCTGACGTAAGCAGCGACAGAGGAAAACTCAAACAGCAGAATGACAGCAGCGTCTTCCTGATATCAACATTGTAAAAAACTGCGATGCCAACTACCGTAGATATACCTCTATGAGACAATCTATAGGGGAGGCCTGTGTTCAGCGGTGGACAATCCACTCAATCAGCTTACGCACAGCATCAACGTTTTCTTGGGTGACTGCAGTTTTTGGACGACCTTGACGGGGATCATCACTGAGCTTGACACGTCCACGTTGAATTTCAGCAAACCAGCGATAAATTGTGGTTTTGGATGGGGCTTCATCACCAAATGCAGAAATCATCCGGTCAACACACTGTTTTTGTGTTAAACCTCTTCGAAAGTCATAATAAATCATCGCTCTTGAATTTTCTCGAGTCAATTCCATTTTCTCAACGACTAAACCGAGTGTGACAAGACCGAGAATATTTTTTTAAATAAAGAAATGGTATTCGATTTTCAAAACCAAGGAGTTTAAAAAAATGTTTTAATATGACAGGACAGTGGAAATATTCCATTCCCGATACTTTTAGTGCAGCCTAGTACCTAAATCTTAATATATATAAATTACGTGTCACGTTGTTTGTCCGCGATGGACTCCTAAACTACTTAACCGATTTTTATCAAATATGCACACCGTGTGCGGTTTGGTCCAACTTGAGGGATAGGATAGTTTCTTGCCCATGAGTGACCCAAGAAATGAATTTTAATGGGAGATGACAAAGGTCGTCGAAAAGGGCAGAAAAACGTCTGCCTGGCAAGCTGGTATTTAATAAAATCCTAAATAGTAATTCCATTCACACTTTCACTTCGGTTTCCCAAAAAGCGACATAAAAGACATTGTTGCGTGCTATTGAAAAAAAGTCTATGTAAAAAGGTCCTTAGAGCATGAAATGAGTTGATAAGGAATTATTGTCTTTCAAATTATCTTAATAAAGTCGTATTGTTGTAAGGTAAATATGTATCTGTCCTTTCAATAATAATAATTATGTTGTAAAACTACTACAGAATTAATTCACTGGTATTATAATGTAAATGCAACCGTACTTTATTATACGTTAATAGGATTTTCTTAGCTAAATCATTCTTAAACGCTATCTGCCCACGTTATAACAACATGCTCCGTTAAGCTTGTCATAAAATATAATTTTCACAATAGAAATGATACAATGCGACTATTCGCATTCTAAAAATGAGTTATAGTTCAGGTTCCGCAATGCGGGTGCTTGCCCCATGCAATGTAGTGGGGACGGTCGACCAAGCACTGCAATGGTGCAAGGGTGAAAAGGGCTAAAGGACTTAAGAACGTTTTCTATAGTGAAACAAAATAAAATGTAAAGCAAACGCTAATCAAATATTTTCATGTTACTGATATTTCTTTGTTCATATTTACTCGTAATTTGTTGAAGTTTAATTTAGAAGAAATCAAGCTTTAAAATAGCCTAGAACGCATACTCCCCTTCCTTTACTTCATAATTACGTTATAAATAACGCAACTAGTAATATTAATAATCTAAAAAAAGGACTTTCTGAACTTTGTGAAAATTTTTGGAATACAATATGGTACTTAGAGTAAGTAATAATAATGTAAATTTAATATCTTATAGCATTTCATGTTGTTAGAGACGTGTACCTAAACTTTCATTTGATCTTGATTTCATAGATTTGTTCAAGTACGAGATCAGTTTGGGGGAGGCGGGCGGATGTCGCCGATTTAACTGTGAAGGAAATCATCATTCGGATTGATTGTTCCCGACACTAAAATCAATAATAAAGATTTTGTTATTGGTACCGTGACCCTCGCTGTTGTTTTCGGTTTAGTTCGGTTAGTATAGGCCGAATATAGAATTCTGCTTTTATATTTAGCTACTTTGCTATTGTTGCATGAAATTTTCTCCACTTTAAACCATAACTGATGAAAATTATTTAAAATGCAGGTTAAAAGAAGTATTTGGTAATACGTTTTGAATATGTTGCATGTGCATATTTACGTTATGACTCATCAGTAATTTTTCATAGAGTAAGACTGACAAACGAGCACTCAGTCCACCAGATAGTAAATGGATGCGACCCATATACATCTACATCTAATCCTCAATTAAGAACAAAAATCGATGAAGATGCGATGTCACTCCTGAAGACTAAGATGGAATGCCTCGTTTCCAGCAAAAAGCTTATAAAGTCGAATACTTTATTTTCCTAAGAAGCGACTATCTGATATACCAAAAAGATGTTGTGGATTTTAATTATTTATATTAAGTGATACGCTTAGATTCAACCTAACTAACTACTACAACTACGTATTGAATTATAAGTGCTGATTTATCACATTTTCAGCAATGAAACAAAACATCGTGTGGAAACCTGCATAAAGCGATGACGGAAACGCGTGGCTTTACTGCGTTGTACTAACGAGACATTTTTGTTATACGCTTCGTTAAACTTAGCATGGTTAATTTTATATTTATTATTTTAAAATTTGTACTCTTTGTACAGTGAGCCGGGGTAGCTCATGGGATAAGAGTTAAAACTTATGTTACGCAAACGAAGTTCTCATCTCCGCCGGCACCAATGAAAATCTTAATTGAAATTTTTAGTGTTGGTTTGATACGTGTTCGGCGGTGAAGAAAGACATTTGGAGGAAATTAGTATGTCGTAGAAACAAAAAAAAATTCGAGAACATGTGGAGTCTGCCAGCACAGCACGCATTGGAACTGGGGAGCGCGACGGTATCTTCCTTGCTCTAAAAACTTCTTATTGATAAGAAGTGTATAATGTGCCCCATACTGGATATATATCTGCTTATTTTATAGAATAAAAATAAAGTTTTATCAGTTTCCTGTCTTATCAAATGCTACGAAACACATTTTCTAAAGTAATTCCTACCAAACGCATTTTAGTGGTCGTTAAAAAGCTCTAAAATATTTTCGCTTTAATTTCGTCGTTGTAGTGCTTTTACTACCTATCCTTGGTTTTATGATTTGTTTATACTTTGGATTGTTTTATATAAAAGTTGAGGAGTTTTTGACCATTAACATCGGAATTTTTGATGGGTAACACTTGGTTCTAGCTAATGTTAATCCTAGTAACAAGCTTTCGACAAATTTCAATTTATATTAAAATTTAATAGAAAAACTCTTTAACCGTTGTTACCAACATGTTGCAGGAATAAAATACTTCTAGCTCACTGATTGCTCCATAACCCTTTCGAAAGTGAAGGCGGTTTGTGACCCTGTGCCTGTTTGCCCACCGTGCACATTGGTTGGAATTTTAATTTTTACTCTTTCAATCCTATCCTCTTTGAAACATGAGTCTATACTCATCGTGTAACTCTTTTTTATATAGAATAAGGGTGACAACCGAGCATACAGTCCACCTGATGGTAAGTGGATGCTGTGGCCCATAGACATCTCCACATATCCTCGATTAAGAACCAAAATGCAGATGCGTTGTCACCCCTGAGGACTAAGATGAAATGGCTCGTTTCCAGTAAAATAGGGTCTCCGGATCCTCTGAAATTAAGCTGCTATTTTACGCTGGTATTCTAAACTAATTTTTTTGCTCACATTTATCAATATTTTTCCAAACAATTGCTTCAAAATTGCTGTACCATATCTTTAAAGATATCGCGTTCACATTGATTAAGGTAAAGTTATAAGTATCGGCTAAGTATTTTGCACTATTAGAAACATTTTCAGCGGAAATTTTCATGAATAATAGACCGCAGTTTATGCTCCTTGATTTATCCATAATCTATTATTAATTTTCTGCCGCACACAACATAGTTTATTTATTAAACAAAACTTCGACATGGTAAAAACCACATTAGATATAGGGAATAAAAGAAACGAATGGTCGTATCACCATGTTTTATATTCAATGGCGAATAGTAATTTACTTTATACGACGCTGAAAACATTTCTTTGCTACTTACCACAGACATAATTCTCTCCTCTTTACTTTTTCTTGTTATTTCAAAAAGAGTATATTACCTTCGCTTTGTCCCCTGTGTGCTTTGGCCCATGTAAAATCCTTTCCGGGTAAATTACCGTCATCTTAGTTAATGTGGGTAAAAAGTACTCGATTTTTCATACTCACATATTATGTTTATATGGACGTGTTTGTTGTTTTTGTTCAAAAGTACTACTACAACAATGGGTATTTTGCATAGATGTATCAAATAAACGTTCCGAATTATAGTTTATATTTATTTTCTTTATATAAAACACTTAGTTCTTATTAATATTAAAAATTGTTATATTTGTGAGAATCTGCAGATATAACTTTTTAACGATTTTTTTAAATCGAAACATGGGTTTTGTCCTATTGCTGGGTATATAGGCTTCCTCTCATGCCGGAGAGATTGTTGAGACAAGAATAAATAGGTCGTTAGGCCACAATTCATGTAAGCAGACTTTTACAAATTTTTTTTTAATTTTTGGACATGCTTCTTTCCTCTTTTACAACACATCATCGCACCAAGAACACAGAAGAAGTTAAGATTGCAATAAAATATTTTAAGTAAGGTATATTATTTTGCACAATATTAATGACACTACGTGGATGTACTTACTAATTGAAATATATTTTAGTGTACGTGGATTCTGTTAACATAAAATGTAAATGAGCGTAAAATAAACTTGCGAACCTGGGACAAAAAGGGCATAAACCGAGTAAACAGTTCAGTCGCACTGCGAACATACGAGTACTTCAAGTATCTGAAAATTCAACGGACGCGAACTGCAAACATTTGGTTTTTTATTTTTAAAGTTTACAAATCGCTGAGTGTGTACTGGTTCAAAAATTCTCTAAGACGAAATTTTACTCTGTCTAACGTTCTATCTAAAAATGTGTAAAAATGTATAGATTTCATTGAAGTTGAGAATCGTTTCCTTTGGCGACATTGCATGCATTCATTGTCTACGTAAACACCTTTTCGAAACGTCCACGAGGGATGTGTGCGTTAGACACCCTAACGATGTGAAATGATACCTGCAAAATGTTTTAGATGTGAAGGGGGATACTATTAGGGTTCCGTAGTCAACTAGGAACCCTTATAGTTTCGCCATGTCTGTCTGTCCGTCTGTCCGTCCTCGCTTAATCTCTGTGACCGTTAGCACTAGAAAGCTGAAATTTGGTACCAATATGTGTATCAATCACGCCGACAAAGTGGTAAAATAAAAATTGGAAAAAAATGTTTTATTAGGGTAGAGCCCCCCTATATGTAAAGTGGGAAGTGATTTTTTTTTATTTCAACCCTAACGTGTGATATATTGTTGGAAAGGTGTTTAAAAATGAATAGGGGTTTACTAAAATCATTTTTTGATAATGTCAATAATTTCGGAAATAATCGCTCCAAAAGTAAAAAACAATGTGTCCCCCCCCCTTCCCTCTAACTTTTGAACCATAAGTTTGGAAAATATGAAAAAAATATGAAAAGTAGAACTTTATAAGGACTTTCTAGGAAAATCATTTTGAACTTGGATGGAAACAACAGTACCCACTACCGGGAGCAGTTGCAGGAGCGCGGAGCGCTATTGGAGCGCGAACATAATAGATCCCCACCTTTAAACTCATAAGTGGGAACACTTATTGTGATGGACGGGAAACTACGGAACCCTACACTGAGCGTGGCCCGACACGCTCTTGGCCGGTTTTTTCGTAATATTCTATTCATTTGCAAATGTTAGGCTTAATAATTATATTTATTTCCCATTAAACAACAAATTCACATAGTGAAGTACCTTGTCTGTTGAAATTTATTTAAGCTCTCAAATGAACCTCCATGTTCATTCATGCACACATATTGCTCATCAACAAACATATAGACCCGAAATAATTACTGATGTGCTAAATAAATTTTTAATTCACGCGGGAATCAGACGGGTTGGCGGTGGCCAGAATCGAAACAGTCAAACGCCACGGCGCTATCTAGTGATTTTTAAAATGGATTTAGTGGAGTTAGAGGTCATTTTTCACTTTTGTAATATTATGAGCTACTTTTTAAAAAATCTATATACTGTTGGAACGAAGTCCCTTATCGTGCGTTGCGAAAGGGAGCTAGACGGAAAAAATTAAGACCAAAAGTTCTAACGACACTTTTTGCTATAGTTGTATAAATAGAGGAACTTCGTTCCATCCGGGTGTCCCTTGACATCTTTCAAGTTTTTTTTGAATGGTGTGGTAACTATTTGAAATAAGATAGATAAGTTATAAAAAAAACATAGTGTCTGTTTTCTTCACACACATCTACCACCCTCATAAAACAAAACATAAAGTTATAACACCCGGCCATTGTAACATACTCATCGTAGCCGCGGTTAGTTGGCGCGATACAGTACATACATACTCGTATATATCATAAGAAAGTTTTTGCTCAACTAAAGCTCGCGAGCGTGCTCCGGGACTCAACTGATGAGTTTAGGAAGTTGCTTTTCCCTCGTTTGTTATTGGGGGCATGTTATTATTATGGGGGATTGAATAGAAAATCGTATGGTTTAGGCTTATACAAAATACAAATCTACAATTTTTTGCAAGATGTAGAATTGTGACCTTTTTTAAAATTATGAAATGATTTTCACTGTGGCCATTACTTTTTCTCTAAGACGCATTGGAATCTTTATTTATATATATGAAATTTTATAAATCCATAACTTTTGCGACTAAATTAGTTGCAGTTAATTTCCATGTGTAAGAGGATGATGCTGGTGTTATTTTAAATATCAGTTCTGCCTCGTTAGTCTGGTGATCATAAGCGTGACTACTGATCATTAGGTCCTGGGTTTGAATCTCGGGTTGGGGCAAAATTAGGGTAGCAGCCTGGAGTCAAGAAGTTGGCAGTGATCGACCTCCGTGTCGCGGAAAACACTTAAATCAAGAATATCGGTCTGAAGGACATTATCAGCAGTTTTTTACCTATATATAAGGGGATAAACTATTTTATTTTCTTAATAAAGACAATTGTTATAAAGGATAACTGAAAAACAAACGGGAATGCTCAATGAAGTACATAAAATTCCCAATTTTATAATGATTAATTAACATCTTTGCTTAACGTTTTTAGCCATGAAAATATTTTGACAGTGTTTTTTTGATGTTTTTATTCAACACTTCACGCGACGATAAGTGGATACAGTGGCCATGATACCTGTCCTCGATTAAATAATTAAAATACACATTCGTTATCACCATTGAAGTGTAAGATTAAATGTCTCGTTACCAGTAAAAAAGATATCCGTTTTATGACATTCACCACACGACAACACAGAAACATTATGCAGGTACTTTACGCTGGTATTCCCTGAGAAAGTGGTCCTTTCCCAATCTAGCCGACCCTTTAGTAATGTAGCCATAATTCAGGTGCAGCGTAGATATCTACACAGTGTTTCATCCGTGTCTTGAGATATCTCGAAATAGACTTCATAAAACAATTATAGTATTGTCTGCAGTAGATAATGGTTATCACAGTTTTGAGAGTGTGATAGGTATCTAATATTTAAAACATTTAAAAAAAACATAAACACTCACGCCTATCACCCAAAGGAAATAGGCAGAGACTACGAACTTCCATTTGGCACGATCTTGACACACCTCTCTCGCCTTCTTTACGTCTATATATCTACACATTCATGCTCGTCGGTTAAGGGTCTAAATAACGTCTAATATAACCGATATAATATATATCAGTTATATAGACGTAGCTGACGAATTAAAATATTACTTCAGTCAGGTTTGTATTATCCTTGGCTTTCTTTGAATTTGAGATATATGAATATACTAATGAGCTTAAATAAGAGTTATATACGCATATAATATTATATAAACCGTAATCGTAAATTAGTATAAAACTCAAAGAAGTGTTTCTATACAATTTACAGACTATCTCTTGTAATTTATTAATATCTCACGAGTTTAACGTTTAGTTTAGACGTAAGAGAGTTTATTCGTAGCTGCGAGTGAGACGAAATTATTGATTTTAGCGCAGCGAGCTCGCAAACTTTTACGGTCTTCATTTAGCCAACGTAATGTTTAAAATTTTTGAGAAATATTTCTTTTCCTACAGATTTCTATTGGCAATTAGGAAAAAGTGTAAAAATATAAGTTCTTAATCGTTCGATGTTGTTTGTTTTGTTTTTGAGAAACTTCTTATAAATAATAATAGGTCCTTACATACGAAATTTGCGTTTTGTACGGGAGGAATACAAAGTATTTTTTTTTGTAACATATATTTAATTAATTAAAGAATGCACCGTTGTTATCTAAGCACTTTTGCCATCTCATAGGTAGTTCATTGATCTTTTTACTAAAAAAAAACATAGGGGGCGAGAATCAATAAACTCTTTGAAGTCGGTTTGGACTGCTGCATCGGAGTTGATTTTTTTTCCTTGTAAGAAGTTAACCAAATTCCGGAAGAAATGGTAATCTGTTGGAGCAAGGTCAGGGGAGTACGGTGGATGTCGCAGACATTCCAATTGTAGCTTACCTAATTTAGTGGTTGTTTGTTGTGCACTGTGTGGTCTTGCGTAGTCGTAAAACAGCAGTGGCCTAGAGCGATTGGTCAATCTCGGTTGTTTAGCAGCTAGTTCTTCATTCATGGTTTGCAATTGCTGACAATAGATATCTGCCGTAATCGTTTGGCCAGATATTAGAAAGCTGTAGTGAACAACACCGACGCTAGTCCACCAAACACTCACAAGTAACTTTTTCTGAGTCAATTTTCGTTTAGGGCAGGATTTAGCTTGGTCTCCAGGATTCAACCATTGCGACGAGCGCTTCCGATGATCGTACAGTATCCACTTTTCATCACAAGTAATGATTCGATTTAAAATCCCTTAATTTTTGTGTCGGATGAGCAGTCGACGCAAGTTTCCAAGTTCGATTCACTCAATTAATGAGGTACCCATCGTTCAAGTTTTTTTACATTGCTGATTGCTTCAAGTGTATTTATATAGTTTTATCACTTACCCCGAAGCCTGCAGCTATCTCGGAAGTGCTTTGTGATGTGGTCTCCGGCCGGCCACGGGGTTGGTTTGACATGTTCCATACATTCTAGTTACCGCATTCTGGAAAAATCCTAGACGCTGGATTATAAAAAAAAGCTTTTAAAGATAGAGGAAAAAGGTTATTAGTCGCTTAATTGAGATGTTTCTGAATAATCCCAAATCATTTTCCAAACAGTGTTTTCAGTACTTAAAAAGTTAAAGACTGCTAATGCATATATTTGTCTTTCTCCCTCTCGATCTGTATTAGCATATTAATGGTGTGTTATGATTTTTTCTCTTCAAAGGTCAAAGTGCACGCTTGAAACGTATTCTTTGTTAGTACACTCGTACTAACATGTGTGCAATACGTGCAGACACAGAGGCGATGTGTTTAAAATAGACCGTACCGGACATTGAACCGTTGAACGCCGGACAGCGCTGTAATGAAAGTGTCTCATTGTTATCACTTCATGTTTTCGCGACTGAATCAATTTCCCGAGGTTACTAAGTATGGTTCTCACGATCAAATCTAAAATGAAGTGTAAAAAATGAATGTGGTACGGCAACAGAATGTGGATTTATTATTTTTGGTTCTTTGAAATCGGCTTGTACTTATGTTTAAAAGTAATTTTTTACTATTTTGAATGTACTTAGGAATATTAAAACATTAAAATGTACATATAAAAGTTACATTAAAATTTATTTCTTATTTTGCTACCCTTAGTGGTTTTACTCCAATTATTTAACATAAAAGAAATCAAAATCGATTTACATTAAGCTATTATACCTAAAAACCATACAGTCGATTGTAAACCTCCTCTTTTTTGGAGTCGGCTAGAAATCTAGGTTTGATGTTAAGCCTTTATTAGTGCCCCTTGCAAACATTTTTAACATGGTACACTATTGTAACTACCTTCGTAACTGTTTGTCACAGATATTTATATTAGAGATTATTTCACGTACTTAATAGCTGATTGAAATTTGGATGACAGAACTAGGCATAGCTATAAAATGCAGTTACCCAAATTCGCAAATAATAAAATTAGAGTTTCATTTTACCTCCATGATAGAGTATTATCAGAATTAACGATATTCAGATTTCACAGAGACATTCTTTAGGCTTTTAGTTTAATTTGCTACTCGACTTCATTTTTTTTATAAGATAGGATGAGAAACGAGCACGCAGTCCACCTGATGGTAAGTGGTTGCTGTGGCCCATGGATATCTACATCTATCCTCGATAACAAAACAAAATGCAGATACGTTGTCACCCACGAGGACTAAGATGGAATGCCTCGTTTCCAGTAAAAAGAGTCTCCGGTTCTCCACACTCACCATACGAAATACAGCAGCTTTAAGCTACTATTTCACGCTGGTATTCTGTGAGAGCGTTGTCCTTCCCCGGTTGAGCCGACCCATTCGTGCTATAACTATACTACTAATATAACTGCAGCATGTCTCTACCACGTAAAGATTTTTTGTCAGGATCAATCTTTAGCAATTTTTAAATAAAAGTACGTAGCAGAGCAACGCAACATACAATGTTTTACAACATACAATGCAGCACAATTAGCACGGCTCGAACGGGGTGGACCACTCCCGCACGTTGAGGCATTCCACCTTCCTAAGGGGATAACCTATGGGCTATTAGTTATGTTAACAGCATTCACTTATCATCGGGTGGAATAATTACTTGTTTGTGACAAAAGTGTAGTTTACTAAAAATAAGTAAAAGGAAATGTCTTAAGTTATTTAAATTTAAAAAAAAATACTTACGCGTAATATATCGCGGTTTTAATGCTACTAATCATGTTTTTTTTTAATAAAAATTCTAGCAATACTATTAATATTACTGATAGTCTCTTTAACCACTCCTGGTAAGCTTAAAATGCTTACGTTAAAAGTGGTTCACGACAGTAGTCGAATAGCGGAATCGAACCAACGACCTATTGAGTTCGCAGTCCGCATCCCGACATTAGTCTACTGTGGCTTATTTTGACAAATAATAGTAAAAAAGGTATTTTCTTTTACCCAAGACAATAATTGTTTGTAGTTATATAAACTAAATTAATGATAGCTTTTTCCCGCGGCTTCACTCGCTTTGATGTCGGAAAACGACATCATTTCTAAAAATTACAGCCAATATGTTTATTTTAAAACCTAAGACAGCATAATTAGATAATTACTGAATGAGGATCCTGTTCTATCCCACAGGAACAGTGCATTTTTCCGGGATAAGCCTACTCATTGGCTCATAAACTATCTTTTTTTTAAAAACCATGTTGATCTGTTGCTGCGTTGCTGCATTAAGGACGGAAAAAATAAGAAATATTCTTTCGCATTTACATAATATGCAGAAATAAGTAGGGATTGGCTTGCGCAGTAACTATCTTTGGGGTAGGCCTGTGCTGCTACTGTGTACTTTTGTTAGGCTGCTGGAACGGTAAAGGTAACATAAAGAGCAGTAACACGTATGCTGTAGTCGTAGATTCCAGTTCCATTAAACAAGGGCCAACAGTTTCACGCAACAATTATTACTGGAGACCCTTTTTACTGGAAAAGAGGCATTCCATCTTAGTCCTCACGGGTGACAACGCATCTGTATTTTGATTTGTAATCGAGGATAAGGTCTATTAGCCGCAGCAACCACTTACCATCAGGTGGAGAGTGTGCTCGTTTGTCACCCTATCCTATAACAAAAAAAAATTGTTATATAAAGTATATGACATCATATATGTAATATATGTCAGAAATTAATTGATAACAGGCTGTATCTGTGATGACTAATTCCCTAATAACAGCTAATTCATTGATAATTGCCGTCTGCTATGAGCGCATCTAATGACGTAGAGCTGTTGCGGATTCTGTGTTATCAGATGCGCTTTTAGCCTGTGGTGAACTACACGTGTCCCTATTCATAGAAAATACAATATCATGATATGCGATAAGGTATACGTTTTCCAATATATACATATATATATATATATATATATATATATATATTATATGTGTGTGTGTTTATATAGAAAACAATACGTGTTCAGCTTTTTACATTACACATCACTAACGCTTCTTTTGTTACATTTGCTTTTATAAATTCGGGCATTGAAGTAAACGTGCCCTCTTTGTTCGGTGAACAGTGCGTGGGCTTCACCATTGTCTGAAATATTGTGGTTTTACATGCTTCGATTTCGTTCCCTCCAGGATTGCGAAACTGTTATGTGTGACCATTATGTAAGCCTTCTGTGTATCTAGCTTAATACTACTTAAATATTTTGTTACTTATTCATAAATATGACATTACCAGAACGGACGAATATCACTTACCACAGCCTACTCAGTCCCTGGTAATTAAATTTCATTTTAATTCAATATTTGTTTCAATAACAAATTCTTAGTTATTGGAGTTGGTGCTGTAAGACAATGTACAGAAATTGATTTACTATTGCCATGTTTTTTCATAAATAAATTATTTTAAAATCTAGAAATCTTTAAAAATTGCCTATTTATGTTCCGTTAAGTAACATAAAATATAAATTAAAAGTGTACAGACATTGCCACATCCAACTTATACTGTTCTTGAAAAAAAAAATAATATCAAGCCAGTTAGGAAGGATGTAACACGGTACCTAATACAGTTGATGATTTCATCAATTATCTATAGATATAATGAGTATGAGCTGCAGTTGTCTCTCTCCGTACATAGTAACATAGTGCGACTTCAATAGATCGTTAAAAACCTACTTTTTAAAAAGTTTTGCAGCCTTGATATTTTTTAAGGTTTTTGTTGGGTACAGCATAATTGGTGATTTTGAACTTGATTCATTCAGCGCTAGACTATATTCCGCTTAACCTTATTTAAGCTGTTACCAGAGTAGTCTTAATGATTTAACGTTGTGATTGTCTCCATATATATGACGTTATGTCCGATTTTGCCTCCAATCTCAGAGCAATTTTGCGTTATATCGGAAACTTTTAGGTACATACAATTGAGTATCTTTCTATTCAGAAGTATCACGGTTGTGATTAACGAGTCTATATTTCACATGATAAATACTGCTATAGCCCATAGTCCCAGGGGTGGACCGTAAATTTATGGGGTCCGAGGCTAATACCACTTGGGGGCCTACCAAATTAATCAAACTATTCAAGTCGAAAAACTGTTAAATATGTATACGGTCTGACAAAAATTATACGATTTAGATACACAAATAGCAACTGTAAGACTGTAAGAAGTGGAAAGGTTACGTGTAGTAATGTTAAGTAAACTATAAGGGTTCTAGATTTTTACGCTGCGAATTCCTTTATTTGCTTATCGCCAATATGATGAGCATAAAAAGTCCTTTGTTAAATCACAATTTATAGAAAGGTTATTTGTCGATTTTCAACATTGCTGACATATATTTGTTTTCTATACTACGACATCCTGGAGTAAGATCGCTCCGCTTCAGCTAAAGTTTGACAACGTTAAAAACTCTATAAGATAGAAAAGCAATTTGAGAAAACATCAACAAGTTTCTTTTCATTAATTAGCATGAACATTTCACTGCAAGAGGGGTAAGACTATAGCTTAGACTTCAGTAAGATTTTCACCGAATTCACTCTTTCACTAAATGTTTGTCTATATCGTCCGGATAATTATCAGTAATATTACGCACTTACACTTATCAGATCTGTTTTCAATATTATTCTCCTGCAAATCCATTAAAAATTTGAGTTTCTTTCTATATTATACCTCATAGACTTGACATCTTCTATTAAATCCAAAATAGCTTATCCAACGCAACGTTTAGCATGTCTGTTTAAAAAATTTGACTCTTTTGACTTTATTGAAAATTTTACAGTAATTCATTTCTTGTCTATGTCACAGTATTCTGCTCCCACTCTAGTATTTAAGTTTTTAGCTTTCTTCTCGTATATCTTTTGTCCGATATAATTTTTGATCCGATTGATGTCGTATTTTATTCACAAACTCTTTTACATAATTAAATTGTTGCCTTCACAAGTATCCTCCCTAAACTTTCTTCCAAAAAATAGTATCAAGTTTAGCTATTTAATTAAATAAATATTGTGCCCCATTTCGAAAATTAACTCTCTCATCCTCATTTTCACTAAAACTTATAAAATTTTCATATTATCACCATAATTATTTTCGAAGCTTTGACAGCTATTGTTTTCACTGGCGGTTGGGAGCCTCTTATATCCATGGAGCCCTGGGCTTCAGCTGAAAAGCCTATATACAGATCCGCCACTGCATTGTTCCATTGACACCTGTAGCTAACTCTTAAAGTAAAGAAAGCTATAATCGAATCGTCATACTTGTCGTTACCTTTAAAAGCTTTGTTTATATTGTAGTTTTTGTTTATAAAAAAAACCCCACACTATGACTGTCTCCTGTAATGTGGAGATATCGTAAGTATATAAATTTAACATAAACAAAATTCCAACAGCGAAACAATAATAATTAATAATTATTTATAGGCCATAAATGCAAGAAAAATATATCAGCCGAACATATATCCAATAACACAATATATCATCATCATCATCATCATTACAGCCCTTCACAAGTCCAATGCTGAACATCGGTCTCCCCCATGGTATGCCACAAACCACGGTCCTGAGCCACCTGCATCCATCGACTTCCTGCATGTCTTACCAGGTCGTCACTCCATCTAATGGGGGGTCGCCCTACACTTCGCCTACCGATACGGGGCTGCCACTCGAGAACCTTTTTTCCCCAACGGTTGTCGGTTCTTTGAGCTATATGGCCGGCCCATTGCCACTGCACCTTACTAATCCGTTGGGCTACGTCGGTCACTCTGGTTCTACTACGGATATCCTCATTTCTAAGTTTATCACGCAGAGAAACCCCGAGCATAGCCCTCTCCATAGCTCGCTGAGCGAATTTGAGCGTCCTCATACGGCCAGCAGTGAAGGACCTCGGCTCGGTTCCGTAGGTCATCACTGGCAACACGCAACTTAGTTTTCAGGTTTTGAGATATACCTGACGAGATGTGTCGTAATTTACCGAACGCTGCCCAGCCGAGTTGAATCCATCGATTGACCTCGCGGTCTAGTCGGACTATTTTGTTCCAGGTAAACGTACCATACATATGTAACAACTACCGGCATGGGTGTCACATGGACATTAAACATGATCTTTGTTTTGTCCATGTTCATCTTAATACCTATCCGTTCGGAGCCACTATAGAGGTCATTATATATATATATTAAATACCACATTCAGTAATTCCTAAGGGTAGACCTACGTTCAGCTGTGGACTTATAAAAAGGCTGTAATGACGATGATGAAAATTTCACAAACAAAATGAGTCTGCAAAGTAAGCAATGTGCTAAAAGATTTTTAAGGCAATGAAAAATAAACAGAGAACATTTTTCAGTATAAACTTGCTCTACTCGTATCATATGCTTTTAACTGTCAATGTGCTAAAAGATTTTTAAGGCAATGAAAAATAAATAGAGAACATTTTTCAGTATAAACTTTCTCTACTCGTATAATATGCTTTTAATTGTCAATACAGTTAAAAATCAATACTTTATTATTAAAACCTACTCGTAGTAGTATAGGTATGAAAACGTTACCACAGGCCCGCTATGTCGATCCAATAAGCAGTAAGGCCGCGAGCGCCTGAACTGTTGGATTTTGTTTATTTTTTCCTTTGATTAAAATAAAAATAAATTTCTAAAACGTGTCCTCAACATATCCTAAAAATAAAAAAATCTTTTCATTTGATATAAGTTTTACACGGTGTCGGATTTAAAGAAAGAAAGTATTAACTTTATTTATTTATCAAAGTACCTAATTATTATGATTAGCGTTTCTGACGTCATACAAACCTTATCTATATGATCGATTTTTTTAAAATGCTATTGTGTTTGCGCAATAATTACATTTGAGTAGATTTACAGAGGTTCAAAATAGTTAATGAGTACTGAGTAGTCTTGCAATCGATATCGTAAACCATTAGTTACCATGGAGTTAGGAGAATTACGTGATCGACTATTATGTATGTATTTATAAGTATCAAGGTTCCACTAGAGATTCCATTGTTGGACTATTCGACAGCCCCGACTCCCCAGGGCGCGCTTTACGCCCCCGGGTTGTGGCTACAATATTTCGGTCGCCTTTGACTACGTGAATTGCGTTTTAGCCTTCTGCAGTAAATTCTTTGTGATTTCCAATTTTCCGTGACAACTTTGCTTACCGGTTCACTGAATGATAAATAATAAAAAGAAATCTCAGTCTGTTTGAATGTATTCTGCATTTTTTGCATGTATTAGGTACATTCATTAAACTATTTATATAACTACCAACCTAAAACTAAGCTAAAAAATAATTAGCATGAAAGTAATACAGAAAGTTACAGCTTATACACATCCCACTGCTGGACATAGGCGTCCTCATGATGTTTCCTACACCGATGAGCATGTAGTAAATCAGTACTTAAAATTACAATTTCACAAAATTTCATTGGTGCCGGAACACTTAACCCTGACCTGATGATGACTCTGCTTAAAATGGTAATAATCAACCATGATAACATCTTGTACTTCAAATATAAAAGGAATTTATGTTGAGTCATAATCGAAAATTGTCCAAGTTTTATGTAGTACATAATACCAAATACACACAATACATAATATTACTACCACCAGCGATTTTTCACGTCCGAGACGACTTAGAGACCTTATAGAATAGAACCTACTCCTTTTTAAAAGGCCAGCAACGCATCTGCAATACCCCTGGTGTTGCAGTTGTTCATCGGTTTGTCCCCTCTCATATAAAAAATAACGTATAATATTTTTCTTTAATTATAGATATCTATTTTACATTAACGATACTCCGATCAATGTGATAATCAAATATTATCGTAGGGCTTTCGGAGGCGCTCGAGCGGCTCCTGTCGTGACTAATGAAGCCCTGCATTGCTATTTTAATTGCCCTCACAGTACTGCCCGTATTCCATATAGCCGCTGTCAAATGACCCGACAAATTGACCGCAACACGCGATGTTAAGTTTACTTATTATTGTAGCTTTTACTAAGTTATGTTTGCGTGACTTTGATTTTTATAGATTATGTAATGAATATTTTATAAAATTCTTTGATATTAACTTTTTTTTTAATTATTTCATCGCCATCGTTGTTACAGTCCATCACAAGTACACTGCTGAATATAGGTCTTGCTCAAAGAATACCATAAAGCAGGGTCCTGAGTTATCCGCATCCTTCAACTTCCTGTATCCCTTACCAGGTCACTTCATAAAGTCGGAGACCGCTGTAAACTTCGCTTACCGATATGAGGCTATCACGCGAGAACGTTGCCGTATGTGGTGGCTTTTTCGAGCTACATGGCCAACCATTGCCATTTCGGCTTACTGGTTTGTTTGACTATATCGGTTACTCTGGTTCTACTGCGCATATCTTCATTTCGAATTCTATCACGCAAACAAACTGCGAATATAACCGCCTTTAGCTTGCTAAGTGACCTAGAGTTTCCTGATATGGTCAGCGGACTACACCTCAGAACTTTATATTTCTTCTCTGGCAACATGCACTGGTTGTATACTAGTTTTTACGTTTTGAGGAATATGTGACGCTGTGAAGATGTGTCATAATCTTCCGAACGCCGCCTAGCCGGGTTTGATCAGTCTCGATCAAAGTTAGATTTAACTAGTAGGAAAATGAGTTCAAAGTAAAAATACTTATCGACAGTTTTGAACATACCGGCTCCAGAAACTACGGGCTAAGACTAAGACCCATTCGTTAGGAGACACTATTGAGGTCACTGAGCATAGTGCTAAAGTCATCCAGCGATACTATCATAATGACTATTTTGTCGGCAAATCGAAGGTGAGTCTTGTTGAATCCACTGTTTTTCTCTGAATTACAGTTGAGGCAAAGCTTGAATGGGGTCGTTATATATCTAAACTAGCTAGCTAGTTTTGTAGCATATTATTCTGTAAAAAGATTAGAGGCCTTACATGTGTTGAAACAGCTAGATTAGTTTATTATAGTTATTTCCATAGCATAATGCCATATGGAATCTTGCTATGGGGTAATGCGGCTGATATTGAAACTATCTCTGTTTGCCCTTAGAGAAAAATTTAAAGAATCAAATATGTTAACTTTGGCCTCTCAGTATATTATTTACGAAAATGTAATGTTTGCACACAAAAACAAAAATAGTCTTAAAATTTTCTGTATATTTCTGTACATATTAAGAACAAACACAAGTTTATAGTTATATCACTTACTCGACTCCAAAGACACGGTTATTTATGGGGCAATGTGGCATGCTTTAACAACAGTCATAGAAAATATGCAGGCCTTATGTATCAAACAATAAAAAAATTTGTATTACTAAATAGTACATGATCGCTACCAACAATCATCATTCTTTATGGTTCTTCCCAGCACGAAGATTTTTTTGCGAACCAGTGGTAAAGCTGAAATGATTTTCAATAACTATACTTCTAAACCAATTCTAACCGATATTGAATAAAAATGGTTTCACTTTATTTTTGACATGGTATTATAGCCTTAAAATATTATTTATTGATTTTAATTACGATGGTGTTTTTAGTAAACAAATAATTATAATTTATTTAGTAACGCTGGGATTTTATCGACTTTGTCTTACAAAATGCTTTTTTACTTACTTGTGTGTTTTTTTATAATTTTATTAATCTAGATTCCACATGCCACTTCATAAATTCGAATGTGTTAATATAATTTACATACCTACATATAAAATTAGCATGTTATGTGCAAATTTACTCCCTCGTTGGCTAAACATTAATTAGACTCATTGTCAGTGGCCTAATTTTGGCGGCAAATGTTCCACTACTCCGAAACGCCATCTGCCGTATTTGTAATTATAGGACAAAATATCAAATTGTTAATGTATAATGTTTTCACTCAATTATCCTGCAGTATTGTATTTAATAATGTTCCGTAGATTGTTGCGGTGTACATCGGCTGTATAGTCTACTAACTGTACCACTTATGCAAGTTAATTAAAGGCTTTAGAAAAATAATCATGGCAATTGTAAGTACGAACTTTCATTTTACGTTAATGCCAGTAAAACTTTAAGTATAATATATGAACGCACTCTATGAGCGTAACTGATCGCAATCGTTATTGGATTTATATTTCGAGCACGTTTTGTCATTTAGATTCTTTGGAATTTAAGTAGGGGCAATATTATAAAGACCGCTGCTTTGGAAGACGTTTTCAAGCTACTGGACTGGAAAGGACACGGTATTAACATCAATGGCGAGTACATCACTCACCTTCGATTTGCCGACGATATAGTCCTTATGGCAGAATCGCTGGAGGACTTAAGCACTATGCTCAATGACCTCAATAGTGCCTCCCAACGGATAGGTCTTAAGATGAACATGGACAAAACAAAGATCATGTTTAATGTCCATGTCACACCTATGCCGGTAGTTGTTGGGAGCACTATGCTCGAAGTTGTTGACGAGTACGTTTACCTGGGACAAACAGTCCGACTAGGTAAGTCCAACTTCGACCGAGAGGTCAATCGACGGATTCAACTCGGCTGGGCAGCGTTCGGGAAATTACGACATATCTTCTCGTCAGGTATACCTCAATCTCTAAAAACTAGATTGTACAACTAGTGCGTGTTGCCAGTGATGACTTACGGATCTGAGACGTGGTCCTTCACTGCTGGCCGTATGAGGACGCTCAAGGTCGCTCAGCGAGCTATGGAGAGGGCTATGCTCGGAGTTTCTCTGCGTGATAGACTCAGAAATGAGGATATCCGCAGTAAAACCAGAGTGACCGACATAGCCCAACGGATTAGTAAGCTGAAGTGGCAATGGGCCGGCCATATAGCTCGAAGAACCGATAACCGATGGGGAAGAAAGGTTCTCGAGTGGCAGCCTCGTACCGGTAGGCGTAGTGTAGGGCGACCCCCCACTAGATGGAGTGACGACCTGGTAAGATATGCAGGAATTCGATGGATGCAGGTGGCTCAGGACCGTGCTTTGTGGCATTACTTGGGGGAGGTTATGCACCTATGTTCAGTAGTGGACTTGTGAAGGGCTGTAATGATGATGATGATGATGATGATAATATAAAGATGGCGAAAAGTTTACCTGAAAACATGGTCATAAAGTATTTTCGAAAACATCGAAAATTAAGCGTTTATGTATGTCATGTTTTTCAAATATATCGCATTAAAACCTAATTTACAGTTACAAATATTTCACTGTAGACTGATTGTGAGTAAGCACATATTGAACGCGGTTTCAAACATAACCAGAAATGTCTTTAGTTCTGTCACATGAGTATTACTCCAAACTCTGTGGTTCTGTTTCGAAAATCCTGGCTATCACTATCAATAGAGCCCATCAACAGTTCGCATAGGACTGAACTATAGATTTACACAACGTACGGTTTTGAGCCACCTGCATCCATCGACTACCTGCTTGTTTTGTCTGGTTATAGCTCCATTTAGTAAGGGTCACACAACACTGCACAATACTGTACACACGACTGCGTCTGCCTTTCATTTCAATTGGATGTCGGTTCTTCGAGCTACATGGCTGGCCAATTGCCAATTCAGCTTACTGATCCGCTGGGCTGAGTCAGTTACTCTTGTTCTTCCGTTGTCCTCGTTGCGGATTTTATTCCACAGATATATTCAGAGCATAGATTTTTTATCGTACGCTGAGTGACTTTCTCTCACGATCAGCAGTGATGGACTAGGTTTTGGTTCCGTAAGTCCTCATTTTCGTGTTGTGGTTCTGAGAAAATTGGACAAGAAGATTTATCACAGTTTTGTGAACGCAGCTCAGTTGAATTTGGTTAATTGATTTTGATCCCTTGATCGAAGTTGGATTTAGCTAATAGGACATTTTGTCACAGCTACACATACTTGTCAAGAACTTCGAACACTAAGTTTGCAGCAACTACCAGTATAGGTGTAACATGGATGTTAAGCATGTTAAGTTGCTATTTTACGCTGGTATTCTGTGAGAGCGTGGTCCTTCCCCAGTAGAGCCGACCCATTCGTGTTACAACAGTAATATAGCTGCAGCATGGCTCTACCACGTGTGAACCTTTCTTTTTTCCTTTTTTCCTCACCTGCCCATTGTTGTTCTTGAGTTGTTGGAGAGAATAATTAACCGTGGTGGTTCACTTGATGGTAGTGAGACTACTGCCATCCATGAACAACCGCAAACATCAGGTTAATTGCTAGTGCGTTAGGAATTGCAGGTGCGTTAAAAATTCGCATGATGTCACTTGTTTTGCTCTTCATTTGTTCTTTACAATCTATATCATCATCCTCATCATTACAACCCCTCACAAGTCCACAGATGAACATGGGCGTTTCTCTTTGATTGTTCTTAAAATTGCCTTAACACAGAGTACGTCGCAGATTCCCTGTACTGCATCAATCGGCTGTCTTACATCTTTCAGAAAGTTATCACTTCATTTGATAGAGCACAGTGAAATGCGGTATGCATCTTCGACTAATACGAGTTAATCACGCTACTGTATCTATCAGAGACCACAAGATCTGAACCTTTTTTTATGTCTACTCTAACAAAATTCAGCGGTTGAGATGTGGTGATAATAAGTTAGCCCAGTGTATGTAAGGAGGGGATCTCCCACCAGGCAAAGTATTCAGCCCAGAAAGCACGCAACGCTTCGTACATCATTCATATCACTATTGCTTCGATAGAATAATTAAGGCTTCGGTTGATGTTAAGCTATTCTTGCGCCAATATAGCGCCGCCGCATGTAGACGATCTGGGAAGAGAGTTGATTTGCCCTGCTGTGGACCTAAAAAGTTTGACTGCTACTATTGATCTTCCATAAATTGGTATGACCTTATGATAATGTACTAAATTAAATGTTTGAATAGATCTAAATCTCAGGATCTTAATTTGATTAAACAAAATCCTGTACGTTTAACTGCTCTACGTAAAATCAACGCCTTGATACGTCGCAATAAAAACTTTTACTTCGAATCTTCAATCAGTGTTAGTTCAAGTTTTCATGACATCCGATTTAATCTTGTATTTAAATAAAGCCTCGGATTGATTGGGATAAATGATTACTTACATTTACTGCTATTACGTAAAAAAATTTGCTTAGTTTCATTTGCTCGTGTGCATATATTTTGGTTTCTTACTCGTTACTCGTATGCGACAGTGCTTGTTACGTTGATAAAGGTTTTTAAAGAACAATTTTTATGTATTCTTTTAAAAAACGTTACCTTTACACAAGTATTAGTATTACATTAGTATTTACATACATAAACACACAAGCAAAAACATTCAAATCTGAAAAAAATATTTGTAGCTCATAATGATATAACGTTCCGTGCGGGATTTGAACCCGCGGAATCAAAATGCAGATGCGTTGTCACCCCGGAAAACTAACATGAAATGGTTCGGTTTCAGTTAAAACAGTCTCCAGTTCTCTACTCTCACCATACGAAACGCAGGGGCATTAAATTGCGATTTTACGACGATATGGTCTAAGATCGTGTTCCTCGGTCTAACCTAACCATTCGCGCTACAACATATAATAAAGTTGCGTGCTCGTCAGGGTGACTCTACCAAGTAACCCGTGTAACTACGCACTATAATCATTTTAAAAGATTTTCAAAAAATAAACTGGACAAAACATGTCAGTGACGACATTATTCGAAGTAAGAGTAAACGAAATTGTATTACTGAGATGCATTAAAAGGAACGTTAATAATTTAATATGAAGTACAATTTATATTTTTTATAATAAGTCTTAGCGCAAAAACAAAAATTGCATCCAGTCGTAGTTATTAGAGATGGGCCGAATATTTAATAATTAGAGATGGGCAGCTTTACCGAATATTCGTATTCGGACGAATATTCGGCTAATTCACCGAATATTCGTTAAAGTGGTACTAAAGTATCCACTGTATGGAAATGTACGAATTGAGTAATGCTATGCCTTTCATAATTTTGCTGTTGAAAGTATTTTTATTTATGGGTTAAATTTACTTGTATTTTTTTGGTTTAATTGCGTTATGGTTTTGAGGCACTGTAGATTTATTTCCAATTATAACAAATAGAAAGCTTAATAAAATTTTGTTTGTAATCAAACAAAGAAACATTACATTACAGTCGTCAGTTTCTCTAAAATAGTTCCAAATAGTAGATCTCCTGCCACTCATTTTCATCAAATACAAATCAATTTTCACTAAGAATAACACAACGAAATAATTTTTTCTCACAAAAATAGTCAAAACATAAGCATGTGCCGGCAATTTGCTCACTATTATATTTAAATTTAGATGATGCAATAACATGTCAGGTGTGGCGGGGGAACGAGAGGAAGGGTCTGGCGGTAATTCCGCGCGCTCGGTAACAGGGTTCGACATAAATTGGTTGGGTACCGAGGAAATGTTCGGCCGAATATTCGGTTCGGTAAAAATTTTACCGAACTTTATTATAATTTTTTTTCATATTCGGCCCATCCCTAGTGTGTTTCCTGTTGTGTCCCGTATTTTTGAATACTTTTGCTGCTTCGCTGCCATTAACGTTTTGTTCGTTACTATTTTAAGGACGGTTTGTCTGAAACTATATATTTGCCGTTTTATATGTTCCGATATATATGAATAAGATTAGTGATGTTAAGAATTTGCCTACTTTGCATAGTTGAATATTAATGATCTCTTTGGATGTTTCAAAATATTTGATCGTCTTGACTGTTACCTTTTGACGCTGACTGTACCACGTAACATTCATAATAACAATATAATTATGTTCGCTTATTACCAATAAGAATATCACAAAGCTTGGACTCGGTTATTTTTTATATTAGTATAGATATTATTATTATTCATATCTTTGTAAATATTATATTTACGCTGTAAAAAGTCCAAAGTGAGTGCCTGAGTGTGAGTGAAAATTTAATTTAACTGAACGACACGGCACACTGCTCAAGTCTTGAGATTAAAGTTACAAATTTAAATTACTAATTAATTTAAATGATGTAGGAATTTAATAATGATGGTGTCTATTACCCAATTACGTAAATCCTACAAACTGTTAAGACGGTAAGGCTCTTTTTAAGGTTAAGAATTCGCCCAGGTACTATCGGCGCATAGTCTACAAAGAAGTGAGATCAGCTTTGTACAGTATGGTCATTTAGTATAAAAACTTTTTTTTATAGGATAGGGTAACAAACGAGCACACACTCCACCTGATGGTAAGTGGTTGCTTTGGCCCATAGGCTTCAACATCTATCCTCAATTACGAATTAAAATGCAGATGCGTTGTCACTCGCAAAACTTCCAGCTACGTAACGTCTACTACGTAAAACTTCCAGCAGTACACTGTGAGGCTGATGGTGCAGATAATAATACATTTTTTTTGTTGATTCTTACCGTGTAAAGCGTTACTTCTCACTTTTTTTAAATAATCTTATTATAAAATTACCCTCTGATTAAAGTTGTTTGTTGTTAGTATATTGAGATAATATAATATTATATCAAATATTGTAACTTTTTTATTATTATTGTTTTGTAGGTTTCAAGAAAAACCCCATTTTACTATAATTATTTTCTTTTATCGTCTGTACCATTTTTCAGTTCAGTTAGAAATTAAAATCCTTTTGTTGTTTACTTCGACTGGATCGTATAGGCACAGAATAAATAATAGTACTATGGTATAGGGTAGGTATAGTTCCCACAACTCCAGTGAGACTAATATTGGTTAGGTATATTCAAATATATATATACCATAGCATACATAACGTCACGCCTGCAGGCGGCTAGTACATTGCCTTGACAATCACAAACCCATTAGTTGTTTTTACGCCATTTTAGGCAGGTACAGCAGTAGGTACAGGCTTAGGTACTCAGAGATGACACATTTTTTATTGTTATAAGTCTCACTTAAATGTGGGAACTACAAGTCCCAGACTACCATGAGACTTTCAAATATAACTTTATGAAGGATGGTATAATCATATAATATTTTTCTTTTATTTTCAGGTAAGTCGAGTTATTCATATCGATCGAGATCGAGATATCAAGCGAAGTCAAGTTCTGAAGACAGTGGTAAACTAACTCGTGCAGAGAAAACGCCAAATATGTTACAAATTGATAATTGAAATCAACTAAATCCAAAAATTTCTTTATGTATCAAAAAGAACTTTACCATAGTAACACTAATACAGCTAACAAGCATCTTTTAGGCTTCGATAAAATACTTATTATTGTATAAACTTTTTAAATTTTATGTAACATTTGATAAAAAATAATATTTTATATAATATAATAATATATAATTAAACAAGACGTTATTCGGAATCTATTACACGACTATCCAGCAGCGGTAAAATGGATAATTTAAATATCTACGATTCCGGTGGGATACAGCTAACATTTGGATAGTTGGATTTAGTATTATTGTACTAAGGATAATTTCAGTTCTTTCAAGTCCTAATAAATGTGTGTCTATACGTGATCAAGACAGTTACGAACGAAACATCTAAGAACGCGAATTAAATTGTGCCGGTACATGTTTATGTGATCCCTATAATTTTATCTGAGTATATGCCCAGTTAACATCCTGCTCGTAAATAAGAGCTTTTACGTTGAGACTTGAGACTCATATATTACGAGTAGTTCTTAAAGTCTCACTATCACATTCTCAGACACTCTCTTATATGTTCATACTGAAAGCTCTACGAAGAGGCATCATAATATAACAAATAGGATGCAAGAACAAGTAATGTTCTACTGAAAGTACAAGTTAATTGCTCTATTAATGTCTTATTTAATTCTCAAATTTATTTCAACCATCATGGGGTTGAGATAATTTAATTATATTATCGACCTGACATTTAAAACATTAAACAAAATCGGATTAATGTTCTCCATTATATCAAAAATATAACTTTTTAACAGTATTTGTATTGCATAAGCATCGTAGTTTTTAGAAAACGTTGAGTTTCATTCGTAATGGCCGTCGTGTGTTTGCCACGAGGCGAGCACGCGGCTGTAGTGTACGCATGCGTAGTAGACAGCGAGAGTACGGAGATGGAACGGGACGTCAGAACCCTGCCCATCTCAAACACCCTCTCCCTCCCACTCCCCTCTGTAAAAGTTTCAGCATCCACCCTTCTGCCTTGTCTCACACCTCTTACCACGACGATATTAAAACCTGCCGTACTTCACGGGTACCAAGGGGAGGTCATTTATGCTTCTGTTCTCCTTCCAATCAAGGAATCAAAATTGGATTTGCGTTATTGATTTTGTTCAACTGATCTAGATCAGTGCTGAATTAAAACTGACGTAACCAAATAAAACGTTTCATATTTCGATAAAACGTAAACTGCAGTGCTTAGTCTATTTTTATTCTATGAGGTATTTTGAATCGAATAATATGCCACAGTTATATGTTTTATTTTTAAATATAATAAAACTTAGATGTGTCACACCTTTGACTATACTAAATGTCATTGGTCTGGGTATTTTAATATGATGACCCTTTTAAAGTTATAAAAGATATCTGAATTTTTTTTTAATAAAATTTCATCAATAAAAAAAGAAATATTCATGTTACGTCTCGTCGTAAACGTTTTTCATCACATGTAGGTACATATCTATTTGGAATATATTAAATTTTTAGATACATAATATATACAATATGTAGTGTTCGATTTTTGTATTTAAACATTTGCATATTCGAAACAAAATATTTTACATGGTACAGGTACAGGTGTTAAAAATTAATCGGCTAAGATTCGTGCAAAAAAGAAAATAAATTTTTACCTAGTTTGAAGAGCACCTCCCATCCTCCCTCAATTGCGTGCACTAACACGGTCACCACTGATACCAGCACCACTACTCCCAACACTACGAGTACATTACTACTACACTACATTAGGAAAGACACACCACCTTCGAAAATACGATACGTGTTTCGAGGTACTCTACACGAGGTATTCTCAGGTGAAGTAGGCTCTAAGGAAGCGGTCAGGCAGTATTATTGATATAATCATATAATGATTTCTTCAATTTGCGCGAAAACTACAAAAGTAAAATAAAATCATATATCTTATCTTCTTAACAAATTATCTCTTGGATCTTAGTTCCTATCATTAAAACATCTCTTGTACTACGACATTTTACATAGAGCAACGGGGCAGGGGCGGACTGGAGTGCCTCAGTCGGTGGTTCGTGTTGCTCTATGGATTTTTCTAAACTCATACAACAAAAGTAGAAAGGTACTCGTAGGCATTGCGGTCTTAAAATGAAAATGCATTCTTAAGATGAACGTTAACTAAAAACAAAAGTTGTTGACGAGTATATATGCCTAGGACAAATTGTCCGACTAGGTAAGTCCAAATTCGATCGAGCCCAACCGAGTTGGATTCGTCAATCGACGGATCCAATTCGGCTGAGCAGCGTTCAGGGGATTACGACACATTTCTTGTCAAGTATACTTTTTTGAAAACAAGCGAAGACAACCAATGCGTGTGGCCAGTGATATGGGTTTGAGATGTGGTCCTTCACTGTTGATAATATAAGGAATCTCAAATACAGAAGATTATGCGCCACTATTGTTTCTGCCCGTAATTAGTTTCATGGAAGTTCCTCAGTGCCACAGCTGAAAAAACCTTGTGTATCGGTGGGATGAATTACTAATAGATATTATCACTGCCTTATAGTAGTTGAATTTTCCCGCGTTAAAAGTTATTCAAATTAAAATATGTTGAAGGAGTAAGGTGTGATAAGTACTTAAATAACGGAGTGTTTCCAGTTAAAGCCGAAAAATAATTTTATATTGGTTTATATAGTGAAGACATACAGTAGGGGACTAGACCAATTGACAAGACTTGGTAGCAAGCTTGCAGTAAGTATATCATAAAGCTGTAATGAATAACATCGGCACCATAAATAATATTGATGTAAATAAATACTAACACAAATATAGTAACATAAAAATACTAACTTAAAAAAATTTTGCTTTCGGGTGTAGCGAAGCTGCAGGAAAATTAAATTTTTTTTAAAGTTGTTTGTTATAAAGAATAAAATGATATATTTCAATTTGAAGTTTATAATAACTGCCTCTTAAAGGAAGTAGTTTTACCTTAGCTATGGCAGATATTATCAATTGTACTGGCGCGAGGCCAAAATACCGAACATTAAAGCTGATGCAGCGAGATTCTATCACGCTCTACTTCTTTCAAGTTTACTTAAAATTTTGAGATCCTGTATTTAGATACAAAACTGGAAGGCTAAGACATCCGACTTACTTTTAATAAAAAGCTGTTTTTATCATTTTATCAAACAATTTCTTGACTTTTTTTTCGATAACTCTTTTTTTATAGAATTAGGATGACAAACGAGCACACAGTCCCCCTGATTGTAAGTGGATGCTGTGGCCTATAGACATTTAACCTCGCTTAAGAATCAAAACGCAGATGCGTTGTCACCCCTGAGGACTAAAATGAAATACATCATTTCCAGTAAAAAGAGACTCCGGATCTCTACACTCACCATACGAAACACAGCAGTATTAAGCAGCTATTTTAAGCTGGTATTCCGGAGAGCGTGGTCCTTCTGCGGTCGAATCGACCTATTCGTGCTACAACCATAATATAGCTGAAGCATAGCTCTACTACGTACTTCTACTATTATAATAAGACAAAACAGTAAAGTAAGAGTATTTTCTAGCAATACATTCAAACTCTGAGTTTATGTAATAGTTCTCTCTTTTTGTAAGAGTAAGTCTTCCGAGCTAGCATTCCTTTTAACTACTCCTTAGGAACGTTTCCTTTAGGAAACTCGGTTGATAACTGAAAAATAAAATAACTTTTTTAAACGGTTACTACTTTAGAGTTTCAAGTTTGGTCAATAATGCCATAGATTTTGCTACTTTTGGAAAAAGTATACCGAATTTTCACCGCTTATAAGAAACGAAGTACTTGGTAAATTTTAATGAAGATAAATTAATTAGGTTATATAATTCTAAAACTCTTAGAATGTATTTTTAAATGGATGCAGGTCATGCAGTTTAAAAATTAAAAATATATTTAATTCGTTCACAACAGGCACATCGACCCGTACATCGATGTAACTTCTTAATTGTACTATACTGTACCGCTTTCTGTGTCAAGCCCTTTATCCAGCTAGCTTTCAATGCTGCTGCCATTTTAGTAGATACGAGGCATTCCATCTTAGTGTTCAAGGGTGACAACGCATCTTGATTTTTATTTTTAATCGAGGATAGTTGCGGATGTCTAAGAGCCACAGCATCCACTTACTATGAGGTGGGCTGTGTGCTCGCTTGTCATTCTTTTTATATAAAAGAATCTCATTGAACTTAACATAATATATTGACGACCTGTATTAGTATGCATTACGGACTGAAGTTTGTGGTCCAAGCACATCTCGTGACTTAAATTTTCAACTTTTACTTTATAATACTTCTACGTTACTGTAACATAGCTGTGTATATGTTATAAAGCGGCATAATCTACGGCTTTTCCTATATAAAATAGTAAGGTAAAGGTTGAAAAGATTGATCGTACATAGAATCGAATTGAGTTGTTAGTGTTGAGTTCCATTAATTAATACGAAAATCGTTATGCTAAACTGTCCATTGAGGTTTTGTAGTTGGCGTGTTTTGATGGAATCTTTAGATTAGTATTTGACGGAAAACTTGTACCCTATCCCCTAAGCTAAATGTGACGTATTATATGTGTTACTAATATATTGAATTAAATTAATTGAAAGATACATTGTATTCGTTTATACTGCCGATATCAAATAATTATCGCTTGGACAAATTACTCGTATGTTGTTTGTTGACGTTCATACTGCCAATGGCTGAGTTTTAATTCTATATAGCATATACCAGGCGGTCCCATAATGAACTGGCCTGATATAGTTCAACGCGACATGTTGCTACATGTTGTGTTGCATTAAATAGTACGTTTATCGTGCACTTAATATAAGAAACATGCATCGACATGAAATGCTTAGTCGTAGTTCAACAGGCATTTGAATAACGAGAGTCGCGTATTTTTTCAAAATGTCGAAAACTGAGTATCGAAGTGTCATAAAGTTTCTGTTTAAAGAAGGTTTATCCCCTGCCCAAATAAAAGAACGATTGGATGGCGTGTATAAGGAGTCTGCCCCCTCCTATAGCACAGTGAAAAATTGGGTGAAAGAGTTTCGCCTCGGGAGAGAAACCGTCGAATACTTTGGCCACGACGGTCGACCTGTGGAAGTGCTCACTCCCGAAACGATTGCTCTTACCGAAGAGGAGGTTCTGAGTGACCGCCGTTTGAAGATCAGAGAAATTGCAGCAAGGCTTGGGCTCTCTAAGAGTACCGTTCATCGCGCTATCCATGAACATCTTCACATGACAAAAGTGAGTGCAAGATGGGTACCGAAACTTCTTTCAGCGGTACAGAGACAGGAAAGAGTGCGCTGCGCTTCGGAGTTTTTGGATCTTTGTGGCGAAAATCCAAACACTGTGATCGAGCGGCTAGTGACTGGTGATGAAACTATGATCTTGTATTATGATCCACAAAGCAAGCGCGAGTCAATGGAATGGCGTTATAAGGGTGAAAAGCCCCCTAGAAAGACAAAGGTGCAACAATCGACTAAAAACTGATGTGCACAATATTTTGGGATTTTCAAGGCATTTTGATGGTGGATTTTAAAGAACGTAATACAGTCGTGAACGGCGAATATTATGCTTCTTTAATATATAAATTACGAGACAAGATAAAGGAAATACGAAGAGGCAAGCTGTCTAAAGGTGTCCTGTTGCTCCATGACAACGCCTCTGTTCAATACCGCTGGTGTTTCGAAGGATGCAGTTCGTCAATACGGGTTCACAGAAGTTCAACTTCCACCTTACAGTACAGACATGGCCCCGTCCGACTATTATTTATTTCCAAATTTAAAGCGGGACTTAAGAGGAAGAAAATTTTCAAGCGATGAAGAGTTGCAGGCGGCCGTCTTCAGTAATTTTGAGGATAAAAATGTGATTATTTTTATAAAGGTTTAGAGATGTTGATTCACAGATGTCAGAAGTGTGTTAGTATTCATGGTGATTATATTGAAAAATAAAATTGGTTTCGTTTCATTTCCTTCATTGGTTCATAGTTAGGCCAATTCATTATGGGACCGCCTACTTTAAAGACAATGTCAAAACTTTAATAGTCTGTAGTCAACCAGTTGCACAGAGTGAAGATTGTCGTCAAAGAATTTTAAAAATTAACGAACCAATAATTACTGGCAGATTCACTGAATAATCTGTGAATTTTGTGTGATTTAAAGTGTTCCTTTTTCAATGGTGTGTGGAGAGTATGCCAAGACAATAAACGCTTTTTTATTTTATATTTTGTGTATTAGAGGGCTGTGTTTTATATATTAATGTGCAGTTGAGAGTAATATACAGCTTGCGTAATATATCTAAAAAATTAATGAATTACGGATGAGTAACGACCACGAGGCGACCTCTAGCTAAATATTATAGTGTATGCATGATCAGTAAACGAAGAGATTTGCGACGCCATGCGCTCTCAAATCAAATTCAAATAGTTTCCTACGTTTAATAGGAATGTATGTTTGAGGATTTTTGGCTGATGTCCAGGTTTGCTGGCCTAAATGCAAAGTAAATTCGCTCATATTGTTGTCAATTGGTTTTACAAATTAAATAATATTATGTATTTACCCTTTCAATTAGCATAGCGCTTATTAACGCCGTGTAGTTCTTTAAGTTCGCATTTCAGAATAAATTGTTTTGGGTCACTGAAAATGACCTAAATTTCAGTGTATTTAATTTGTTTTGTTCGCCTTCTCTGGGGGTTGGTGGCTTGCGATGATTAAATAACCAAGTGATAATTATATTTAGCGTCTCGTGACTTGTATCGTACTTGCCGAAAATGTAACCTTAACTTGACGTTGACAAATTTTAACAAGGTTTCAGGCTTTTGAGGATTCATTTTAAACATAGCTGAAATAAACCTTCTAACACTGCTTCTTTATTAAAGGGTAACAAACCAAATGAAGCACAGAAATTTAGATTATTTTAAACGACCCTTTAAAATGATTAATGTGAGAAATATTTCTCTTAAGAGTGAAATTTAATGCTTCCTCTTTAGCTTTTCCCTCCATAAGTATGAAAAATAAATCATATTGTATTATACTTTTTTATTTCGTATTCACAAAGCAACAAATGTGATCAAAACGAAATACTAAGCCTATGAAAAAGATTATGTTAGACATATTTATACAGCGGATTTAGTAAATCCCACAGGCGAACCGATGTGGCTGTATTACTGTCAATGTTTATGAATGATATTGTAATTTTCTTATACTTTTTCTAGTAATAACAAAAATTTGGCGATTTCTCTGTATTATATTTTCTTTTTTATCCGATTTAAAAAAAAGGTGAAAAATTTGACCTTAGCTCTGAGAAAGTTAATAATTTTGCAGGTTTTTAATTACTAATAAAACATACGTCCCACCGCTGATCACAGGTTTCTTCTCATTTTAAAAGATGGATAAAGAACACCTTTTTCCGTCGCGCTGTCCCAGTGTGTGTTTGTGGACTAAAATTGTATAAATAGAAAAATCAAATACGATGCATATTGAAGTTCGATGGTATTTTTAATTTTTAACTGGATCGAACCAGCCATTTTGTTAAAATTTTGGGGATATTGGGAATTAGTAATTATTATTATATTAATCACATAACTAGAATAGAATAGAAATAATTTTACTAACAAATTTTATCTTTTCATGCTAACCCTCCAGTGTCTTTAAAATGTAAGTATTTTTAATTCTTTTCCTTATTTCTAAGTAATATGTTTCGTAACAATTAATTACATAAAAAATTGACTTGAGTAACCTTATTATAAGAAAATAGAATCACTTCTAATAAAATTAAAGTTATAATTTTTTTTAATTATTAGGAATATGTTCATACCGAGTTAGTATAGAGTAATTTAAAAAAATCTAATAACGCTTCCTCTGCGCAGGACAGGATTACATTGCACATGTGTGTGCGCACGTACAGGTGACTCTATTCACACGCTCGCATAGTATGGACCCTACGGGACTATCCGACACGGCCGGAGCTAGACATCAGGCGAAGGACCAACGATGTTTTTACTTTTCGAAACACAGGAGTGATACACCGCCAATATTAGAATTTCTTGTCAGAAAAACCTAATAACTAATTTTTGTGGTAATAATCCCAGATTGGAACCTGGGACTTCAGGATAGATTGCTTATTATATACTGGGTTCACATCCACTAGACCAACGAGGCTCTATGACTATAGAGAATATAGAGTAATATAACTTGTAATTCCTGTTACATAACGAGATAGCAGAATTCTCACAAGTAAGTTTATGTGACTGGTGAAATGCTCCCTTTAACATTTCCTGTGACTGTTTACAGCGCGAACGTAAAATACTCTTGCAACAATGTTAAAAAGTTAACGCGTACAGTTGCGTAAAATTCGAGTATATGTTATAAATGTTTTGTGCAGTCTATCCAGTTCATGTTCATTTTATTTCACTTCCGTACTTAAAGCAAGTGTAATTGTACGTGTGCTTATATGCTCTGCACACATTTTATTGTTTCAGATAATGCTGTCGTATAAAAGTGCTTGACTATCTCTTCATTATAATAAAATTTTACTGCGCAAATACTTTCGATTAGAATGTACTTCTGATTAGATATAGATTTAGATTCTGATTAGAATAACTTTCTGTGAACAGTAACCGTTACCGCAATTTAGGTATTTTCCTTTTATTTATTTTTGTTAAATATTATATTAGATAACTTTCTGTGAACAGTAACCGTTACCGTAATTTAGGTATTTTCCTTTTATTTATTTTTGTTAAATATTATATTAGACGTAAGTACATTAGGTATACTTTCTATGTACTTGAAATTATTTCAAGTTTTATAGGTTTTATTAGTAACTAGCTGTTCACCGCGACTTCGCCCACGTGTAATAATTTATGACGATTGAATTTCGTGGGTTTTAATTTTTTTGTGCGGAACCCTAATTATTTTTCGAGAATAAAAGTAACCTAAGTTACTCCTTACAACATCAGCTATCTACCAGTGCAAGTATCGTCAAAATAATCAATATAATATATAAATACCCTACATACTATATAAATGCTCACTGCGTTGATCTAGTGGTTGCAGTAGTGCGACTGCTGATCATGAAGCCCTGGGTTTGAATTCCGGGTCAGGCCAAAAAATCAATTCTTGAGATTTTCTGTCAAGAAATTCTCAATAGCTGCCCGGAGTCAGGAAGATGGCGGTGTCTCACCCCCGTGGCTCGGAAAGCACGTAAAGCTCGTTGGTCCTGCGTTTGATCTCCCTGCGGTAGTCTCGGCTTACCGTCCCATCGGATTATAAGAGTGAGGGAATAGAGAGTGCACCTGTGCTTGCGCATACACTTGGGACTTGGGCACTATACTCCTGTTCTATAAGATGTCCTGCGCCGATGGCTAGTAGTCTCCGTTGAGGCTTACCGGCTTGACCGAAATTTGGCCTGGAAGACATTATTACTATATAAGTACTCTATATACTATATAAAGTACCCGGATGATCAAGGTTTGCTCGGCATTTATTTTGAAATTACATTTAGATACAAATTACATACTGATGAATAATATTTTTGATCTTATTGACATAATAGAAAAAACTGAACTGTTTATTTGAATAAAAAATCATGAGTGCAATTAGTTTAATTAAAATTTTCGTATTTTTAAAAAAATACTAAAAAAAGTGCTGGAAATAATAGATTTACTCACAAAAGAAGGTAACTTTAAAAAAAAAGGAAAAAAACCGGACCGAAGACGGGACGCGAACCAAGGCATTTAGGTTTCGCCGCCCCTCAATAACCACTTGAGCTATTACGATCATTAACTGAATGTCAAAATTTAACTTGTTATAGTATGGCTTAATATATATTTACACAAGAATTGCTCGTTTAAAGGTATAGGAATAGGATACTCTATTTGCTATATAAATACTATAGAGTGGGAAACGTCGCGGCGGCGTCGAACGGATCGCGTATTGCATTTTTGTTATCGTGATAGCATCGAAATTAAATGTCCGATTCGAATGAATTAATAAGTACTACTGCTACATAAATACCCTTGATGATAAAACTATTTATTTATTTGAATGAGAATTAATAATACGATACGAAATTGCGATGTAATTAAATTTTAGAACACAAAAGCTACTTTGTAGGTAATAATGAGTACTTTAATCATGTAGTACATAATTTTTATGTGTTATTAATAGTTTTCTCAGCGCACGCCAAATAATAAATTATAGCCTATGTTACTTCGTGATAATTTCACTTTCTATTGGTGGAAAATGGTTAAAATCGGTCTAGTAATTTTGGAACTTATCCAGTATAAACAAACAAACAAAAAAATCTTTCCTCTTTATAATATTAGTATATATGTATTTCGTTTGTATATTATCTTTCTTCTTCAGTTCGTAAAAGTACAAGTTGACTAACATTGACTAATGTCTCTTCTCTTCCATAGTATTTTCGGATTCCGATTCACTGTAGTCGCCATGCTTGAAAAGTGGGTTTGCGATCGCAACAGTTCGACATCTTGCAAAGTTTGCGCTGCTTTCTATGGCCAGTCTGGGGATTTCATATAAGAAAGATATTAATAGTTACCCTGCAACCATCCGCTCAATTAAATGATGTGTCTCACCTCGTTTGAAGAGCACCTCCCGCCCTCCCTCAATTGCGTGTACTAATCCCAGTACCATTACTCCTATATAATATCCTACTCCTAAATAAACTATTAATATCTTTATTATGATGAATTTCCGCAAAGTAACGCCTAATTCTGTCGATTTCATATAAAAAATTATATTGCTCGGACCAAAAAATTCGAGTTTTAATAATTAAAAAAAAAAACTTCATAACTAATGTTCGTACTTTTAATAACAGAGTGATTTAGTGACCATGCATAGGTGCTAGACAAGTGGAAAGTTGCCATTGTCGGCGATAGCCGTCAGAACATTAAATATTGAGGCTGTCGTGAACTCGCCGAAAGATATTGGGTACTCGTAACTGGTAAATACGAAATGGGTTAAAGAAGTTTAATTAAGACATAAAGCAAACAGACGAAACTGCTAATGATTAATTCTATAAAATTTTAATAACATTTTTTAATTTCTATCACGGATAGGATTATTTTAATTTAAACTTCAAACTTTGATTGAATGAGTTAACTATTTATTAAGTGAAGACTTTCATTAAACAATACAATTCAATTGTCAAATGCATTTTCCAGACACGGACAACCAACGGGTAATCATCCACGTGAAGGACGTCAACGACGAGCCCCCTTACTTCATCAATCGGCCTCTACCAATGCAGACTGTAGTCCAGTTAAATGCGGCTCCCAATACCCCGGTTTTCACGCTTCAAGCTAGAGATCCCGACACGGATCACAATATTCATTACTTTATCGTCAGAGACCGGACCGGTGGGCGTTTTGAAGTAGATGAGAGGTCAGGCGTCGTTCGCACTAGGGGGACAGATCCTTTTCAATTAGATATGGAGTACGTCCTGTACGTGAAGGCTGAAGATCAGGTGAGAATTCTTTGAGTTTTAAAATCATGTGTCGCTGTAATGAAATATACATTTAAGTTAATTTTGAATGAATCACTTTTTCCGTTTCTTAAAGAATTAACTAGTGGGTATGTTACAGTGCTAGAGCTTTTATGAAAAACGTAAAGTAACAGTTAATACGTCCTATTACTGGCTAGCCTCCTTTAATTTCTTATAGACACCACACGCGGTCAGTTCAACTGATCAGTTAAAACTAAAACTGTTGATATTTTTTTTCAATATATCGATAATTATAAATATATCAATATTGGAGTTTTATATATAACTTTATTTATCGATATATCGAAAATCCAATATTTTAAAAAATATCAACAGTTTTAGTTTGAACTGAATAGTTGGAATGATCAGTTGAACTGACCGTGTGTGGCGACCATTAGATGGTTTTCGAACAAGACATCAAGCTCCAATCACTTGTCTAAATCCACATAATGAATAAAAACCTGCAATCACTTTGTTCTGCTCCACATCACTTCTTGGCATTTTAATCCACTGTGCTGTTTTTGTTACTAGTGCTTACAACTTATGAATTTAACACGGGTAACAACGCGCGTACACGTATTGTCTTATTAATAAAAATTGCTTATTCTAAGCTTAATTCAAAGTTACACTTGGACTAGCTAATCTCAGAGTAACTGACTATTTACTTCGTTACTACAATGTTATTAATAAACATGGAGTAACCTCGGACTAACTATACATTCCTTACGCCGGGATTAACGCTTGCGCTATGGCAACCCACATATTTTAAAAGTAAAAAGAGTGAGTCAGTGAATGATTAGTGAATGAACTCTATGCTCGATGATGACATTAATGACAGTGACAGGCAATATTTTGAGTTTGACAAGAGATAAGTGTTACGTGTTGTTCCTTGTTCCTCGTGTTGTTTTCGGACTCGGTGGAAAAACTAAGTTCTAAATATAATCATTTCTAATATTATTTGTAACGAAATTTTTGAATTAAGAAAAGAGCGTGAAGGGCAAAATTATTTAAAAAACCATTTTTGTTTTGTTTCTTGGGGATAAATAAAATCTTTTGTACATGTAATTTTTTTATATTTATTTAAAAAAATCGTTTATAAATGCTGCCCAAACAGAATTTCCTCTAACGGAGTTATTTATTAATTGTGTGACTGGTACATTTTCATCATCTCCTTATACTACATCCTCAAGATCTTGCTTTTGCATTGCAATACATAAACATAAACATAAACACTCACGCCTGTCACCCAGAGGGGTAGGCAGAGACTACAGGCTTCCATTTGGCACGATCCTGACACACCTCTCTCGCCTCCTTCACATCCATACACCTACGCATGCATGCTCGTCGGTTAAGGGTACTCCTAATTTGGCCCGTTTTCAATAAATCGCCAATTTGGTCGATAAATTTTCGCCTAGGACGTCCCTTTCCGACTCTGCCATTCATTTCTGCAACATAAATTTCCTTTGTCACTCTTTCCTCATCCATTCTTTTCACATGACCAAACCACCGAAGCATTCCTTTCTTAATCCTGGTCACAACATCATCTTGCAAACCACACTCTTCTCTTATCACACAACTTTTCACCCTGTCATTCAGATTCAGCCCTAACATACAAGGAGTATGACGACCGCATTTCTACTGCATTTATTCTACTCTCGTGCTTCTTCTGCCACACCCAACTTTCACTACCATACGTTAAAGTAGGGACCAACACAGCATTGTGAATTGCCATACGTGCCTTTTTTGACACGTTTTGACTCTTCACAATAGAGTGTAGGGCCCCATTTACTCTGTTTCCTGCGTTCCCATCATATCTCCCATCCCTGCTAAATACGCAACCCAAATATACAAACTCATCTACTTGCTCGATCAACTCCCCATCTATTCTTATTTCACATATCGTTTTACTTTCATCTCTTTCAAAAACCATAATTTTCGTCTTACTTGCGTTCACTTTCATATCCCTTTCTTTTAATGATCTGTTCATTAATGTAACCATCATTTGCAACTCAGCCGCCGACGACGCAAGAATAACTTGATCATCGGCGTACAAAAGGCATTTGATGGTTAACTCACCCATTCTTAATCCGCATTCTTCAACTTTCAAATTTTACAAACAACTGTCCATAAATAGGTTGAACAACCACGGGGAAGCCACACAGCCCTGTCTGACACCTTTATGGATGCCAAACCAGTCCGAGTAGACCCCGTTGATTCTAACACAAGCACTAGAGTCCCTATAAAGAGACTCCAATGCCTGTATCAAGCCAGCGCTCAACCCAAATGAGTTCAGTGTTTGCCATAGCACATTCCTATCCACTCTGTCATAGGCCTTCTCCAAGTCCATGAACGCACAAAAAACCTTTTGGTTTTTAGCCAAAAACTTCTCCGCGATCATGCGCATGGAGAAGACTTGATCTGTACATCCCATTCCCTTTCTAAATCCCGCTTGCACATCCCAAATTTTTCCATCGGTTTCTTTCATGACCCTTTCAATTAGACCTTGGCATACAGTTTTCCCACGATGCTAAGAAGGCTGATACCGCGGTAGTTTTTACAGTCCTGCTGCGACCCTTTTCCCTTTTCCCATGTTCATTTCATTTCATGTTCATATTCAAGAATACAGTGGCATGTGCCATGCCACTGTATTCATGAACTCTAAATTTACAACCTGGAACAAAGCACTCATAACGTCTTTAATATAAAATAATAGATTGAGGTGATTGTATTGAATCTAAGAAAATAACTAAGTACGTATATGGCAAAGATGGGCTAGCTAGGTGCTATAAAACTTTCTTGTACATTTATTGAACTGTATCCTTTCCTGTTTATGTAGTATTGTCCGATGTTTCCAGCGACTTTCGGGATTAGAATATGTGGCAATCAATAGCCCCAATCACTTGTCTAAATCCATATAATGAATAAAAACCTGCAATCACTTTGTTCTGCTCCACATCACTTCTTGGCATTTTAATCCATTATGCTGTTTTTGTTACTAGTGCTTACAACTTATGAATTCAACAACGTAAAGTTTTACAAAATGTCAAAATACGCGACTAGTCAATGCTTACTCAGTCGTTAAACTAGGTACCGCCAAGGATTAACTTTTATTCCGAGAGTAGATTCGGATTAGTTTACTCCCTCCTTACTCTATGTTTATTAACACTGAAATTAGATATTTTAAGCTTTAAACTAGGAGTAAAGTTAATCTTGCTCAAGTCTGTGTTTATTATAGGGATGTATAGGTTTAAAGTGGAATAACTACGTAATGAGTGAATCGGCAGTTTTATTGCTGTTACAAAGCTTTGCCTGAACAAGGCTTCAAATATATTTGTATAAAAAAAGTGTTAGACTTTATTTTCAATTGCGTCACTAAATAGTATCGCACAGTCTCCAAAAATTAATTTTCCTTTAAATTTTTTTTTAAATTTCAAAGGTTATATCGGTATTTGTCAGTCTTTGATATTTTCTGCTTCACCTCTCAAAACATAGCTATAGTAACTGAATATCGTAGACGTTACACTCTATAACCCTTTTACGTTAACAATATAAGGGCTGCCGGAAGAAATTTTATAGTATAAATTTGGAACACTTGTTACTGAAAATATCTCTCATGGTCGTACGTTTGTGAAAGGTATTGAATAAAACCAATTTTACGAATTTTATCGCATTTAACTTCTTTAAAATTTTAGATATTTAAAGTAGAAAATATTATCAATGGAGATCGAGCTATTTGACGTCTTGATTCCTTAGATAATTGTTTATAGAAAGATAGTAAAATATAAAAATGCGCTTTCAAACATGTGTAAAAAGCTTAACTCGGTTATAGAAATATATACAATCATTATGTAAAGCACATTAAAAAGCTTTTAAGTAATAAAAATAATAAATTGCATTTTTTTAACGCCGAAACCATGTATTTTCAGAGCGGCCGTGTTGATGAGAGAAGATTTCAGTCAACGCCGGAAGAGAGGCTCAGCATCGTAGGCGGTAAACGTGCGCCACAGTTTTATCTTCCCAACTACGAGGCGGAGATTGCCGAGAACCAAAAGAAAGATTCAGAGTAAGTGTAGATTCTCTAAATGTAATGTTTATTTGTTTGCCACTTTACTCGGCAGCTTTTTGGGACATAAAATCGTTTGAGTTGGAGCGTGCAACGAAGTATGACAGTAAGAGTTGCTTTTTTGTTAAAACAGTATTTTGGTGACATGTAAATACCTAAATGTTTCCAGTGAGTAATTATATCAGTATTTTAGTTTTAATTTATTTTTATTAAGTACGTACGTGTACAATTAAAACATTTTCTTTATTTTCAATTTATGCACATAGTCCTCCCACATACATTTATTATTCCGTGTAGTGGCATTACCCCAAATCTTCCCGTGGGTATCGTAAGAGGCGACTGAGGGAAAATGAGGCAGAAGGAAGGAAAAGAAGCATCTTTCTGATAAACAGCAAAATTACTATATAAAACTGTGGTTGCCAACCCGCTCGCCAAGCGTGGCAACTATGGCAATATACCCCCCATGATGAGAATTACGAAGTGATGTCTTCGAGTCTCCAATATTTCTGGTTACGGTGGAGACCATGGTAACGGCGGGACAGGGAGTGCTAAGAATTTCGGGTGGACGTTCGTTTGCCACCTAAGACGATTTGACCTGGCAACGTACAACGCACGCACCCTGAGGACTGATGAGAAAATCCTGGAGCTGGAAGAAGAGATATACAAGTTGCGCTGGAATATTAGAATTATCCAAGGTCCGAAGAGAGGGGGAGGACACAGTAATCTTCGAATCCGGCAACTTGTTCTATCACCAGGAGTGCGACCATCTGTCCCAAGAAGGTTTCGGATTTATCGTCCACAAGTCTCTCGTAAACAACGGTGTAAAGAATGAGAGTGTATCGACGATGGTTGCGTACGTTATACTCAGAATCACCAAACGGTATTTGCTGAAGGCCATAGAGGTTTACGCACTAAAAAGAGCGGATCCAGGGATCCAAAATCTTTGTGAAAGATCTGTCTGCCAGAAAAAGCCAACTGTCGGGCTGAAGATCGGTGTGGCAACATCGTTTCCGGGACACCTGAGATTTTGAGTGAGATTGGAGGTTCTATGGGCATTGGTCATTACAAATCGTCTCGCGCACAGACTCGACAACTTCCAGCCTCCCGAACAAGCGGATTTCCGTAAAAGTCTTTTACCGTAGATCACATACATACCCTTCGGCAAATTGTACAGCGAGGAGTACAATCTGCCACTATATATTGCGTATGTGGACTATGAGAAAGCCTTTGATCGACAGTCCCTTCAGCGGTGCCTAGTTGACTGTCGATATACCGAAGTGCTTAAGTGTTTGTACAGTAGGGCTACGATGGCTATCCGAGTACAGAATCAGAGTACGAAACCTATTCAACTGTAGAGAAGTGTAAGACAGGGTAACGTTATATCCCCGAAACTCTTCACCGCTGCATTGGAAGAAATTTTCAAGCTGCTAGAATGGAAAGGATACAGTATTAACATCAATGACGAGTACATCACTCACCTTTGCCGGAGATATAGTCCTTATGGCAGAATCGCTGGAGGACTTTAAGCACTATGCTCAATGACTTTAATAGTGCCTCCCAACGGATAGGTCTTAAGATGAATGTGGACCAAACAAAGGTCATGTGTAATGTTCATATCACACTTACGCCGGTAGTTGTTGAAAATACTAAGCTAGAAATTGTTGACGAGTATGTTTATCTGGGACAAATAGTCTGACTTGGTAAGTCCAAATTTGACCGAGAGGTCAATCGACGGATTCAAGTCGGCTGGACAGTGTTCGGGAAATTACGACACATCTCGTCAGATATACCTCAAATCGCGAAAACGAAATTGTAAAACTAGGTCGTGTTACCAGTGATGGCCGTATGAGGAATCTCAAGGTCACTCAGCGAGCTATGGAGAAAGCAATGCTCGGAGTTTCTGCGTAATAAACTTAGTAATGAGGATATCAGCAGTAGAACTAAAATTAGCGACATAGTCCAATGGATTAGTAAGCCGAAGTGACAATAGGCCGGCTATATAGCTCGAAGAACCGACAACCGATGGGGAAAAAAGGTTTTCGAGTGGCAGCCTCGTACTCGGCGCCAGCGAAGTGTAGGGTGACCCCTACTAGATGGAGTGACGACCTTGTAAGACATGAAGGTAGTTGATGAATGCAGGTGGCTCAGGCCGGACTTTGTCGCATTTCGTGGGGGAGTTCTATGTTCTCCAGTAAACTTGTGAAAGGCTGTAATGATGATGACGATGATGATCATGATACATTTATTATACCTGTGTATCTAATATCCATCTTAAATAATATACAAGATCATTTTAATTGCCATCTATCTATTTCGTACGTTCCTTTTTAATAAATGAATCATACAGTTTATATTAAGCCCTTATCTATTTGTCAAGCTTTCACTGTAAATCGTAGTTCGCTTCTGTATCTGTCACGATGCGGGATCACAATGTCAATTGATTTATTATATTTAAGCACTTAAAGCGCCTAAATTTTGACTGTTTATATGATCATACCGAAATTTATAGTACCTCATAATGTATTTGTCAGCCTAAATACTCTTTAGGCTGACAAAAACGAGGTCACATTCTACCTGATGGTAAGTGGCTACTATGGCCTGAAAACACCTAAACCTATCCTTAAATAGAAATCAAAATGCAGATGCGTTACTATCTCTAAATACTGAAATGGAATGCTTAGGTACCAGTAGTGGTTCTCGTACATAAAACAGCATTTTATGTTATTTTACGCTAGTATTTTATGAGTGCCTAATCCTTCCACAATAAAGTTAGTTAGTAGTGCAACGTGGCTCTACTACGTAGAATAAACAGTTAGATCATTTTGTAACTTTTGCTATAATAACTGTATTTATTTCTTCTTTGACGGCTTTTGAAGAAAGAAAGAAAGATTTTTTCTCTCTTTATTCACTGATAAATATTTAAAGATCTGTTGAAGAGCAAGCCAAGTAGCATGCGTACCCTAAAGAATTTTCGGGGTTGGATATATGGTGAATTTCCCCATGTTTTTCAAATTTATTCTGATCCTTGCTTTTATCTCACTCCAATTTAATTAAAGCGTTAAATCGGATACAGGATAACATAATGAGTACCTCTGCGTTTCTTCGTATACTCACGGCTCTGTAATGTAGCTACTGTAGGTCTGTAGGTATATTATTATGAAAGATATTATTATTTATGTATTGTTACTTTATTTGAATATGTTTTGTTGATTACAGACAATAAAACAAACTTCACTTATATTTGATAGTAAAGTTAGTCTTAGACATACAATATTATGTCACATTGCTGGGCATTCATTTCCGACAGGGTTATGTATTATGGCGTAGTAGTTAGTCCGTCGCACTGCTCCAGGGTGTGTGGTGAACATGACCTCGAAATTTGTATAATTTCTCAGACGTGGAAGTTTTCTCATGCTGTTTTTTTATTCCTGCATTTGTCTTACAAATTAAGCTTGTCTTGCAAACAATGGTATTAGTACCGGCGGGGATCAAACTCGAATCTAGCCTCAATTTACCGCAGCTTAAATATGACCATTATAATGATATATATTATCGTTACTATTATAAGTTAACTTTTAAATAACGTAACCTTTTTTTAATTCTATTTCCAGTATAATATCAGTGAAGGCGAAATCTTTCGCGGATCGTGAGATCCGTTACACATTAAAAGCACAAGGGCAGGGAGCGGGTACCTTCAACATTGGACCTACTTCAGGCATCGTGAAGCTGGCAAAAGAATTGGATTTCGAGGACTTGCGACAGCCGCACGTATATTCCTTGGTCGTGACTGCTACTGAAGATTCCGGCGGATTTTCTACTTCTGTTGAGGTTGATAATTTACTATACTAATAACGTATTAGAATATAAGAAAATATTGTAATACATAAAATATAGAAAAGAAATCTTTTAGAACCTAAATATTTATATTATATTTTAGTTTGTGTGTAGTGTGTGTAGATAAAACAAAATATATTAACATTTAAGTTAAGTTACTTTTATTGTTTCGGTTGGTTTTGAGACCATGGTTCGATTTTAAACCCAATCATATTATTTTTCCAAAAACTAGTATTGTATTTTTGATGTGATTTTAATTTTTTTGATTTTTTCCATATCTGATCCTAAATCATCGTTTGCTCCCTAATTTACATCGAACGTAACTTGATGATGACGACTTCGTATACAGTTGCCTACGCAAATTATTCCCATTGCAAATATGATTTTTCAATCCTCAGATGAAATTTATTTATGGAATAAAGTATAGCATTAAAAAATCATATTATAGTTGTATGAATAAAATAGTTCAATGTTTCCCTTTATTTCCAGTCTAACAGCCATGAGATTAAGAGTCGAAGTTTATGGGTAGTTGAGTAAGTTTTTAGGTTCTTCTGCGACGGGTCTTGCAGAACTTAGCTCCAACCATATGGACAGTTTCCACAAGCTTGTCATTGATATTGTAATGCAATATTCTAGGCACTGAAAACGATTTTGTAATTCGAGTTGAAAGTTTTCGGGGCCTTGGATTAGAGCGCGAAGGGGACCGAGCGTTTACTTCATTAGACGCAACTTCTCCAACTTTACATTAAGGTTCAATGAGGCTATTAAAACCCGGTGATCGCTACCAGTTTTCATCTTAACAATTACTGAAACATCGCGAGAGTCGTCGTATGAAGTCAATCTCATTTTTTGTCGAACCGTCGCGGCTTAACCAGGTCAAAAAGAACATAAATTGATAAGGACGACTTCGTATTGCTTACACAGCTAATTCAAATAGCAAATTTGATAGTTAATTGGGGACCGATTTTTCAATCCTCAAATGAAATTTCATTTCCATTCCTCATTATTCGTAGAATAAAAGTAAAAAAGTAAAGTAAAGTTACCGCCTCAATACGCCCCACTGCTGGGCACAGGCCTCCCCTCATGTCTGAGAGGGTTTTAGGGCAAGGAAATGTTCACCGCACTACCCCAGTACGTGTTGGCGAACTTCACATGTCTTCGAAATATTTTTTTCTTATTCCTCATACATGCAGGTTTCCTCACGATGTTTTCCTTCACTGCCGAGCACGTGGTAAATCAGTACTTAAAATTGCAAATAACAATTTCATTGGTGCCGGCGGGGATCGAACCCGGGTTACTCGCGTTCTATTATATTTACAGCGAGCGTTAACCATCTGAGTTACCACGGCTCTTTCGTAGAAATATGTACAAAAGAATATGTATAAAGTACGACATAAACAAATAGAAAAATACGGTTGTGTAAATTAAATAGTAATTTTTTTACTTTAATTTTAGTTAGGTTATAATTTATGCGACTGGTAACTTTAATCTAATGGTTTAAAAATGGCTTTAATTGAACATTAGCTAGAACATGACATCAATGACTCTCCATTGTATTTAAATTATTCGAACAATAATTGTATTTTTAGAAATAAATTAATTGTTCTCTGAGTAAAATTTAGAAATTTAACGAAAGAAAGCAACATTTTGGTTAATTTTTGCTTTTTCATTCTTAAGGAAACATCTTCATCAGGCCGTAATGATTCACAGCCGGATATAGTAGGGAAACCTCTCTTGGCAGGGAGACCAGAGCGGTTAAAGACGTTACACACTTTTTATTTGATGCTCCTCGTTGGCGATCTGGGCATACTATACATGGTATTTTACGGAATGGTTACATCGCCATTTATCGAGGACCATGAGATCTTTTTAAAATTGCCATAAATACCGCTAACAACGCTCATGGGACGATGGACTTTTGAACTGAACCCATCACCATAAACAGATACATGCCGTGTGTTGGCGGCCTAAGAAAATCTTTTACTCCATTTTGTCCTGCGGCGATTTCATCGAGACGATTACAGGAAACGTCAGAAAAATGTTATGGCTTTCGATAGATGGCGTTATAACTCATTTCATTTACGCCTCACATAAAATACCCAGACCAGCGACGGGCAACAGCATCAAAGTGCGAGAAATCTATCATATAAAAAATGAACAATCACAGACGCGGACATTGCGACCGTCGTCGTCGTATCCGCTTACCATACGTGACGATGAAAGTAAATCGTCCGTATAATATAAGAGACAAAAGTAGTAAAGCCACTACTATCAGAACAGTGAACTTTTACGGCTTGATGATTATGATAACAGATTTATAAACTGTCATTTTATTCGAAAAAAAAAAAACAACAAAGAGAGACACCGACCAACAGGACATACTTTATCGTTTTTTTAATCTTTAGACAAAGTCTAGAACGTGAGCTAAATATGCTGACTAGGTTTTCGGGACCGCTACATACATATACCTACCACAAAAAAGTAATTTAATAAACCACCCCATAAAGTACGGTTTTTATATTTAATATAAAAATGTTTTACTAGAAATATTTTACTAGGTATAATTTTAATTTCAGTTGACTATCCGAGTTACCGATGTAAATGACAACGCGCCTAAATTCGAGCTACCCGATTACCAAGCGCACAACGTCGATGAAGATATCGCCAAAGGCACAAGTATACTGAAAGTGAAAGCCATGGATGCCGATTCCGGAAAAAATGCTGAAATCGAATATTTAGTTTCAGGTAAAAATAAAATTTAATAATGTAGGTAAGACATATTTGTGGCAACAAATATTTTTATTTTTATATAGGTTTACAGACTCTGTAAACCTGAATAACCTGAAAGAATATGTTGATGTTGCCTCTGTATTACAGACATATTCTTGTCCAGAATATTAACATCAATTGTTATAAAATCATAATTGTCATTTTATAACCCTGTTTCTCGCGGCAGTGCTAACAACCTTAGCTGCGTTTTCTTGTTGAATGGCTATTATATGTGAGCGAGAAAAGAACCAACACTTTGTCACCAGAGGTGACGACCGGTCACAAATATAGTTCCTTTAGAAACTAAACTGCGCGCCAAAGCTGCAAGGTCACTTCAAATTTAGTTAGCTTTAGGTATTGGTTATATTGTGTTTCATGTGGTATTTTATGGTATCTAACGTTAGTGTAAAAACAATTATCCTATCGTTGCCTTCGATTAACTTGATAAGTAACTCAGTATAACAACCAGCCCTTTCGTGGTTAATTATAAGTAGTAATTTGGCTTGTAGGCCCTATAATTACTACTCATAATGGAATTACATGTAATTTTTGATAACTCTACCCTTTTCTGATTCCCAGACGATCACTTCGCCGTAGACAACAATGGCATTATCACGAACAATAAGCAGCTGGATGCGGATAACAATAACGCCTATTATGAATTTGTTGTCACAGCGAAAGATAAAGGAGAACCAGCAAAAACTGGAACTGCTACAGTTCGAGTTTACACTAAAAATAAAAATGATGAGGAACCAAAATTCTCACAACAAGTTTACACACCCAATGTAGATGAAAATGCTGGACCAAACACTTTGGTTACAACTGTAGTAGCTTCAGATAAAGACGGTGACAATGTCCGCTTCGGGTTTGTTGGTGGTGGAACTAGTTCAGGACAATTCGTCATTGAGGAAATAACTGGTGTAATACGGTTACATAATAAACCTATATCATTAGATAGAGACAAGTACGAACTAAATGTAACAGCAATGGATGATGGTGCTTGTTGCGTGAATGGAGATGCTACAATACATACATCGACAGCTGTTGTAGTGGTGTTTATAACAGATGTAAATGACAATAAACCTATTTTCAAAGACTGTCCTACATATTTTCCTAAAGTAGAAGAAGGAGCTCCGAACGGTAGCCCTGTAATAAAAGTACATGCAACGGATGAAGATAAAGGTGTAAATGGTCAAGTAAAATATTCAATTGTCCAACAACCTAATCAGAAAGGAACAAAGTTTACAGTAGACGAGGAAACGGGTGAAGTGTCTACAAATAAAGTATTTGACAGAGAGGGCGACGATGGAAAATTTGTTTCGGTAACGGTAAAGGCTACTGACCAGGGCGAACCATCGTTAGAAGGTGTTTGTTCATTTACTGTAGAAATAACTGACGTAAATGACAATCCACCACTATTCGATAGACAAGTAAGTTAAAACGTTGTAAATACATTGAATAATAAAATATTAATATAAGAACAGCACAATTTTGCATGACAGCACTAGTAAAAATTGGCTTTTTATCTATATTTTACATAAATTCATACAGTATTTACAAAGATGACATCATCTTTGAATTATGTATTGCAGAAATATGTGGAGAATGTTAAACAAGATGCTAGTATAGGAACCAATATACTGAGAGTTTCCGCATCTGATGAAGATGCGGATAATAATGGTGCAATTGTTTACACCCTCAGTGCTCCTTATAACCCTGCTGATATAGAATATTTTGAGATCCAACCCGAATCGGGTTGGATCGTACTTAAGAAGCCTCTCGACGTAAGTATTAATTTAACATCCGCGTATATTAGGTAACTCACAAGCGTGAAATGATAAGATTGATGAGTGAATGAGATCAACCTAACTAAGAAGTTTGGTGGATGAGTGCTACCTACAGACCCTAGGATTCAATTGGCACATACTTTAAGTTTATTTACATGTAAATAGTTCTAAATTGTCTGCTGCTGTAAATTGCTGTGAAGAGGGGTTAATCCTGGCTGTGAGGAGTAGTTGTCCATTGAACGGCGGCCCGGCGAGGCCGGTGGGCGGGCTCGTGGGTCGCGGGCCGCCGCGCCGGGGGCTTGTTCTTCTTGCAGCACAATTACTTTCAGTTGCCGCCAGCGTCGGCTCCGCACTTAACCTTCGTTAAGATTGATTTCCGCAGCACCATCTTGCATTAACTATCTTATCGATAATTGCGACTTGTGTAAAATACTTAAAATTATTGATAAAACTGCTGTAAATATTTCACCGTTAAGACCTGTTTAGTTCTAAAACATGTACAGTTTCTGTAAGCGCACATTTGTATATTTCGCACAAAATAGTTTTGGGATTTATTTTATTGTAAGTACTCGATTGATTAATTTGAGAAGCTTACGCTTTTAAACATATCTTTCAGTATTATATGTACGTACATGTTTTGTTACTAATCTCAAGTTTTGTTTTTTATGTTCTGCGAGACGATGTCTCGCCTGAGGTGGTTCGATGTCCGCCTCATAATCTGTCACCGCTGCGCTAGACGACTACTCATGTCATAGAACATCATGATATATTATATAACATAATATAAATCATTGAACATAATCATCATAACTATGAATTTTTTACAGGGAGCCAGTATATTGTTATGATTTGTATTAATGTTAGTTTATAACAGAAATGGTCAGATTGCCCCTGTGGCAGTTTGGCCATTTAGCCAGTTGTGACATTATTCCTTCTGTGAAAGGGGCAACGTTCTCAAAACCAAAATTTGTACAGTTAACCGTAACGTCCACCGTTTGTAATATATTCATTATAATGAGTGTCGTTTTGTTGTAGTCATTAAGAGGTCATTAAACATTCTTATGACAACCTGACCTTTCCGCCATGTCTTGTATGCAGAGCTGCATGCATTTGCCTGCTTTTGGTTAAGTTTTATTTCATTTTTAAAATTAGTTTAGTTTCTTTATTGTAAAAAAGTATTATAATGTACAGTCTATAATTTTCCTTATTGTACATACAAAATGTATAATACAGTAAATATTATAATTTCTAATTTATTTCTTGCACCGTCTTATACTGGCCTAATGAAATATCTTATTGAAAGAACGAACGAATGGAGCTTGAACGTGGCAGCAGACGACGTGAGTGGACTCAATACTTATTATGTAGATAATCTCTGCAATTCTTCTCTTGTTTTAATTTGGCTTAATGGGTGTATGAGCGATGAATGTTAGATAATTTTGTTTATGTTTAACGTAAAAACTTACAGACAATAGGTACTTTGTGAAAGTGGATATTTGTTTTTTAATTGTTTTAATTATTTCTTAGCAATGAGTACTTATGTGTTTATATTTGAGTTGTGTTATGTTTTTTTTGTCCCCGCTGACCTCTGACCCGTGTATCTGTAGCGGGACAGGTACCGACTGCGCGTGCGTGCCTCCGACAGAGGCGACCCGCCCTCCTCTGCAGACGTGGACGTTGAATTAGACGTGGTAGACAGGAACAATAAGCCCCCCATCTGGGACATGTCCACGTATGGCCCCGTTCACATCAAAGAGAATGTCACAGTGGGTACCGTAGTGACCAGTGTGAAAGCCAGGTTGGTATAAGGCGCAGCGGGCCCCCGGGCCCGCCGCTCCTCCACTACTTAACACTACTAACGACGTGGTTTTGTCTGTTTCCATCGACTCTTTCTCCAATAGCGAGAAACGTACAAGTTGGAGGCTATGGCTCAAGACAAGGGCTTCCCACCCTTGTCCAGAACCGTGGAGGTCCAGATAGACGTAGTGGATCGTGCGAACAATCCCCCTGTGTGGGACCACACAGTGTACGGACCGATCTACATTCGAGAGAATTTGCCCGTGGGTGCCAAAGTGGTGTCCGTTAAAGCAAGGTGCGTGGCTAACTGTTCGGCACGGGCACCGCACGCAGCCCCGACCTGCACGCACAGTGCGGCGCGCGGCGCGCGGCGCCGCCTCCGACTCGCTAACAACCTCCGATACGAAACAACACTATTCAAATTTAACTTTTCCTCAACTGTTCAATAATTGGCTTAGCGTGTTAAAGTAGAAGTTGATAGCGTGTCGGACTGGTGACGATGGTGTCTGTGCGCCGCGCGCTTCTACAACTGTCATTATTATTTGCCTCTCACTTGGTGATGAGAATTATTTGTTACGTATCTGTTCGTAAATTACAATCGCAATGTTACGATCACATGCGGTCTAACCGTAACTCACCGGCGTGCATTTAGAAGGGCTCACTGCTTATATGGAACGGGGTCACTGTCATGTACGGTTGCTTAAAAACATTGGAGGAAAAATACACAAAACTTCTTTCTTAGATGTTTTTGAGCAATTCGGATTTTATTTTGTGATAAATTGGTAGGTATCGGAATAATATATATCCGTTACATGCATGTAGGTTGAGATGTAAGTGAATATGTTTGTTTATCTCCAATTTTATAACACATTTCATAAAGATCAAAGTAGCATGTCATTCAGTAATAAATGTTTAATTTTGTAGAAATTAAATAGATAGTTTGTCTATCATTTATCATTTAATTATCATTTTACGTCAGGATTTTGTGATTTTCGATTATATAAATGTTATATTGATAAAATAAAACAGATACATTTTGTATCAATGTTTTAATCCACAAAGATACTTCTCAACAATCAGAAAAGTAGTTAATAAAAAATCCTTTAGCAATTGAAACCTAACAATTGAATAATACATTTACTCCTACTAAGCATTAAAATATGATTCGAAAATATTTAAACTATGACATGTTTTATTCGAACAATTATTAATCCATGAATGTGCATTATTTATCGCAGGTGCTATAGATGTATTTTGCATTTTTTATTTTTTATAGTGCATCAATCACTCTGAGTGTCGGCTGTTGGCAAGCCTGGATCACATCTCTATTGTCTATCTGTGCGTCCTAAAATACACTTTTCAAACTGACATTGATAAAAAAGACGAAAGCATACTAACTCACTATACTAATCATTTTTCATATGCAGACTTTATTTTCATAATGTAACAAGTAATTATGTTATGGTATAAGGCGATGTCAACAAACTTTGAATTTCTTCTAAAACTTTTGTCACAAGACGGAAATTTTGGGAAACTAAATTTAATAGTTTATCCATTTCTTAAGTATTATGAGTAACATTTTTCTTTTTCCTACCAAATAGTATCTACTTAGTCCATATCCATGTTATTTATAATTTTAATATATTAGAGTATGAATAAGAGTTTTTTTCAATTATTTCAAACTATTAACTTTTGAATGATTAGATTTTCATTAGAATACCAATGCCATCTCAAAATATTTTTTTTATTTTAGTTCATTTGATTCCGTATTTGATGTCGTCATGTGCCTATGTAGCAGTTTATTTTATTTAGTATTTTAAGGTTAAAGAAAACTTCATCAACTTGTTATATTTTCAGTTCTGGGATTGAGAACAACCCCACAGTGTTTTATCGATTGATGCCTGGTTCCACGGCCCAAACCAACAAGTTTCATACATTCTACTTGCAACAAAGATCTGATAACGGATTTACGTGGGCCGATATAAAAGTCAATCATCCTTTGGATTACGAAAGCATCAAGGAATACAATTTGACGATACGAGTAGAGGTAAGAACTTACTTGAACTTTTTATATGTACCAAGTTTTGTAATTAAATTGTATTTTTGAGGTTATCGGGTGTTACGACGTCTACGTAATTAGTATATCTATACTATTTTTCTGCAAGGTAAAAACGAAATAAACCTATAAAATCAATAAAACCGAACTATTTTTTTAGACTTAGACTTTTATACTGTGTTAAGTTTAAAATAACGATTTTCAAAGGGTATCATTTATACTTACAGTCGTTTTAAAAAAACAATTAAAAGCGGAAATAAGTAATGGTAAAATAGAAGAATTAAAAAATAAAATGAATTTAATTATAGAAAAATTTAGACAAAAATAAAATCATCGTATAGACCGTTTTTCATCTATCTTTTTACGTTTTTAAACAAAATCTTACGAAATTTCTTCTTCATAGGAGTCGTCTTGTCTCTAACTCTTCTTATATAAGCTCACCCTATATGTGTTCAATTAGATTGAGATCAGGACTACACTCTTGCCCGAATCCGAAGTGTAAATTTCTACTTTAGAGAAAAAAATCACATCCCAACATGTGCCCTGGAACTTTTGTAAATAAGTACGAAATTATCGCCTACAACCTTTCATTTCTCACTGTACCTGTGATCTAAACCTAAATAGCCTCGAGGAGCTAAACCTAAATAGCCTCCACGCTCAAATGATGAAGTCTATATTTATGAGTAAGAGCAGATTTTTTCACAATATATGTTACGAGTTCCATTTAGGTTTATGAAAGTGACCAATCGTATCGTATCGAAGCGTGACTGATGGGCCCGGGTTCAAATCCCGGGTGGGAAAAAATAAGTACATAGAGTTTTTACGGAAGTTAACGGTGTTTCACCCCCGCGTCTGATCTCTTTCTATTTGTAACGGATTACCGTTCTATGAGAGTGAGTGAATAGTGAGTGCACCTGTACTTACGCACGCACTAGTTCTTCGTGCGCTGATTGTTTGTTTCCGTTGAGACTAAACGCCGTTAGGTTGGAGGACGTTATTACGTAACAACTATTAGAGTACTGTTTTTTTGCAATTACGCTCTACTTTTTTCTTATTTTTAAAAATAAAATAATTTTTTTTAAATAAAATAAAAATTAGCGTCCTTATTTGTAATCGATTATGGCTCAATTTTTTATTTCTGTACGTGTTTTTTCCTACGTGTCATTTAGTTAGAGAAAGAGAGCGACAGAGAGAAAGAGAGAGGGAGAGAGAGAGAGAGAGAGAAAGGGAGAGAGAGAGCAATTTTGAGCATATTTCTTAAATTGACGTCGATTTTTATGAGTACCTAAGGCAAATGGTAAAATGCTTACAAAGTTATTCGTGCGATAAATTACTGTATTTGTATCATGTTACTCTGCTTGAAACCTACCGCTGAAACAATACTTGTCGACACCGAATATCGACAATTGGTAGTTTTCCGATTTTTTTGTTTTGTATACGCCTAATGATCTACCGTAATGGCGAATTCCAAGTTTAAAAGTAACCTTGTAACTTGTATGTAAATTACATGTGTGTAGGTCTCAAAGCTTTTAAGTCATGAGGAGTTTCTAAAGCGGTGAAAAATATTTATACTTACAGCCTGTGCGTCGCCCTTTTCCTAATTTTACGATAAGGCCTCAGTAAAATGATTTTTTCATCACTTTTCTTATGGGTACAGAACCTAAAAAGCAGGAAAGTATCTGTGCGCCTCTGTCCATTCCATACATAAAAAGGATCTCTTTATTTTATTTTTCTTATCCTAGCATGCGATGTGTAATTGTCTAGAGCTCATTTTGTACTTGCCATGTATGGTATATTATTTATGATGTACGGTACAAATGTATTTGTTATTCTTTTTTATCTTAAAAGTTAAGTCCTTCTAGACCGTTTTTAACAGTCTCTCTCAAATACTAAACTGGTGAAGAATTTAAATTTTCTGTATGCTATTTACTATATCCAACATTGCAAAAATAAAATCAAAAACTGAAAACTTTGATTCATAATATATTTCAGTTTTCAGTTCGTAAGCGGTAACAAAAACAAACGAATATTTGTTACGCTAATAACTCTCCCCGTATCGTGTTTTAAGGGATTTAGGAAGTTTAAATAAAGGACATAGGATAAAAGTAGAGGGTATATTGCTTTCAATAAAAGTCTGTTATGGTACCGACATTTATTATTAATGAAAGCAATTTTAGGGTGAATGATCCCATTACCAGACTTTTAGTGCCAATTTCAACTTTAGTAATTCGAAATATTGAAGAGTACAATATTTTAAAATCTTGTTTTATTTGATAGGTTATGCTTATGTATCTAAAAATATTGTAAAAATGGCGATAAGCAAATAAAAAGCGTTATGGCTTTTGTGTACATATGCCAGCATAGCATGTGCCTTTTGAATTTTTGATAGGTACTTGTTGTAAGTTTTAGAGGCACAGTCGTAACTTCGTAACCACTTTTAATTTTGAATCATGTATGTCATAAACATGGAATATGTATTATGATTATGACAAAAATTATTTTATTTTAATGTTTTGCTATACACCTTACTGTGTTTAGTTTGTTAGTTTTAAGCAGCTCGATTTTTCTTTTAAACTAAACAATGAATTTAAAAAAAATGTTACAAAATTATATAGCACATTGATTTATTGCAATTGAATCATCCAAGTTTTTGAATTATCATCATCATTACAAGCCCTTACGAGTCCACTACTGAACATTCTCCTTCATAGACTGCCGCAAAGCATGGTCTGGAACCACTTTCACTGTTTTTCATTTTTATGTTCAATATTTTTATTGCTTGGTTTTGTCTGTCTCAAAGTTAATTTTTATGAGGTGTTATAATATACACTAAATGTCTGATAGAAAAGTAAGTACATCTTTGCTAAACCACAAAATAATAGTATAAGAACAGAAGGATCACTCTCTGATAGCAATCTTGCGAGTTTAAACCTAGTTACAATGCCGCTATTGTTCATAATACTCGGCACGCCTCGAAAGCGACCTTTGTAAAATTTAGCTTACCGAAAGAATCATCGAAAAAATATTTATGCGGTGAGCGCATTAAATCAAAATGCACCTTACGTCCGCGCGTCTGTATCACATAGCCCGTTACGCGCCTTTGTTAAGGCCGCTCCTACTATAGGGTTAGGTGTTGTGAGAAAATGAATTCAATCCTTTGATGTTAGTTAGTAGTAGAATGTATCTCGGTGTACCGAGATGTTATGTAATGTATTAGTAATTTGCTGATAATAAGAATGTTATTGTTTAATGTAAGGTAGCTTAAAGGCATTATCTATATCTATTAAGTTATGTAGTATTAGTATAATACTACCTACATAATTATACTTTATTACTATTACGTGCTGTGTGATAGTGATGGTATATGTATCAAATGCTGATATTGCATTAGTAGGCAGTCACTGGCACTGGCAGATTTACTTACACTGAATGATTTTTTTAGTCACTGACATTATGTGTGAAAATACTGAAAACTGAGACGCTGTTGTTGGATCGCTAATCAAATAATAAATCTGTAACTACGAAGCCATTAACTAGGTACCTAATTGTCTAAATCTACCTGTAAATACTTAGTCGGGTCATAAGTTCTGTCAAAACCTTATTATTTAAAAAATTTGAATATTGGCTAGATGAACTTCACTAATATTAAAAATACGATGTTTGCGCTAGCCGAAAATAAAAAAGACATTCATTTTCATTCATTTTCAAATATGGAGTGGTCGAAGAAAGAAGATAGAGTAGCGGTTATAGCGTTGCACCGCTGTGGTTACGCGTCAGTAGAAATTTTCAATAGGTATTCTACAAAAATTTAAAATAACACTACGATTTATTTATCACACTCTCAAACGATTCACTGAAGATTCAAGCTTCGTAGATCGTAAGAGGACCGGCTGACTTCATACAGTTAGGACACTCGCGATCATCAAAGCACTGAAGGTGCGAATCCTGTTCGTAAACAAAAAATCTTAGCTCTTCAGATGGGCCTAAGCAGAACCACAGTGAAAAGATTGATCAATGAAGAAATAGGACTACGAGCTTATCGTAAAAAGACCGGACATTTTTGAACGAGCGTTTGAAAAAAATTAGGTTGGATAGATCCCGCTCTTTGTTACGGCGGTACGCGGCAAAAAACTAATTTTGTTTTCGGGTGAATAAATTTTTACCATCGAAGAAAGTTATAATAAACAAAATGATAAGGTGCCCACGTCAGTGAAGAAGCCAGCACGCGTACACCGAGGGTTCAAAGAGAACATTATCCTTTGTCACTCATGGTTTGGCTTAGAGGTGTTTATCTGTGAAAAGGTGTAAAAATCAGTGCCGAGGTGTACCAAAATACCGTCCTAACAACATAATGGAACCTCTTTCTCAAAAAATGTTCAAAAACAGACATTGGATATTCCAACAGAACTCTGCACCAGCTCATAGCAAGAAAAACTGGTTGACCGCCCATGGAATTGACTTTATCGGATATCGCAACATTTGGAGGAGAAAGTCTGCGCTAAACCTCATCGGAATTTGGAATCTCTCCGAGCATCTTTGGCTAAAGCAACGGCAGAAATAGATATGAGTGTGGTGCGTTCTGCGATTGATGATTGGCCGCGTCGATTACGGGCATGTATTCAAAATACGGGAGGCCATTTTGAATCATGTAAATAAAATTCTATTCTAAATTAAATTATCTTTCATTTTATTGAATTAGTACTTTGTAGGGGACGGTGTACACAGCGCATGTGTGTATTTTCATGTCTAAAACGAGTGAAACAGGCCTGGCTAAACTTTAAAATCAAAAACAAATTCTATGACCAAGACGAAGTGTTCATAACTTTCTTAACTTTAAAATAACTTATGTTCTAAATAATGGTATTTATTCCAGTCTATGACAGCCCTGATTTTAATAACGCGGCTGAAATCAGGTACTTCCTATTAGATACTTCAGAGCAAATATCACGCACCATGACGGTTGACATCATACGCTCCGTACATTTCGTATATCTAATTACAGCCCCATTCATTTCCACACAAAGAAAATGGAAAAAGTTGTAAATTTCAACAGGAATAACTGCATTACTATGCCTACAGTCATAATTATACAAATCAAAAGCCTAAAGATGAGTTGTCAAAAATTAGGAAAATGAGCGTTTTTCGTTGCGTGCGTGTTTTGTTTTTTAATTTAACAATGTTAGATTTACTGTGTGGTAATATTTATCCTTTAATTTAAGGCCTGTATTTACTTTGATTAGTGTGAGTGCAGATGATTAGTAATTGCGGGTCATTAGTGCAGGTGTGTAGTGTTAGTAGTAGGTATCTAATCCAGTTTAGTACCTAAATTCATTTGTGTGCCGTTAACTAGCAAGTATAACTGTTTAACTTTCTTAACCTCTTGCAAATATGTAGATCTCAAGTTTCTTACTTTAGTATAAACTTCTTTACTTCTAAATCCCGGTATGTTCATAACTTCACTTATACGTAGAAATTCCACATCTGGGGCTCCTTTAACTTTGCAGTTAGCAGTTAGTTGCATTTTTTGTAATACAAGCGAGCGTGCTATGCTAAACACTAAACACTAAACACTGCTGCCCAGACGTGTTTAGTGGCAGACATGCTGCGAGTGAGGGGGAAGAGAGGACACACGGGACTGGGATACTTGCAGTCCACTCGCAAAAAATAGAACACGCTTCTAATCACTTTACTACGCAGATTACAAATCACTTGCACTAATCAATCGCTGTCCACACGTGTTTACTCCTAATCACTAAGCACCTACACTAATCACCTGCACTAATCACCTGTACTAATCACTAATCAAAGTGAATACAGGCCTTTAGTTATGAAGAATTTTTTAGCTGACAATATTTGTAGTCAGGACTACTAGGAACCTTATTTACGAAGTAAAAGGCGAAAAGGCTGGAAATAATTATTATAGGAATAATTATTATAAAACTAAAATCAAACTTATTCAAACTACACAAAATACTTTCATTCTTTCGTATAAAGGTTACACATACAGATATACCATTTAAACAACACGACAGACTTTGGCATGTTATGTCAATTTTAGTTTCCACCACGACACGAACAATGGCGGCGCTTCAAATCGGCACAAACATTTTGTAGGGTATAGCCAGTCCAGCGTACTTGTACTCGTAGAGGCTGTTCTGCGAAAGAGCTCAGTGCCTTTGAGTTTTTGGTGGGTACCTTATTATAGGAAAGTTTTAGATGCATAGCAATAAATTCGTAACAAATTATAATTTTAAACCATGCGTGTCACGAGAATGCAATATGAAACAATAATAAATTATTTTCTTTTAATGTATTACTGCATACACTTACTGACTAATAAATAATGATATCTAGTATTATGAATTCTATCAACATGATTGTAAAAAAAAATAAAACTATTAATGCTGGTGTTCCACAGGGCTGCGTGCTATCGCCAACGCTGTTTCTTCTGCATATCAATGATATGTTGCAGACCCGTAACATTCATTGCTATGCAGATGACAGCACTGGTGATGCTCTTTACACCGGCCGAGCCAATATTTCTCGGGAAAACGTCTGCGAGTGCCGGGACAAACTTGTGTCTGAAGTCGAGTCTTTGCTGAACAGAGTCTCGGATTGGGGACGACTAAATCTAGTCCAGTTTAACCCCCAGAAGACACAAGTTTGCGCGTTAACCGCTAAAAAGAACCCCTTTGTCGTATCCCCTCAGTTTCAAGGCACTCCCCTTGTTGCCTCAGCCAGTATCGGAATCCTCGGCGTCGACATATCGAGTGACGTACAGTTTCGTGGTCACTTGGAAGGGAAGGCCAAATTGGCCTCTAAAAAGCTTGGCGTGCTCAGCAGAGCGGGACAGTATTTCATGCCGGCACACCGCCTGCAACTTTACAAGGCGCAGGTTCGGCCGCACATAGAATACTGTTCCCATCTCTGGGCTGGGGCTCCCCAGTACCAGCTCCTTCCACTTGACCGCATCCAGCGCAGAGCGGCTCGAATCGTCGACGACCGAGTGCTTTCCGATCGGCTCGATTCACTGGCGTTGCGAAGAGATGTTGCATCTCTTTGCGTATTTTATCGCATCTATCACGGGGAGTGCTCTGAGGAATTGTTCGGATTAATCCCAGCCGCCAAATTTCGTGAACGCACGACACGGCAAACGTCCCGATACCATCCACACCATCTGGATGCTTGGCGGTCCACCACTGTACGTTTCACAAGGAGTTTTCTTCCACGTACAACCTCTCTGTGGAATAGTTTATCATCGGCGATTTTTCCGGACCGATACGACCTGGGGACCTTCAAGAAAAGAGCTTACTCCTTTCTAAAGGGCCGGCAACGCACCCGCAATTCTCCTGGTGTTGCGGTTGATCATGGGCGGCGGTAGTCACTTAACATCAGGTGAGCCGCATGCTCGTTTGCCCCCTCTTCTATAAAAAAAAAAAAAAAAAAATTAAAAATTACGATTCTCAACGCATTTGTATGCTGCAATTATGAGTTTCGTCTCACTATATATAAATACAATGGACAATGGTACATTCTGAAGCAACTTCGTCCTAGCAGCGGGCACGAGGAGTAACGGGGGACGACGACGAGAACGCACGTACTTAATTATTAGGCACCCGCAGCTATAACACAGCGAGCACATCTGGGTGACATATCCATCCACGTAATACTTTCTACACATATTTAATAAGCGCTATCCTCACCCTCAGGCGGTTGTAACCAACCATACCCAGTACAAACAGACTCGGATACATCAGTGGAAAACAAGGATAGATTCCGTACTGCTTAAAGTACAAAAATCGTGTAAATTTGAATTTTTTTAACCATGGCACTATACTTGCTTTTATGTGGATTCCAAAAACTTGCGTTCGTTTTAAGTTTACTTCTTAAAAGAGCATTATACAAGATAACTCGTGAAATAGAATACATTTATTACTAAAACAAATACCACCTAGAACTTGGTGTTTAAATCCAATTTCTAAAAATGTTAGCTAATATCAATTAACGTGGCTCAAAGTGATCGTGGAACGAAGCGTTACTTTGTCATTGACTTCCGAGTAGGCATGTCGATTCACTTAAAAAAAACTTTCTCCGATTTGATTCAAAGCATACGAGCATTACGAGCACGCAGCAAATATAAATTAATAAGTAAGTATAGTAAGTATGTGCTCCGTGATTACGAGCATACAAGAATCGATATCTTGATAAAATTAAAAGATCGGTTTTCAATAAATCACGACATTTTACATGCCTAATAAATAATAATACAAATACTTTAACAAAAGTGCAAACTGATAAATCAAATTGAAATTGAATTCAGCCTCTCATTGAATACTGTTCTCATCTTTGGGCCGGGGCACTCCAGTGCCAGCTCCTTCCACTTGACAGCGCAGAGCAATTCGAATTGTCGACGACCGAGTTCTTTCTGATTGGCTCGATTCACTAGCGCTGCGTAGGGATGTTGCATCCTTTTGCATTTTCTATCGGATCTACCACGGGGAGTGCTCTGAGGAATTGTTCCGATTAATCTCAGCTGCCAAATTTCATGAACGCACATCACGTCAAAATTCAAGATACCATCCTTACCATCTGGATGCTTGGCGGTCCACTACTGTGCGTTTACTAGGAGTTTTCTTTCTCTTATAACTTCTCTGTGATATTGTTTACCACCGGCGATTTTTCCGGACCGATACGACTTAGGGATTGTCAAGAAAAGAGCTTATTTATTTTTAAAAGGCCGGCAATGCACCTATAATTCCCCTGGTGTTGCGGTTGTTCATGTGCGGCGGTAGTCACTTACCATCAGGTGAGCCGCATGCTCGTTTACCCCTCTAGAATATTAGAGCTATTAGCTAAAGTGCCCGACATGCACTTGGCCATTGGTTGTATTACAATTATTGACTTATATATTACTAGCGTAAGGACCGGGCCGACCGAACTACCAAAACGGACCAGTGCGCTGGCCTTAAAATTACAGGTTAGCGCCAACGCGACTCGGTCGATAGTAGTGCGCGCGCAAGACAGATTTGCCTGTCATAAATATGTCTAGTTGTGTGGTAAAAGGGTGCAAAAATTACGATACAAAGATTAAATAGGAACATGGGATATCGTATCATCGGTAAAATAACCTTATATTCATTTTGTTGATATTATTAAATTATTATATAAACGCATTTTTAAAGTTTTATTTTACAGTTAGTTTAGTTACGTTACCAAGATTAGGCCAGGGTTGGATTCAGATCCTCAAAAATATTGTACATGGAAAATAAAATTAGGTATACTATTATAAAAAAATTATATCACGTTTGACGTTTCATGTTTCTTTTTTTCCCATTTGCCAGGATTTTGGCGTCACGCGTCTAGTTTATCTATACGTTTCGTTTTTTTGCCGGTTTTATTTTTTTTTTGTTTAATTTTTTTCTAAAGAACTTAGTGTAAGTAAAATTTTGAATATTGGTACCTAATATATTTTATATTCAATGAGGGTAAAATGAAAACAGTACAATAGAAACCATTTCTGCTTAATTGAATCTGAAAATCTGATTCTTAAAATATTTTGAAATTCTGTTTTCAAACCAATTGCTTAGAGCTTAGAATTTTTATCGTGGTAGTACCTCATTATAATTGTATCAAGAATGCAACATAAATGCATCGATCGAGCACCGATTGATCAGAAAGGGAGCTAATTCAAATTTTATTAAAAAAAGGAGGTACTCATGTACAATACAGAAATTCTCGATATCGTAGGGTTAATATTAAAAAGTAAAAGGACCCAATAATAACACAAGTTTACCTTTAGGTAAAATTATGGTATTTGCGCTTGGTATTATTAAGATACTACATACTACAAATTATGAAATAATTATACAATTAGGATAATAATTATACTACGAAATCCCAACCTGGTTACGTCGTGTTATGATACGTTTGTATTATGACAGATGCGCTACTTTTTCTTGTATGCAAAAGTTTTGAGTAAAATATTTAGATGGGCCTATCCTTCCTTTTGAAATCATTGATCACAATTCACATTTTTTTGTACTTAAACTATTTTTGGGTGACCATTATTAGATAAAAACACTTATAAAGTGGCAAGTGGTGAAATCTAAATAGACCAATTTATTTTATTTTATCTAGAAAAATACAAAACAATATAAAGCGCAAATATAGTTTTTGTTTGCTTTAAGCTCGAAGCTGTTTGATGCTCGTAATTGCTGTTACAATAGCGGTTAACGCCATTTTACGTTTCACATTTTTAGACGTGTTGTTCATCATCTCGTTTAGATTACAACCGAAAGATGACACTACTATAAAACAGTCTTGATTCGATACAATTCTACCAATGACATCTGCCAATAGGGACTATTATGAGCATGCTCCATGAAGAAAGAAAGTGGCAATACAGTTTTTTATTCTGTATTTTTCAATCATATTTATTTTTCAAAAGATGGCGCTTTATGCAATTGTTTTAGAAATTGTATTATTACTGATAATAGACATGTGGTCGTGCGCGGAACTGGGAATTTAAAAAAGGGTTCGAATCTTGCCAATTACCATATTTATTACATACAAACATTTATTTTTAATTACCTGAGCTCGGCATGGGTTGCAATGTATTTTTTTAGAAATCTTTGCGGGTGTACGCACAAAACTAATTTTATCACAACCTGATAAATAATATAGGGATGTATTGAAGTAAAATAAACAAACATATATTCATTTTTGTTTATAAGACATGCGGTTTTTTTAACATTTTTAATGAATTTACAAAATTTGAGTTTGTGCTGGAGTTTTTATAATAGAAATAAGTAAAGAATTATTTTGTCATTCGTACAAATCACATTTAACTTTTTTTAATGTATAGTAGAGTTATAAATTTTGATGCAGCCTGTTATAGCTGCAGCGTATTATTTAAAGACGGAATGTTGCAAACCCGAATTTTTCCAAATCCGTAGATTAGTATGAAAAATTCCGTAGAATTCCGTAGATGATATTTTGAAAATCCGTAGATCTCCAGACTTTTAAAGAGGATCGAAGTTTATTCGTTTTTGTCATAGAATAGATCAATTTTTGGGAGAAATTCTTTCTGTCATGTAAAATTCTTCTTGTAAGTTCAATTGTAGTATAACATTTAGTCAAGTAAACAAAAAATTACCTTAAATTAAAATTAAGTTATTCCTATTGTCTTACCTGCTCTTACATGTAAACATGGTGACACGATTGGCCACATAGATACGAGTCAAAAATGGCAGTGGTAGTTAATGCGCCTTGATTTAAAATAGACAAAGAATTCTGTAACAGCGCTATCTACACGTTCTGTGAAGTACTACATCAACCTGCGGAGCCGATATAGTTTTAATAGTAAGATAGCATAATGGCCGGATTATATGTCAAATTCAATTTTCCCGCTAAGAATTCGATTGTTAAAGGGGACTACAAGAGCCAAGTGACCTCGAAAGATGCACGCACGCATTTACACAAATAGAACGCCATCTAACGACAGTGAGGCTAAACTAACGGATTAGCGAGGTTACGCCCTAGTGTTTTAATAGATAAGATAACAAGTAAGTTATAGATCTAATAAAAAAATAGATGGGACAGTAAAATTATTTGAGTGTTACTTTTTTGTTATTTGATTAGTGTTACCTACTTGAAAATTTATGGATGTGGGTGATTTTGAAATAAAACTGATTCGATTTAAAAACAAACTAAAAAAAACTTTATTTAAGATCTATATTAAAAACATGTCGAAGTGGCGCCGTTCATACATCTATATTTACTTATATCAATAATTATTATAATATTATATATTAGGTTTTGCGGACATCTTTTATTGATTACTTATGTAATTAGTAAAATAATACAAGACTATAAACTAAATTCAACAACTCATACTAGAGGCGCTAGTGTGCTTTGAGTGGAGCTGCACATATTATACCATAGATTTTTTGTAGTATTTGTAGTCAGTACACAGGCGTTTACGAATACATCCATACGTATTATTTCAGAAACAAGAATATGCCATTTAAAAAGAATCAATTAATTCGACTAAAAATTAAAATAACAGTGAGTTAAGAGGTATGTAGTTTGTATAATATTCTGACAAAAATCGTAATGATTGCATGTATGTGAAATTTTTAGAGGTATATTTGTGATTTTTTTCTATTGTATCAAATTAATAGTATCATGTTTTCAACAAAACACCTAACTAGCATATATCCAGAAAAATATTATATATTTGTCTGGTTTTGTTTACTGCAGTGGATCATATACTTTGAGGCATTATAAAATTTGCGTTTAGCTCCTGTAGTCTCCTTAAAATTTTTAATTGTCGGTTGTAAGCTAAGGTCACATTCATGATAAATAATGTTTTTGTTGTTAAGGTGATACCTGGAAAATTTAGTGGTTTTTCTAATTCACATATTTTTTAAAGTTTTTTTTATAGATTACAAACTAAAATTTTGGTATATGAATTTTGACTATATGATCTTGGATTGCATAAAAGTACAACACGATATCACGAAGTTTTCTCGATAGAAAAAAATTCAAAGTAAGCTCTTTATTAGTTACATTTTTCCATGACACCACAATAATTTTACGAATAAGTTCATGGAATTATTTTTAATATAAGGCATAGTAAATAATCATATCTAAGTTCTCATAAACCATTTTTTAATCCATAACGTAGTTTTGCTAAAAAAAATGTTGTTTGGCGCCTACTTAGTTTTATTCCGAGCGTATGCTCAGTATAGCACTTTCTCACATCTCATAATTTGCGTATTATGAATTCGTTGTATCACTTTCATTGTGACACTCCCTCAGTCGTCCGTGAGCTTCACCGACAAAGGAATAAGCCACATTCCCAAAACTGCGATTCATTTTCGAGGTATCCTCTTAAGTTTTAAAAATTCCGTAGTTCCGTAAACGATGACAAAACTCCGTAGATCTACGGAGAAAAATCCGTAGAGTTGGCCTACGCTGGAAACAGTTCGTACAGAATACTAGGGTGTAATAGTAGCATAATGATGCTGCTGTTTCGTACGGTGGGTGGCAATAAACCGGAGTTTTTTTTTTTGTTAAAATGGTAAATAGGATTCCATCCCTAGACGTATATTGATGTAATTTTGAAAAAATCGAGCTGCTGTGACACCTCCTATTCTCTAAATCGAGAATAGGAGGCATCCTATTCTCTAAATCGAGAATAGGAGGTGTCACAGCATCCACTTAATATCAGTTAGACTGTGGGCTCGTTTGTCATTCTTATTTTTTATAGAAAATAAAAAACTTGATAACCGACAAATTATCTAAAAATATTATAAAACTGCCTTTGAATACCTATTATTTGTCTACAATTATATTCCGTGGTTTGTAGAGCTACTGACATTCAAAACCTTTATTCATACGCTAATATTTCAATATTCGAAATAGGGTTTAGTGATTAGTGTGCTCTCTCTCAACCACAGAAAGCAATTTCTATACTCGGGCAGTATGTGAATAAATAATACTCACATTTAATATCGTGAATAAAATTTAGATCAATAAGGTAATAAGTTTCTATTTATTTAAGTAGCAAAAATATTTTTCCCGTTTTTAATATTATGGAAAATATTTTTTGTTTACGTTTAAAAATTAGCGACACTAACCGTTTCTAGAGGACTCTTTTTATAAAAATAAAAAATAACGATTAGAATAAGGGTGTCCGCAGTCCACCTGACGGTGAGTGGATGGGTGGTGGACTATAATATAGCTGCAGCGTGGCTCTACCACGTGTATTAGAAAACTTTATCCGGAAAAATAAAAATGTTGAGTAAGGACCACGTACTTCTAGAGAGGCCGCACACTTACAATTATAAGTTGGCCAACTAAATCGGAGAGCATATCAATAGGTATAGTGGCATGTGCTAGCCCACACATCTTGTCCAACTAAATCGTCCAACTAATTAATTGGACACCGATCGTATCAGAATCAAGATTCCTTTCCGATTTCGCACAATTAAAAAGTTGTCCAACTATCGGCCAACTGCTCGTTAGCACGGTTACCTTATGCGAGCTCGCTGACTATCCAACTTTGTTGGTTAGTCGCATGCCAAGATGCAAGACGAACCGTTGCGCGCGTGTGAATTCCCTACGCTCGGCCTGACGGGATCCACATCACCCCCCCCCCCTGATTTTTTTATTTTTTTATTCTTAATTGTAACATCTTCAAATCAAAAAGAACCCCTTTGTCGTATCCCCTCAGTTTCAAGGCACTCCCCTTGTTGCCTCAGCCAGTATCGGAATCCTCGGCGTCGACATATCGAGTGACGTGCAGTTTCGTGGTCACTTGGATGGGAAGGCCAAATTGGCCTCTAAAAAGCTTGGCGTGCTCAGCAGAGCGGGACAGTATTTCATGCCGGCACACCGCCTGCAACTTTACAAGGCGCAGGTTCGGCCGCACATGGAATACTGTTCCCATCTCTGGGCTGGGGCTCCCCAGTACCAGCTCCTTCCACTTGACCGCATCCAGAGCAGAGCGGCTCGAATCGTCGACGACCGAGTGCTTTCCGATCGGCTCGACTCACTGACGCTGCGAAGAGATGTTGCATCTCTTTGCGTATTTTATCGCATCTATCACGGGGAGTGCTCTGAGGAATTGTTCGGATTAATCCCAGCCGCCAAATTTCGTGAACGCACTACACGGCAAACGTCCCGATACCATCCACACCATCTGGATGCTTGGCGGTCCACCACTGTACGTTTCACAAGGAGTTTTCTTCCACGTACAACCTCTCTGTGGAATAGTTTACCACCGGCGATTTTTCCGGACCGATACGACCTGGGGACCTTCAAGAAAAGAGCTTACTCCTTTCTAAAGGGCCGGCAACACACCCGCAATTCTCCTGGTGTTGCGGTTGATCATGGGCGGCGGTAATCACTTAACATCAGGTGAGCCGCATGCTCGTTTGCCCCCTCTTCTATAAAAAAAAAAAAAAATCTTACAACTAAAGTAACAATGGAAGTACTTAATGATTCTTGGCATTCTCTGCCAGTTAACCCGTAGTCTGGCGAGCTATTATAGCAGATACTTAACGGAGAGTTAATTCAAGCCTCTTTTCAACGGTGTTAGCGAATCGGAAAGTTGTATCCCGTTTGACTATCGCTAGCCCGATTAGATATACGAGCTCATCAAAAGACGAAATTCTCATTCTGTAGAAGGAAAAAAATATATCTGGGTAACATCCGAGTTTAGAGTGCAAGGATCATACCTTTTTCCTTTCTAATCTGTCACTTAATATAGAATGAACCCAAAATGTTCTCTTTTGTTTGCGTCTTCTTTTTATTATTAAAGCATTTTTTTAATACGTTGCAGCTATATTATGGTTGTAGCACGAATGGGTAGGCTCGACCAAGGAAGGATCACGCTCTCACAGAAAACCAGCGTAAAATAGTAGCTTAATGTTGCTGTGTTTCGTATGGTGAGTGTAGAGAACCGGAGACCCTTTTTACCGGAAACGAGGCATTCCATCTCAGTACTCACGGGTGACAACGCATCTGCATTTTGATTCACAAAGGAGGATAGATGTGGATGTCTATGGGCCACAGCAATCACTTACCATCAGGTGGACTGTGTGCTCGTTTGTAACCCTATCCTATAAAAAAATTAGAGCGTTTTTTCCCGCATTATCACACATACGCACCGCGCTGGCAACATTGTCACGGACTAAATTGATTAAGTCTGCGGCTAGCAACCAATTAAAAAAAGTTGGTCGATTAAATTATAAAAGTACGCAATTTTGTCGTTCGATAGTTGGCCAACTTACAATTGTATGTCGGCGGGAGCTCCTATAATACATATTAGTCTACGACAAGACATATTAGTTTATGATTTCTTTCAACCTCTATAAGTTTATTCGACCATCTTTTTGAGTCCACTGCTAGATTTTTATACGTTGTAGCTATCTGCAGTACGAATAGGTTGGCTTGACTGGGGTAAGACCATGCTCTCACAGAATATCAGCTTGAAACAGCAGAACAACGCTGCTGTTTCGGAGCCACTTGAACTTGTCCATAATTCAAAAACGATTGCACTTACACTACATACTTTTAATTAAACATGCAAAATTACAAGTGTGTAGTGTAAGTCTAATTGTTTTAAAATTATGGGTTTAATTACGCTTCTAGTGTGCTTAGTATATCAAATTTTATGAGTTCCAATTATAGTGCTTGAGTTACTAAGGTTTAAAAGTGTCATTTTATCACTGATTCGCTGATTCACTGATTCGCTGATTCATTGACTCACTTATCAAAAACCTATGCCACTTCGAAATTACAAAACTAAAAATTTGACAATAATGTAGATTTTTAGGCGTAAACGAAGAAAACGTCGAAAACTACAAATTATCATTATTCCGTGTCAGCAGATAAGTTATTAGTGCAGTTAGTTAAAAATTGAAATTTAAACATGAATACTAAAAGTACTTATTATATTTCAAACTAACCACACCAATAACTTTGTCAATTTTAAGCTTTTGTCCATAGAAAACATCAGTTTTGTATTGAGATGCGTATGCATCTGTTCAGTTTTTCGCGTTAATTCAGTTTCCGCGGCAAACAGGCATAAAATGAGGATAAGTGTGTACATCTATCATACGCACGATTACGTCAGAGTTAAGCGCTGTTCCACCGCATTCAGCTGTTCCGCCGCGTTGACGCGATGTTCTCGACGATAAGTTGCGACTTGTATTGGTTGATACATTTGATTCGCAATCATTTCGCATACAATCATCGAGAGAATGTGTAAACAGAAATTATTTTGTATTTTGCTATTGTAATCCTGGTCGCAATAGCTCTGCAATTGCGTACAATTTTTGATTATTCATTAGAAAATGTTCTTTAAATTTAATATTGTTTTCTTTTGATTCGGGTATCAATGTCGCGTATTCTCTAACGAAATTTCTGTTTTTCGTTTACGTTTGCGTTTATTACGTTCTAGTTTTTCTATTTCTTCTGAAAGACGCGTAACGATAATAATATCCCACATGGATTTGTCCATGTTGAGTACAAAATATTAAAAGAATATAGTTTTCCGTTAGTATTTAATGCCTTCTCAGTTATCCAGCGCTGTACGCGGTAGATATAAATGTTTCGACGGAGATAGTACGCTATGACGGGCTTTTACAATCCTACGATGCTGTACGCGGCTGGCAGGAGCAGAACTGAATAAGTGTAACGAAAATCATCCAGCGAAATGAGAATGGAGCTGAATAAATATAGTTACTCCTTTGAGGCGCTACTCCTAGCGAACGACCTTGAGCGTTCGGTCCTATACACTTCACGCACTCTCGCTACAATACATATATCGTGTAAGAAATACGCCCAAATTTTAAAATATTTTCTTTATAAAACCTAATTTCAGTCCTTTGAAAAAATTAAATAGATCAAAATGTTCATTTATAAATTGCCTATCTATTAGTGTCAATCACCAAATAAAATAATGCTTACTTTATGACGAGATGCATGTTATCAATAATTATTTCGCATTTCTGGTTTTGTATAACTCAATGATTTCTGTGGTTTAGTTGTAGGAAGATTCATCAAGCATTTATAATAATAATAAGCCTTTTTATTCTGAACTTCTCGGTTAAATATGAATACTAGACACGTTCTTGTTTGTTATAATATGTCCCGCAGCTCAGTTTGCCTCTTGGCGTGGGCGACGTTTTCCACTGGGATCTGTCACGCGCTATCCTTCTCCAATGAAGAGTTTTAGGTCGTCTTCCCATCTTGTTTGTTGGCGTCCCCTACTTCTACTAGCGCGGGATTTCTCAAACACGCACCTTCATTCTTATAGTTTAAATTAAAAATAGAGAACAGTAAAGCGTAAATATAAGAAAAACATAGAAGGTATTTATTTAGAATAATAAAATGATGCATATATGTCTGGATCTAAGTTATAATGTTTTAAATACCTACTTTAATTACGTAATTTTCGAAACTAAATCAGTTATTGGCATAGAAAAATAATAGTCGATTTTGAGGACAGTATAACAATATTGTTAACATCTTTGTATTACCATGTTTCCAGCAAATAAATACTTTTAATTTTTTCTAACACTTCATACATAGATAGAATGAAAAGGGCCCAAGTGTTAAACTTCGCGAACTACAATTCGCAAAACGTACATTCTTGTAGATATTATGATTGATGATAGCCACTGAATATGGAGCTAGGCACCCGTTTAGACTACAAATCTTTTACCCGGGATAAATCTTTATCCCGAATATGGCTCTGTGAATCTGGCTGGTTTTTGGTGAGATACTTCTAGAGGAGTCATTTGCCATAGTTGCAACGCTTTGCAGGCGGGTGGGCAATCGCAGTTATTATTAAAATGAAGAAACATTTTTTGTCTACTTATGTGGTATAGCAGTCGATGTAAATGTATTATATAGTATAAATATGTACAACCCGTGTGGTTAAAGAATGGGATTGAAAATGGCGGCGCCTCTATTCACCTCTGGCTCTAGCTCGCACACTGTCGCTATCTATACTCACACCTGCCGGTAAAGACTGCAAAAAAATTATATTGCGATATGCGTTTTTCGTACGTTCTATACCTTCAGTGCAACATGTTATTATATTACATGGAATTAATAATAAAAAATGCCATAAACCACAAAAAACAATAATTTATGATTTATGAGCGTTCTTGTTCGTGTACGTGTTCTGAGTTTTCTTTATAATTTAATGATATTTAAATTATATGCCATTTAGAAATAGGTAACCATTTTTAAAATTTTCGTCGCCCCATTTGTTGTAGCTAATCTTGGGAACAACTGAACCGATTGCAATAAAACTTCACGAAAAAATAGAGTGTAATACCAGGAGTGATCTTTTCATAATTTATCTGAAAAATTTAGAGATTTTATTAAAATAGAAATATTGATAAGATGCAACATTTAGAGAAATCACCCAGCGATGTCAGAGCGGGTCAATGGTTATAAATTTAATTTAAAATTAATGTACCTACTTGCGTGTACAGTTTCTTTAAAGATATTTTCTCATTAATAGAAAATCTCCAATTAACCGAATAACATAACGTTATAACGATATATCGTTATTAGCTGGTCTTCACTATTGGTACTGTACATGTTGACTGTACGGGCTCTATGAGCTGCCATATCTAAACCCATTCTTTATCAGTACGGGCTGTACCTACATATAAATTAACCATTTGTGAAATACATCTCTTTTCTCAACAGAACAACGGTGCCCAGCAATTGGCTTCAGAATCAACTGTTTACATAATGCTTGAAGATGTCAACGACGAAATACCTCTGTTTACGGAACGAGAGCAAGAGACCGTCCTCGAGGGCGAGCCTATTGGGACGAAAGTTACGCAAGTCAACGCCATCGACAAAGACGGCACGTTTCCGAATAATCAAGTAAGTTTTATTTTGTACAGAAAAATAAGAAAACAATAACAAATATAAAAATATAATAGATATAAATTGCACGGTGTAATATAGTTACCGTTGGCTCTTATGTCCTTAAGCCGAAATGACTTTATTGACTTTGCGTAAAAACAATGAAAATATGTGTACCTAGATGTGTATGTTGGTATAATTAAAATGACACATATAACGATATTTTGATATTCGTATTAGCTATTGTAAATTCTATGCTAATAGAGAAATAAGTAAAATTATAGATAACTTTTTTAATTTTTTTATGTTATGGAAAATCAACAGCGTCAAAAACATGTGTAATTACAGATTCTGACTAATATAAATATCAGCAGCTCGTATAGTCATAGCACAAATACGAGCATCAAAAATGGACAACTTATACATGTTAAACTTAAATAAGTGAATCATACGATAATGACAAAAAGAAAAGAAAAGCGTGACTATACGTACTACATAATATATATTTTTAAATAATTCTGACACAAAAAACTCTCGACTTAATGCCCGCCTTGGTGATAGACATAATTCAGAGTTCCCCAAACTTTTTTGTGTCGTAGACCCCTTGCCATGTTTTTCCGTGTTGGGTAGACTCCCTACTTACCTACCTGATATACTTACTTACTTACTTACTTATCGTCACGCACAATCCCTAACGGGGTAGCCAGAGAGAACAGATCGCCAAGTGTCACGATCCTTACATACCTCTTTCGCTTCTTTCAGGTTCATTAACTTCTTCATACATGCACGTCTAGGTATCCGAGTACTCTTGACCCTCCCCTCTTCGAGCAATTTGCTCACATGGTCTTCGAAAGTTAGTCTCGGTCTACCTCGACACCTTTTAATATTTACTTTCGCTCTATATATTTTCTTCACCATTCGGCATACCTACCTGATATGGATTTCCTGTAAATTTCTAACTGTAGTGAACTTTAGTGTTCAAAACTTAAAGTAGAAACACATGTTAATTTATACATTTATTACTTGAATTTAAATTAAAACTACTCAAAATAAAATTTTGTATCTGTTATGTAAAATATACGTAGCATCAAATAGTAAACATAAAATAAATTATAAATAAAATACCATAAGCAATAAGTCAATATTTTTAGTGAGAAGAATGTATCTGATGCTTTAATAATAAATTATCTACATTTGGCGTCAATTTTGTAAGGGTTAATCTTAAATCTCCTCGGCTAATAATGTCCAGTCTGTTTCGTTTTTTCGTTAGGAGATTGGTAACAGCGCTGAACCGCTAGGTATGACGATGGAAAGGAAATTAAAAATTTCCTCGCTATATTCCATAATACGGGATAAGTAACGGGTATGTTGTTTTGCAGCCAGAATTGCAGATATCCGTTTTTAAACCGAACCTTAAGTTCTTTGTTTGTCTTAGTTACTTTGTACTTAGTTCAGTCAGTTCCTCTTGTATTATGACATTCGTTTCTTCTATGTCACCATATGGATTAATTATCCACGGTGGTATTACCACAGTCAAAATATCCTCAAACCTAGATTCAAAATCTGAATAGAGGGCATTTAAATGTTGAACGTAAGTTGAAACGTCGTCTTCCTGGCAACTTGTCTGTGACAAATTGGGGAACTGAGAAAATTCGCCCCGTCCAATATTTTGCTTCATTAGTTTTACTCTGGCAAGAATGATAAGATGGACTTTGTTTTAATCAAATTTAAACTGTCGCCTTGTAATTGCAAATTAACCGTATTAAATTTTGTAAACAAATCTGTTAAATAGGCGATGTCTGTTTTCCTCTTCATTAAATTTTCTTTCAAAATTTTATCTTTAGTATCCAGAAATTCTAAAATAGTCTCAAAAAGTGCAAAAAATCTTGTCAAACATAAGCCTTTCGACAGCCAGCGTACTTCAGTGTGAAGGAGTAATTGATGAAAGTGTTCGTTATTTTCTTCACACAACTGCGCAAATAACCGCGTATTCAACGCGTTGCTTCGGATTCGGTTTACTGCATCAATGACTAAATGAAGTGATTCATGCAATGTAACACTCAAAGTTTTAGCAACTAAATGTTGTTGATGGATGACGCAATGTATTGCTAACACCACTGACACATTTTGTTTTAAATAGCTTATAAATCTACGAAAACTTATATTATTTTATGGGTAAAGGAAAACAAAGAAACTATTTTACATTAGGTATATTGAATGCGAGGTATATTGAAATTGAGCGAACGTAGCTAAATACCGGTTTTGAGGAACTTAATCAAAGTATCCAAATTAAAGATCTTGATATACTATGTCTTAGCGAGACTTGGCTTCATTATAGTTCCAATATTGACTTGTATTCAATTTCCGGCTACAGACTGCTACACAACCCTCGTATTGGTCGTGGTGGTAGTGTTGGTGCTTATATAAAATCTAACTTACGTGCAAAGCGTTTAGATCCCCCCAGGGGGATGCCTGGGGAACTTGAACAGATATGGTTTAACGTTAAAATAGGTAGTGAGACTGCTGTATTTGGTTCGGCGTATCGTCCTGAATCACTGAGTGTTGGTTCAGCTATAGACTGTTTGCACGAGTCTCTCTCGTTTTTTATAGCGAAATATGATCAATTATTTCTTGTTGGTGACCTGAACATTGATTGTCTAAACAACGACGGCCTTCCATTTACGCCTAATTGTCTCAAGACCCTTACTGATACATTTAACTTCCATCAAATCGTAAACCAGCCTACACGGGTCACTTCTACTACGAGTACCCTGATTGATCCCTACCCTGATCTTTACTAGGACACATCTTAAGCCCATTTCTGTGGAAGTGACACATAATGATGATCTTTGCGATCATGGACTGATTTCAGCGAAATTTCCGCTCGCGATTCAAAAATCTAAATGTCGTATAATTTCATACAGACCTATAGCTGAGAACACAATTGCTATAAACAATGCTGCTAAATACACGCCATGGGAGCTGGTACTAGTACAAGATGGTATCGATAATATGGTAAATACCTTTAACAATCTCGTCATTGACTTGATGGACTCATTCGCCCCTGTTCGTAAAAGCACTTTTAAACTACCCCCTGCCCCATGGATGACTGATACTCTTAGAAAAATGAAGTCAATTCGTGACAAGGCTTGCCACCGGGCCAAAACTATAAAATCGGAAAGTAGTATGCAATTTTACCGCGATGCAACTATTATAACCGAGCAGTTACTCTAGAAAAGCAGGCATATTTTACTAGGTTTGTCAATAATAATAGGTCAAATCCTTCTCAGATGTGGCGTCACATAAAACGAATAATTTCACCTGCCGTAAAAAATCGTTCCATACCGGACCATCTTCTTGACCCTGATTCACTTAATAATCACTTTACAAACACCATATCATGTGCACCTCCCGACAAAAGTGTTATTCAAAAAATCGAATCACTTAAACACTCTGAAATGGAATTTCAATTTGTAGCTGTAAATGAAACGTTAGTGAAAAGTATAATTGCTTCTACAGCTACTAATGCGACCAGAACTGATGGCATCTCCATGTTGATGTTAAAACTTACGCTTCCATATTCTTTGTCAACGATAGTGGCGATAGTCAATAAATCTATATTGGAAGGAGTATTTCCAGAATCTTGGAAATGTGCCATCGTCACTCCCATTCCTAAAAAATCAATGGTGGATAATCTTTCTGATATAAGACCAATAAGCATTCTTCCTGCACTATCTAAAATAGTTGAAAGATGCGTTCTTTATCAAATTTCACCATATCTAGAACGTAATCAAGTACTACCTGTGATTCAATCTGGTTTTAGAAAGAATCACAGTTCAGTATCAGCTCTTTTAAATATTACTGATGACATTCTTGCTGCGTCCAATGAGGGTAAGGGAACAATTATGGTTTTGCTAGACTTCAGCCGCGCTTTCGTTTGTGTTGATATATCTATTCTATTGGCAAAATTAAAATACTATGGTTTCACAGAATCGGCCTGCACCTGGTTTCAATCTTATTTCCATAATCGCTGCCAAAAAGTGCAATGTTTGAATAGCCAAGGAGTTCTAAATGTTTCCAACACGCTCCCCCTTAATAAAGGTGTTATCCAGGGTTCAATACTTGGTCCCACATTATTCGCAATTTACACGGCCAACGTTACTAAAGCTATAATTCACTCGAAAATTCACTTACATGCAGATGACAGCCAAGTATACGTTCACACAACGCCAATTGATGAGGAGATTGCTGTTGCTATTTCCAAGTTAAACAAAGATCTTGATTCTATTGCGGAGTGGTCTTTGAAACATGGCCTGGTACTTAATCCCTTAAAGAGTGTCACCATTACCCCTGGAACAAAGCACCAGGTAAAAACGATTAATGAACGGAAGTCTCTTGTTAAGATTTTTGACACCGTCATACCTTACGAGGGTTGTGTTCGCAATTTAGGTCTCCTCATGGATGAGAATTTAAAATTTGTAAATGACTAAAATCGGTAAATGCTATGGTTCGTTAAAAACTTTGTATAAAATTCGCTCATTTCTAAAACGTGACATAAGACTGCTGCTCTGTAACAGTTTAGTACTATGCCACCTTCATTATTGTGATATTGTTTATGGTCCATGCTTATTTAAAAAAAACTGTGAAGAATGTGCAGAGAGTGCAGAACGCATGTATGCGTTTTTGTTTTAATATACCGAAAAGAGATATGATTTCACCTTATTTAGTTAGTAATGGCATTTTAAATATGTACAATAGTGCTAAATTAAAATATGCATATATAAACACACTCTGCATCACACAAAGTCTCCAAGATATCTGTATGATAAGATAGCCGTTGAAAAAAAAAGTTTGCTTTCAGTCAGAGAAAATAGTCATCGGCTTCCACTACCCAGGATTAGCCTCGCTGGAGCCAGGGGTGTTTTAAATTTGACGCTGCTAAAATTTGGAACGATTTGCCACCACCAGTCCGATCTACCGTATTTCCGTCTACCTTCCGACAAAAATGCCGCAAGTGGCTTATTCAAAGACAGTCCCTGGCTCTATGTGGCTTTGATACCCCCTCAAATTAGACAACTTTTTTTTGTATTTAGAAGGTATAATTTATTAATTGTTTTATTTTTATTTTTACTTTTTTATTGTTGATACGTGTGTTTCATCAATTGCCTAAGACCCTGTATGAATTATGCGCAAAGGCTGTGGCAGAATAGCAGGAGTAATGGGTTTCTCAATACAAATGAGTCACAGACCGTTTTGTCACAACTAAAAAGTTATTATTATCTCTCTATTAAAATTTTAACATTGTATTTTTGTGTGGCAAATAAATACTTTTTATTTATTTATTATTTATTTATAACGTCCAACCATGGCGTGCTCCATCTGTAGCTACTGATATTATATTTGATAAAGGAATTGCTTTTTCAATGAAGTAATCCTTCAAAACATGAAATATACCTTTAGTGTCGGTCATCAAAGTTCTTGCGAAGAGCAGTTCTTCGTAGATTTCTTGATTAATAATAAAACGAACATATGCCAATAATAATGCTGCATTATCAGGTAAAGTTGACTCGTCCAGTTGTATAGAGAAATGGGTCCTTTGCAAATAATTACATTAGAAGCTTTCAATATCAGAACTCATTTCATCGATACGTCTTTCAACAGTATTATTGCTTAAGGGAATTCTTTTAATGATATCAGATGCAGGTTTGTGTAAAACAGTTTTTAAATCCTCTTCAACGGCTGCCAAAATTAACTTCTCTCCGATAGTATGCGGTTTTCCGGATTTTGCTATAAGTAACGAGATATTGTAAGACACACCAACCAAAGCAAACCATCATCATTTCTTTGTGACGTCGAAGCGAACATTCTGTCCAGTGTAGGTCTCTTCTGAAGTTTATCTTTGAGTGTTTGAAAGTATTTCAAATCTTTCTCTGTTTTATCAGGGTGGCACCTTCTCAAATAACCTTGCAGTTTAGATGGTTTCATAGCGTCATTGCCCAAAACTTTGTTGCCAAAAAGGCACATAGGCAATTGTTTGTCCAGCAATGATGGAATGAAGCCAAATTTCAAATAATCGACACTGTACTGTCTACATTTCTTTTTAGATTCGGACATGGCATCAGTCATCTGTGGGCAAAATTAAATTATTTAAATAAGACAGAAAACCCAGCAGCTGTATATTAAAAATATTTTTTGATTTTTCAGAAAACATTCCATAATTCGAACATCTTCTTGCAACAATTAGCTCGAATTATGGAGATTGCACTGTAATTATAATACCGATTGCTAAAACTTTCAAAAAGAAACTATTGAGGAGTACTCGTGTAATTATGCATGATTGAATATTAAACTACTTATAATTAAAGTCACGATTGGCGTAATTTATCTATCTTTGCTAACTACGAGTACAAAACTAAAATTTAATAAAAAATAATGTACTTAGTGTGTGGTTTGCAAGATGATGCGGTGACCAGGATTAAGAAAGGAATGCTTCGGTGGTTTGGTCATGTAGAAAGAATGAATGCGGAAAGACTGACAAAGCAAATATATGTTGCAGAAGTGAATGGAAGAGTCGGAAAGGGACGTCCTAGGCGGAAGTTTGTCGACCAAATTGGCGATATACTAAAAATGGGCCAAATTAAGAGTACCCTTAACCGACGAGCATGTATGCGTAGGTATATGAATGTGGAAGAGGCGAGAAAGGTATGTCAGGATCGTGCTAAATGGAAGTCTGTAGTCTCTGCCTACCCCTCTGGGTGACAGGCGTGAGTGTTTATGTTTTTATGTTTAATGTACTTACTTTTCTCCAGCACTCTCAAACAAAAACCACTGACTCACTCTAATTTGTGTGATATACTATCTGTTTATATTTTTTTAAATATTTTCTTAGCACTTTCCTTTTCAAGATTCAGGAAACGAATACACGTATTTGTCCCACATTCGTATTTATAGAGTGACGAATTGAACAAGTCAGTGCAAGGTAGCGAAGCTCTGAGATTGCGACTCTCAGGTTTTTACAAGTTCAAAATGTATTGCGACCACAAAGCGAATACCGACATCCTACAACTTACACAATTTTATAAACATATATAATAATTTTTTTTCATAGGTACTTTTATAAATAATGTATATGTTTTGATATTATAAGATAGTATGATGTAAGTAAATAGGTACTATCAGTGTATGTGTTGAGATCCACTATCGTGGACCCCCATTTCAGTTCAAGGACCCCCAATTTTTTTTCGCTGACGTAGACCCCTTGCAGGTTGTCATAGACCCCTAGGGGTCGATATAGACCACTTTGGGAATCACTGATATAATTAATATATTGAAATAATACTAGTTTTTACGGAATTTATCGCGTATATTTAACTTTTTAAATACCCGACGTTTCGAACGCTTTACAGCACTCATGGTCACGGGCGGGACTGAGATGTTCAACGTCCATATGTCATCTGGCATCTCAGTCCCGCCCGTGACCATGAGTGCTGTAAAGCTTTCGAAACGTCGGGTATTTTAAAAGTTAAATATACGCGATAAATTCTGTAAAAACTAGTATTATTTCAATGTGTAGTGTTCGCGTAAATATAAGAAATCATTATAATTAATATATCAAATCAAAAACGTGCTTTTTGCATAAATATTTAAAATTATTACCAATGTGAAGAATGCATTCTTTCTAATGTGTAGGAGTTCTCAGTGATATTTATGATAGCAAATCAGAGCAGTTAATACTGACAGAACAGATTTTTAATAAAAAATCTCCTGCAACTAAATTTTAAATTTTTGTTTAACTAGTAGAGCACAGGAGGCGATTTAATTTTTTTATTGTAAGGTGTTAAGATCTTGATACAAATTGGGAATTTCTGATTTAAAATATAATATTATATATTTCCTAATACAGATCCAAAACGATAGTAAATTTATTACAATAACAAGTAATTATTTAATTTTTTTAATTATTACCCATCGATATATATGTATTACGCTCTAGATATGGCATTCCCAAAGCATTCCGAACACTCACTATGTTCAACTGAACTGTACTGCAATCCGTACACCTGTTATTGTGGCCTATTCATGCAGTGCGGAGCGGCGCTAATAATAATTTTATATTAAATTAGCACGTATACAAAATAAACGAAAATTAAAAAAATGTACTCGATTAACAACACAATCCAAATAAACAATTATTTGTAATGACAATTTTCGCGCGTTTATATTAACTGGGCATGCGCGACTCTACTGTTTCCCGCGCATGTGCGGATACAGAATAGTGCACATTTTTGTTTGGAGTAGCTTCTCTAGTAGTACACGTAACTCAATGTTATTGCCACGTGTTTTTTATCATATTCATGTATTATTATCAGAATTTGAGCTATATTCAAAATTTCAAGTTTCAAGCTCATCGGGAAGTTAGTTTAAAATCAATTAATAAATTCTACCCGGAACTACAGACAGATAGACAAAAAAGAAAGTGACCTAATAAAAACGTGCTAGTTAGTTAGTTAGTATATATATATATATATATATATATATATATATATATATATATATATATATATATATATATATATATATATATATATATATATATATATATATATATATATATATATATATATATATATATATATATATATATAGTCCCTCTCCTGGGCACAGGCCTCCGCTCATTTATGAGAGGGTTTTTGGGCAAGGAATTGTCCGCCGCCCTGCCCCAAAGCGTGTTGGCGAACTTCACATGTCTTCGAAATATTTTTTTTTTTCTTATTTCTTAGACATGTAAATCAGCACTTAAAATTGCATTTAACAATTTCATTGGTGCCGGCGGGGATCGAACCCGGTTTGCTCGCGTATTGTGAAATATACAGCGAGCGCTAACCATCTGAGCTACTAGAAACTAAAAACTAAATTATCACACACATTCCACGCGGTATAGTTAAATTTATGTTCATAAAATATAATTGAAATCTAAATTCTTACAAAACTTATTTTTTCTTTTTTTATTATATATTTGTATTGGAGGTACTACGGGAATTGGATTTTTGAATAAAAAATTGTTATGATTTTTTTATTGTATCATAATTATTTATCATTATTCGTATTGATAATCGATGCAATTTCTGAAAAGAAATTTGAAAAAATTATATGTAATTAATTAGGTTAAGAAATTATCACATCACTACAAAATGCGCCATAAGTGCCTTATTTGTGACGTCATTATGTAAAAGTAAATGTTGAAAGCATTGTCAACCAAAGATTTGCCAACAGCTCGGATCTGTGTACATAATATTGTTTATTTTTATTAAAAGGTTAGTGCAGAAAAATTATTTCCATTATTAATTAAATCCACTTATGTGTGAAACTGAGTTGATCAACATAAATGTGGTGATATCTCGGCTGTAGACATTTTTATTCTGAAAGATTTCTTGAGAAATGAATGATATTCGATTCAATTTAGCTGAAGTTCAAGGTGCTAAACTCACATGAAGTAAAAAAAAAAATTACTTCATCTGAGGTGCTAAAGCATCACTGTGAGTTTTATATAAATTATTATCACTATATAATGTAATCATTATTTCGGTATAGTACGTAAAAATTAAATACGTACCTATTTTTATTAAAAATAATTGAAAAATTTTTGGGTATCACCAGTATCACGTGAAAGTAAAGGTGGTAAAGCGATAGAGGTTATGTTCAATTACAGAATAATCACCAGGAGATGTTTAAATAAGCTTGCTATACATTTGTAAACTAAAAATAAAACAAAATTCATTTCGTAGAAATATACAAACCTATTAATAAATCATCAAAAATTAATAAATCAAACTTTTGATGTTGACGCTTATATGTAAGGCAGCTAAGGGGAGCTTTGTTAAATGTTTGTACAGAATAACATTAAAGGTTTTCATAACTTTTCATATTAAATATACAGAGTGCGTATTCTTCGTAAATGCTGCATTTTAGGGTTCCGTACCCAAATACTAAAACAGAGCCAAATTAATGTCAATCTACAGTGTAGGTCTGTCGGTACGTCTGTCCGTTCATGTATCACGGATCTGACCTGGAATTTACTTATTTTATTTATGTAGTTTTTTGGACCCGAAACCGGTTATTGAACAAGATATAGAGCAATTAAATTATTTTTCAGTTCGGGGTGGCGTGGGGTAATCCCATTCATGCAAAATAAGCCAAAGTTTACTTTTTACTTCCAATACATGGAGTGTCATTGTTTAGACCTCATTGAGTAGAGTAACAAATACATTTTTTTATTATATTTTATCTTTACAAAAACTAAACTAGTTAAGGATTTTAAATTTCTGTATATTATAAACCGTACACCGTTTTAAACAACAAATACATAAACCACCAATTCATTATGTAGTTTGTAATCTATGACCAAAATAAACGAACATTTTTAGGTTATTTCTTTCTTTGGTGTTCCTACGAACTAAGACAGAAAAATATAATATGTGTAGTTTTAAAAAAATAATTTACTGGTACGTACGGAAATGTACGGAGTATATACGGAATCCTATTAGAGCAAGGACCGACGCATATTTGGCTGGTTTTGCGAAGGTTATCTAATGTAACAAATTTGTGTTTTTTTCTTTTAATTCAACATTGCATTAAACTAATGGTTTTATATGCCTATATTTAATTACTGCCATAATAATATACAGCATATGCTAATAGTTTTAGGTCAGTTTTGAATAAAATATCCACTATTGCTATGAAGGGCCGCGGTAGCTCAGGGACTAAGTGCTTGTAGTAAATTTAGCAGTACGCGAGACACCCGGGTTCGAACCCCGCCGGCTCCAATGAAATTGTTAGTTGCAATTTTAAGTTCTGATTTACCACGTGCACGGCGGTGGAGGAAAACTTCGTGAGCAATCCTGCATGTCTGAAGAATACTACAAAAACATTTAGAAAACATTCGAAGTTCGCCAACACGTATTGGGGCAGCGTGGCGAGTATTACCATGCCCTAAAACCCTCGCAGAAATGAGAGGAGGCCTGTGCCCAGCAGTGTTGCGTATATTGGCTGTAACTTTAACTTTTTTAATGATATAAAATTTCGCAATAAGTTTTGCCACAAAGCACATGTTTTCCCTAGAATAACTAATACATTCAGGCAATGTATAAAATATTACTTATTTCATACTTTATCTAGGTTACTTATTTTACTTTACTTATTTCATACTTATCTATACAACACCGAATATTTAACCGGCAATGTATTGAATAAGAGGTAACCGAATATCGGGAGTGCAGTTCGCGGTTTGCCTTAAGATACTAGTTTATAAAAATGACGTCCCCAGTCAAGACATAACTAAACATAATCTAACCTAACCAAATTAAGTTTTCGTGTTTAATATTGTTTAATATTATTTTAACTAATTAATAGACATCTAGAATAAGGAAATCCTTTTTTTATAAATAATTGACATTTTACTAAATTATTTGTTTGCAATTCCTTTATGTTACCTTTCTAAACAGTTTTCAGTCAAACTTGACTGTAATTCTTAGTAAAATGTATTTATTTGTTCACATTTTATACTTTACCAGATCCCATCATGGCATGCTATACATTATCTAGGTATTACACACAATACCTAGGAAAGGTGTTTATTGGTTAACGATAGATCACATATTTAATACATTAAATTAGCAAACCCGGCATTATATGGGATGGCTTAGTATTCTATATAATGAGTAAATTATATGCATTGCCGGTAACATATGCATTGCTATCTTAATTGTATGATTGTTATTTGATGTTCACAAAATGATATGCTGCTAACTATTATATAATATTAGTTAATGTAGTAATTTTTAAAAGCTAATTTGAACTTATTTCGAAATCGCACGTTTATTTATTATATGAAGGTGTCAATTTCGAAGTATATACCTACATTAAATTTAAAAATGCTTAGAAATAAATGTGTGCAAAAGTATTTTTAGTGATGCATTGAAATCATCAAAAATATTTTGTTGTACAAACGTAATTTTTTACGCATGCAAATCTGTAAATTTTCTTGATATATAATAGGTCTTTACTCTTTACCAATGAAATTGCCGTGCTGCAGTAGATACTAGATATTGAAATCAAAATAATGTTGGTTTAGCTAAGAATTCTAATTTCAAATTTATTTTATTTTAAAAACATGGAATTCTTTTTTAAAAATTAGTCATTTGTTTATGAATATTTTTCGTCATCATGGATACGTTGATCGCAGCAACGTGGTTCAAGCGGCACGCAACATTAACGATGTTTACGGAGCGAATAAAAAAGAATGCACCACCTGTTATTGCTTTGCCTGATTCCGTTCTGATAATTTTGGGCTGAAAAATGAATAACAGTCGCTTAAGATACTCAATCTACGGCTAATTTAGCAGCAGCTTTCGACGTTTGACATATGATTGCCCCAGGAACTCAATGATCGCCATCGTGAAGGAGTACGCGTCGAGACGTGCCTTGCACAACAGGGACGCAAACGAAGGAATTTTGAACCGCATTGTTGCCTGCAACGAAAGATAGATACTGTTGGACAATCGCAAGCACCTAAACAATGCGCTAAACGAAAACTTACCCCTAGAAAAGTGGTGGTCACTGTTTGGTTGTCTACGGCCGATGTGATTCATCACAGCTTCTCGTTTGTTGAGAAGCTGTGATGAGCATCACTGCAGATGTGTACTGTAAAGAACTGACTACAATGATGGAGAAACTCGCACCAAGAATGATTGACAAAATCACTCGTCCCCGCTGCTCCATTTGATAAATTTTTGGTGGGAAAAAAGTTCAATACGCGAGAAGCAGTAAAAAAAGCCTTAAAAAAGAAGAATTTGTTGCCTCCCGTCTAGCTGATTTCTTCAAGAAGGGCATTAATAAACTGCCACTAACAGCATTGATTGCATAGGTAATTTCTATGATTAAAAGAAACAAAAATTATTGAAAAAAAAAATTACATTAACTTATTTCTTAAAGAACGGCAGTTTCATAGGTAAAGAGTAAAGACGTAATAGTAACCCCAAGCCCTAAAATATCGTATAAAAATTGTAATTTTATTTATTTAGTAAGATAGGATTATATATAATCTGAACCATGTTTTGTTTTCAAAACTGCATTTTACAATTACCATAAGTTATTTGCAATATTGTTACCTGCCATTAGTACACTATTTTTTTTATCAATGTTGCCTGCAGGCTTTGATTATACATACCTGTCCAAAGCCTGCAGGTTTATTTTATGGAATTGGTTGGAGGGTTAGTTGATAAGTTAAAAGGGATCGTGTTATAGGTTAAACTTCGTTGACGGTAACCTATGTTAAGTTTTACAGTATTTGTACCTATTTATTACTATTACAGACTGTAAAAGTTTACTGCTTAACATAGGCCTCCCCCAATTAATTCCTCAATCGCCTCGAAAGAGGGGTTTTGCCATAGCTGCCACGCTTTTCAGGCGGGTTGTTAAACGCAGTTTTTATTTTAATTCAGCTGTTATCAGGAGATGCTGCTGCCCATCTCCTGTTTAATTACCATCTGTCGCCTCTCACTACACTCACGGGACGATATGGGCTGGTAGGTATTCTTACACCCCCGCTACACGGTCCGTATAGAATTTGTTTAAGTGACGAACGATCCGCCCCTGTTTCGCATTTCTGGATCTCGAGAACAGAAGCATGCTGACCGACACCTACAGGGTCCAATTGTGAATCCAAACCATCCAGGGGCCCACTCAACACACAAAATATCCAACCGTTTAGGAGGAGTTCCGTAACAAACACACGTACAGAAAAATCATATTAAAAATAATCAATAATGTTATACTTCGATTATTTGAGTTGCGCCAGTCTTTACGAATTATTAATCAAGTAATTGATACAATACCTGAAGGCGAAGTTCGAACCGATGATTCAAAAATATCTCTTCCTTCGAGACAAGAGATGAAAACATCAATGGAAGCGCTAATACATCATTTAAAGTTATGTACTGAAGGTTATGTTGTGCCTCCCGGAGCGACTTACACGTCTGTTGAATGTCCTAAAGGAGAATTAGGATTATATATGGTTGCAGATTATAATATATTACTTGACTATTGCAAGACATCTAATCGCTTTAAGAAGACGTCTAGAAATTGTAAATTTTATATAATCTAATAAAGAAGATTATATCTATGTCGAAACATTTTAATTTAGATTTTAAATAGTAAATAATTCACAATTCAAGTGGGTATAAAGATAAGCTTTAACATCTAAGCAAAAAATTTATCTAATTAATAAAATTTTACTGTACTATAAACTGCGAACACTCAAAATTAGATTTCATACGAAAAAGATACGATACAATTACTTTTTCAATGATTACGGGTTTCGCATTCGCGGTTGATTACATTTTGATTAAAAAAGTTTTAATAGTTTGTTTCGCTTTCCTCCTAGTTTTAAAGGGGTTTTTGTTACATAATGTTTCTACATTGTATTGTTTCGATTTGTTGGGAAAAATAAAAGGGATTGTTACTTTTGGGATGTTTTTATAAAGTGATATGCGTCATAAGTACAAGACATAGCAATCACTGACTTATATATTACTCCTTTTGAAATAATTGATAGGAATATCGTCTTTTTATAACATAAGTGATTTTGACTTAGTTAGTTTTTGGTAAGTTTTTGGTAAAAAGTATTGGTATTGAAGTAATCTTTGTAAAATGTTTAGAGCAGTTTTCACAAAATCCTGCACCTGTATCGGTGTACCTTGATATTTGCTTAATTACTTATAAATGTCCCTATTTATAAAAGCCTTCATAGTGAGATATTGGATTGTTATAGAAGTCAAGTCATAGTTGAGTGTGGAAATAATTTTTTCTTGCCTAAAGCAACCACGGAAGTCAAACAAAATTAAGAGTTTTGAACTTCATGTCACTGCACAGTGTACGAGATTTTTATCGAAGTACTTTAGAAGAAGTGATAAATAATAATTAGTAATATATAACAATTATTATGACTCTTTGGACGTAGGCTTCCTCTGTTGTTTTGGAGTCCTTATTGCCACCAAGTGGCAGAATATGCATTGTTGTGTTGTGATTTGAGAGGAATAGAGAGTTTTCCAGAAAGGCATTCCATCTAGGTCCTCGAGGGTGATCACTGACCACGCATCAATAGCCCTCTATGTTTGGAGTTGGATTCATATGTCTATAAGCTGCAGTAGTCACAATCAGGTGGACTGTAACTTCTTTTGTCACTTCAATTTTGTAAAAAAAAAAAAAGATCGATCGGGCGAAAATAGTCGCACTATCGCATTGATCGCAATCGGTAAGAGTAGCGTAAGGCGGCCCTTCACTAGTTTGAGTGACTACTGGTAAAGACTTCAAGAAAGTCGATGGATGCAGGTGGCTCAGGATCGAATTTTGTGTCATTCCTTGGGGGAGGCCTATGAACAGCAGTGGGCTTGTAAATTTCTGTAGTGGTGATGAATACTATGATGAAAGTTTACTCGTATTTTATTTGTAAGAAAGTTTTTTATGCTGTAAGGAAGATTAGAAGTCTAACCAATGTTGAAACAGCTAGATTAGTTTACTTTAGCTACTCTCATAGCATAATGTCTTATGGAATCTTACTATGGGGTAATGCGACTGACAGTGAAGTCACATTTGTTTTACATAAGAGAGCAGCACGGGCAATTTATAACTTAAATTGTAAAGAGTCGCTTAGAGAAAAAATTAAGAAGGCTTAACTTTTGCATCGCAATATATTTATGAAAATGTAATGTATGTACATACAACATAAAAAGCTTTAATAAGAATAAAGATGTTCATACTTTAAACACTAGGAACAAAAATAAGCTGGTAATACCAGTTACTAGACTCCACAGAATTAGTAATTCATTTATGGGGCAATGTATACGCTTTTACAACAAAATCACAGAAAATGTACAAAATTTGTCTTTAAACAACTTTAAATATTTTATTAAAGAAAAATTGTACAAAAGGGTTACTATAATACAAATGAATACATAAATGAAAAAAAAAGCCCTGAGAATGAGGTGATCGCCGCCATGCTGGTTCTATAAAAATTCATACAAAATTTGTACAAAAAAAATTCATTGTAATTTGAAATACCTATGTTTAAAAAAAGTCCCGCTGGGTTTCTTGCTGGTTCTTCCCAGGACAGAGGTTTTTTTTGCGAACCATTGGTAAATGATAAATAAAAATGACGCACAATAGGTATTATACAATAATCAATATTGAATAAAAATCAATCATTTCATTTCCTTTCATTGTTTCTAGACTTACATGTGACAAGTAATGATGTTGCAAAAGTTACTGACAAAATACTTAAATATCAAAAAATAAAAATACACATTACATTAATACAAATAATTGATTAATTAACGCGGTACAGGTGTAGTACGCTGTACATTTAGTACGCTGTTTACATGGTTATAATTGGTTTCTCTACATAATGGATTGGTAATTATTTAAATTTATTACTGAGGGATAATTGAATTACAGTAACATTTTTGAAATAATTTTGCTTCATATTTCGGTAGCACAATATGAAAATCCATTTTCGGTAGCGTAGTGCTTGAAGACTTTTTACATTTTGTATTAATATGAACTTGTAAATGTTAATCTTAATAAAGATATAAATTTATTTTTAGAAATCAATATTTTAAGTTCACTCGTAGTTGGCCACTCTTCAAATCTGAAACTAAACCTTACAAAGTGGATGGGACCCCGAAGTTGTGACCACAACGTGATCAATGCAACGAAAATATGTTTTTAAATACAATACGATCATACCACCATTGTTACAGATTTGGGTTATTTTTATTATTCCGAAGCGCTTTCGCAACTTAGTTTTACCACTTTTCGTAATTTTAATTTATTGGACCGACAAAGGAGATCGTAACTTTTATGACTTCCTCTTTTACTGCTCTGAAATAGATACGAAAGGTTTTCTATTTATACAGTAAGAATATATAAAATATTCCGTAAAAGTCAGCAATTTAGTTTGTGGTCTATTTTTTCTAATTCTAAATATTTTCTATACGCAGTAAGAGAATATAATGTATCTAGGTTCCGAGTGGTTGTAACAAAAAACTATGAAATATGTAAGAATGTGCAACATCGATCCGAAAGTGCTTATTTAATGAAGAGAGAATTATTTTCCAATTGACGCACTGGGTACAATATGTATGTATATGTGATTGCGTTACAAAGTAACAACTTTTTTTTATTTAAAGTTAACAACACTAGACAATGCTTCAAAGAGTGCGAAATGTCTGGTGCGTGGTGGTACGATATGAGAGACCGATGTCCAGCCGTGGATTTTAATGAATGGAGAAGCTGATGAAGAGACAATGCATCGGGTTCCTGACAGCAACAGGGAAACCATAAAAATGCAACTGAGTTTGTTGCATTTCTTGTGGCCCAATTTTTTAGTTCTTTTTATATTATAATATCAATTTGGTTTGTTATAAAACTTGCTGAGTTATAAATTTAATATCGATAAATGCATCAAATTTTATTTTTAATCAATTTATTAAAATCGAGCGATTTGATGAATTGCTATGGAAGTTTTTGTTCTCTTTTTTCTTATGTATATTTTTGGTGGGATGTCAAAAATATTTGAAAATATGCACTCATATGTTTTCTAATTTATACTTGCGATTGTTGTTAATTGGTGATTCATTTTTGTGATTTGGGTATACTTGTTACACTAATATTTATTAAATATTTTTGTTTTTATAGTTAATAAATTAAATAAATGTAACTTTGTCAACACCGAATATCGATAGGTAATTTATAGTTATTAGATTTTTATATTGTATGCCTTGATCTACCTTGGCGCAATATTTCAAGTTTCGAAGTTACTTAGTAGTGGTATATTTTTAATGAGTGAATGAGACAGTCAGTGAGTAATAAAATGCTTCCAACCAATAATCATAGATAGTAAAATAATTTTATTTTATTTGTGGGGGAGACCCTTTACTTCGCTTGCCGGTAAGAGGCTTCCACTCGAGAGCCTTTTTTCCCATCGGTTATCCTTTCCATTACCACTTCAGCTTACTAATCCGTTGGCCTATGTTGGTATCTCTGGTTCTACTGCGGATATCACCAGTTTATCACGCAGAGAAACTCCGAGCATAGTTCTCTCCATAGCTCACTAAGCGATTTCCTCATACGGCCAGCAGTGAAGGACCACGTCTGGTCATCACTGGCAACACGCACTGGTTGTAAAATCTAGTTTTGAGGTTTTGAGATATGCCTGACGAGAAGATGTGTCTTAATCTCCCGAACTCTGCCCAGCCGAGTTGAATCCGTCGACTGACCTCGAACTGACTGACTGGCCGAAATTAGACATACCTGGTCGAACTACTTGTAACTATAACCAGGTAAATATAATCGTCAACATCTTCGAGCTTAGTGTTCCCAACAAACATCGGCATAGGTGTGACATGGACATTACACATTCCTTTTCTTTTGTCCATGTTCATCTTAAGACCTATCCGTTGGGAGACTATTGAAGTCATTGAGCATAGTGCTTAGGTCCTCCAGCAATTCGACCATAAGAACAATATCGTCTGCAAATCGAAGGTGTGATGTACTCGCCATCGACGTTAATACCGTATCCTTTCCAGTCCAATAGCTTAAAAACGTTTTCTAAGGCAGTGGTGAAGAGTTTCGGGGATATTACGTTACCTAGTCTAAACCTTTCTACTGATAGACAGGTTTTGTACTCTTGTTCTGTACTCGGATAGCTTCTGAAAGACTTTAAGGATTGGTTTTCCACCCACTTTCAGAAGCTCCGCTGTAATTCTATCCTCGCCTAGGCACTTGCCGTTTTTAAGGTGCAGCAGAGCCATCCTAATCTCGCTCAGACTGACGTCCGAGATATCATCAGAATGGTGTCGGATAAGACTTTCGCTTGCATCGTTACTCTCACTTGCGTGTGGCTCCAACGATGACGTACACAGCTGCCTATAGAACCTCTCAATCTCACTCAGAATCTCAGGTGTCACGGAAACGATTCTGCCATACTCAGTCTTGGTCTTCAACAGTTGGCTCTTTCTGGCAAAGACTTTGGAGCCCTGGTTCCGCTATATCGCTTCTTCAATACGAGCTGTAGTGAATTTGGTAAATTTTGCGTAAGTCCCGCCGCATGTATTTGGAGATCTGTCTGTTTAGTTGCCTGTATGCTGTCAAATCTGCTGAAGACTGCAGCTTCATCTCCCGTCTAACAGCCAGGAGATTAAGAGTGTGATCGGAGAGTTTTCGTGTTCTTCTGCGACGGGTCTTACAGAACTTACATCCGATTTCATAGTTAGTTTCCACTAGCTTGTCAATCATATTGTCCGCTTCATTGCGGTCTCCTAGTCACGGAAAATGATTTTATAACCCGAGCTGAAAGTTTTCGGGGCTTGGGACTAAAGCACGAGGGGTACGGCATTGACTTCATTAGACGTGACCTCTCAAACTTTATGTTTAGATTTAGTGTGCCTACCTGCCTAAGCATTCGATGATTTCTACCAGTTTTCACCCTCGCAATCACTGAGAAATCACTCAATAGTTATCGTCTGGTCGTCTGAGACTTCATTCTCATTTTTTGTCGAGGCGTCGGAGCTTGACCAGGTCAACTTCCTGTAAGGCCGCTTCTGGAAGAAATACTTCATCACAAAGAGTCCCTTTTTCTCCATGAAGTCAGCCAGATGCTGGCCCTTTGGTTCCGTTTCCCTATTCCAAATTTTCCTACCTTCAGCTCAAAGATTTCTCTTGTACCTAGTTTTGCGTTGAAGTCTATCAACATCGTATAGTGTGTTTTGGAGGAATACATGGCTCTAGAAACATCCTCATACATTTTCTCCCCCTCCTCTTCGGGATGTGCCGTGGTTGGTGCGTAAACCTGTATGACCTTCAGCGAATACCGTTTGGTGATTCTGAGTATAAGGTACGCAACCCTTGTCGAGACACTCCCAATTAACAAGGACACCTCCTTGGGCAGATGGTCGCCCTCCCGGTGATAGAACAAGTTGCCGGATTCGAGGATTACCGTGTCCTCTCCCTCTCTTCGGACCTCAGATTATCCTATAATATCACAGCGCAATTTGTCTATCTCTTCTGTGAACTTCAGGATCTTCTCTTCAGTCTTCCGGGTGCGTTCGTTATATGTTGCCAGGTCGAGTCATCTTAGGTGACTGCCGAACCTCCACCGGAGATTCTTATCACCCCAGCGGCGGGGCCGTTACCATGGTCGCCGTCGTAGCTTGGAATAGCGGAGCTGCCGGGGACTATAGTAGTTTCTTTGTGTCGTTGCTAATTGGGCTTCAGTATAGTTATATTATAGTTTCAGTATAGTAGTTTTCGATAGAAATATTGCCATAGTTGTCACGCTTGGCAAGCACAGTTTTTTTTATTGATTTTTGCTGTTAGTAGAAGGTTGCTGCTGTCCATTCTTTCTTCTGTCGTCGTTTCTCCCTCAGTTTCCCTCTGTCGCCTCATACGACACCCACGGGAAGATACGGGGTAGTGGGTATTCTAAACCGCCACTACACGGCACGGCAAAATACTTAAGTTTACTAATATTTTAGTTTGTGTCAATTTCCCTTGTACAAACGCGTATATCTTGGTTAGGGATTTTCACACATAGAAAATCAGTGTCTCTACAGCCCAGCCAATGGCAAAATGCAATGTTTATTGTGTGTGTGAGATGATTGATTCATAATTTTTTGTGAAAGTAACCCGTAGATGCAGCTCAGAATTGATATCGAAATACAAGTCATCAAAAGGACATTAAATTTTCGTTTTAAGAGAACAAGTCTGCCTCATACTTTTGGCGTAACACTGCCATAAGGGACGAAATGAATAAACTTCTTAATAAATATGAACATTATATAGATATAGTTTTTCTAAAATTTCACTTTACTATTTTCACCCATGTTGTTGCTACAATGTTTGTTAAGCTACTACTTATTTTTCTGCGTAAATGAAACCAAAAGCGGAGTGCATTAGCAGGATAAGCAAAGACGTCAGGACGTTGATTTATTCTTCAGTCTCCACCTGTGCTGCAGACCACTCGCAAGGCGGGTTTTCAAAATTATTCCAAATTTAACGCGGTGAAACTTTAAAAATTTCATCCAATCTTACTTCAATTTTCTGATACAAAAATAATAACGCTGTTGTCAGTCTTTTAAGTGTTTTTTGGACAGACACATCAAAAGTTTGTACCTATATAAATGCCTCAGAGCGTTTTTACAGAAAAACCTACTTTAGATTTTTTCGAAGGAGAAAGAATATAAATTTGCTTAGGAATCACATAGTGTTATGTTCCTACGCAAATTTATATACTCGAGATATAGTAAAGAAAGATCTACGGAATAATTTTAGCATTTATCACTTATCCGAGCTGCCTCATGGCGGAAGAAAATTGATTTAATTCCTTTTATAAGCTCACGGTTTACTCTGTATGCAAATATGATGTTAAATGTTCTTATTCAAACATACAGATTACATACACGTATAAAATAGGTAACTATTAACTAAAAATTATTAATTTCAAGTGAAATAATTTCTTAATTTTTAACCGAGTTCAAATATTAGAAGGTTCTACTAAACGATTATGTTTTTTTTTAACTGAATTCTTGAAAACGGCCGTAACGATGTAATAGAAGCTATTCTTGACGGGCGGTTTTATATAAATTTGATGGAAAAGTTTTATCCTCCAGGGTAAACAAATAGGGGATAAAGATTTGAATGTATTATTTTACAGTTTTACTAGCTTGCCAGGCAGACGTTGTTCTGCCTTTTGTCATGTCCTACTAAAAATATTTAAATTCGCAAAATAAATTGTGGGTCACTCATGGGCAAAAAAACTATCATATCTCTTAAGTTGGACCAAACTGCACATGGTGTGCAAATTTGATTAAAATCGTTTAAATAGTTAAGGAATCATCGCGGACAACGTGACACGTAATTTATATATACATATATTTATTAGGATTTTATTTAGACGTTTTTTAATTGTTACCAAACTTATTGTTGTTAACTTCTGAAACAATCATGTTGAAATAATTTTTTCATTTTTGTTTTAGAGGTAGGTTTTGTATTTTTACTAAAGGTTTATTAAATAAAATAAATTTAATGACATATTTCATAATAACGCATTACAGTTTATTTATATTTCATAACAACGTGCAGATATACAATATGCTATAGGGGAAACTGGAATATTGTAGAAAATCAAGATGTAATTTAGGTATTAAGAACTTATCACAAATATTATACAATCAAAAAGATAAAAGATAAAGTATAAATAACACAGAAATAGTAATAATGAGACAATTACGATTTCCGTGATAAATATACCCTTTTTGTGTAAATTTGTATACCTAAAGTTTTGTTTCAAAATATTGTTTATATTTCTTATAGTGTATGAGATGATCATCAAAAACCATTTATTATATCAGTTTCACGATATCACAAAACATCTTGCATGTTTTTTGGATAAAAATCACTCACTGGCATTGCTCTCTATTTCTGTTCGTAAAGTTTTATCGCAAACGGTTCTGCAATTCCGGTGGTTAGTTCGGGCGTATAGTTTGAGCAGGAAGACAGACAGACAAAAATTTAAATAGGGTTATTCATGACTTAATAGCATCCAATTAACCCCCTGAGCTTAATAGGAGCCAGTAATTTCGATATAACAGTCACATTTTATTTTTATTTATTTAATAGATTTTATTTTATTTTACAACATGAGTAGAACTGTAAGAGCTCGTCTGGGTGGATTTACATTTCTTGCCGTGTAACAGCGGTTCATCTAAGACCTTCGATCTTATTGCTCTGAGAGGAAAACAGTGTCAGTGCTTTGTTTTATTCACCAACTGTGTAAACAGTAAAATATAAACTCGATTATCTTTTGAAGGTATTAAAAGTACCACTTAGATACTAGGTCATCGACATCGAGCAGTCACAGGTATTAAGATCAAAACTACAAAATTCTCAATAAGTGACTTATGTATCTAAGGCGAGGGATTTAGATGCATTGCTGATTTAAGTGTCGTAGACTATTTGAAATCCTTGAGAGAGTTGTTGAATATTAGATTAGAATTTAAGTTTGGATATCATACAGATAGATGATTTCCTAATATAAAATCATCATTTTTGTGATAATAAGTGAATAAAAGATAACTTTAACGTGAGAGATGGAGGCGTGCACTTTTGAATAATTAAAATTTTATTTGTATTATATAATTTTATAATATAATAATAAAATTTATAACAAATTTAAAGTTAAAAAATATTTTAAAGCAAGTTTTTACAAAATGCGTAAAATGGCAAAATTTTACCAAGAAGTTCATAAAATCTATAATGTATAATATACGGCTTCGTGGCGCAGTGACTTCGCAATGAATTGCAGCGCTAAGGCCCGCGAGTTTGAATCCAGCACGGGACAAGTATTTTTATGGCCCACAAATAATTGTTCCTGGTCTGATATTTGTCCTTGTGAAATGTATGTAAACTATCCTTACGATACAGAAAATCCTAGTGTGTAGGTAACGTTTTAAAAAAGAGCAAGAGAAAGAAGAATATTGTGTAAACCTAATATGCTGCTCTACAGAAGTGTGTTCAGCAAAAGTATGATAAATGAATGTTCTTATGCGATCTAAAATCATGTCGCGAGGTTTATTTTACTTCGAATATTCTAGTTCTTTACGGATGTTCGGATAGAATTGCCCACGGGGTTAAAAGAAAGTGAATTTATACACAAATAACTTATTTGAAGTATAAGAATCAGTTGGGAAATCCCTTGTTAGAGGAATAGAGAATTTTACTTTCGCAGTTTATTTATTTTTATTTTTTGTCTAAGGTGTATTATTACATCGTGGATTCGCCGCGCAACGAGGGCAAGGACTTCTTTGAAATCAGCATGCAGACTGGCGAGATCTTCACGAAGGTGGTGTTCGACAGGGAGAAGCAGGGAGCGTACGCGTTGGAGGTGGAGGCACGCGATGGTGCACCATCGGCGCGGCCCAATTCTGACAACCAACCAAATTCAGGTATGTTTAAAAAATTTTAAATTTAATTTAGCCTTTCTATCAATTTGTACACTTTTGTGTAGGTATCTTAAGCACTGAAACTAACTATAGTCATACAACTTATGTATATACGACTCTCCGGACGTAAACAAGAAGAATCCCGTCAAGTGTGAAGAGTCGTATATTATGACTTAGATTTGTACTTGGTCTACGTGCGACGTACTCGTCGTAAGTAACACTTCTCTAATGAATAATTGTGGGGTCTAGTTAATTTCACTAAGATAAAAGGTCCTTTCTGGTAATGAATTTGTTTTAGTTAAAGTAATTTGAAGTATTTAGAACAATTGAAATCAATCAGAAACTCTCATTGTATTTTGAAATTTGTGTAATTTTCTGTAAGTTTTACAGTAAAATGTATTTTTAGATTACCGATATGTTGCTTTTTAAAACAAAAACTTGTTAAAGTATTTTGAATCACTTTAGCAACACAATAGTAACAGATTTTCTAAACGTCGCATTGAGCGTTTAAATTCGACTTAGTATTATTAGAAAAGTTGAGATTCTTCAAATATCGTTTATTAACATCTAATATCCATAATTATTGTATGAAGCATTATATGTATGCGTATGTCTTGAATATAGTTTAATAAGTGTTAGGTAAGTGAATATTTACAATCACGGATGAGCAAATTTTTTACATTATTACCACGTTTACTTGCGTTTAGGTAAATGTATGTTCAAACGCACGGTCGAGTAAAAAAAGTAAGGACTCCGCGTCACCTACATAAAAAATGAAGCACCCCAAAACAAGCCAGCTACGTGTAAATACGAACCTACACGCACACACTCACACAAATATAAGCCGATCGGCTGCCATTGCGTCCGCGTATCAAAAATTAAAATAATGACGTCGTGTGTCGTTAAATGGTGCAAAAATAATACCAAATTACAAAAAAGTGCCAAGGAATTACCTTTCACAGGTAAGCCAGTTCTTTTTACAATATTTATTACACATCACGCACACATATACAGCATAAATGTTGCTTTACTTGCTAGTATCGCGGTGCGGAGTCCTTATTTTTTTTACTCGTCCGTGTTCAAACGTCGGTAAATGTTTGAGCAAAAAAGAATACGAGCAATTCACGCTTAGTCTTATGCGCAAGTTTGTTTATTTGGAGTTGATTTTTTACATTACTGGAGGCGCCGTGGTATCTCAGGGGGTAAGCGATTGCCGTTTTCACAGACGTCAGCAACCAGAGTTCGATCCCCGTCGGCACTAACTAACGAAATTGTTAATTGCAATTAATACTGATTTACGTGCTCCGCGGTAAATGAGGAGAATACAGGTTCCCGCACATCTGAGGAATAAAAGTATTTCGCGGACATGTGAAGTCCGCCATTACTTACTGGAGCAGCGAGGTTGACAAATTGCTCCATAATCTTTTCAGAAATGAGAGGGGGAGGCCTTGACGGGAGGACGTATGTAGGCTGTACATTACTTTTCATTTTTACGTAATGTAACCTGCACGTGATGTACTTTGCTTTTTCACGGGAGAAGCTGTGATGAGCAGCTGATGTCGAGAAATCCAACTAGAAACAAGGAACCCAAATCTCGCAGACTGGTTACAGCAACAGCAATTGATTGATTATATGCATGCTTTATAGCATATTCTTGAAGGTGATTTATTTACCGGCGGATTATAAACATTAATTTTACGTAACAAACGATTCCCATCTCGGAAAGTATTTTAGCCGTTTTTATATGCGGGTCTCAATATGAGCTTTTTACTATTCTGTGATTTTTTACTATTACTCATAAATTTAAAGCTCCCTACATTACTGGAGAGAGTTCATCGGGTATTAATCTCAGCAATATATAATGTATTTGTCCTCCGTTAAATACGTCTCTATTGTTTTTGTCAGAGTATATCGAAGTTACATCGAGAATATGTAATGATGCAGAAAAATATAGCGACATGTTGCGATTGAAGCCACTCCAAAATCGGTATTTAATGCTGATAGTTTCATTGTACGTCATTTAGTAGGCTGTAAGTTTGAAAAATCGGTTAGTTGATAGTACAATAACGAAATGGAATTAATATCTTTATTATTCGATCTAAAAGTTACAATTTAGTTTGTCAATCCTGTTTCTACTACCGTTCCAAAATAAGGTTTCTCACAGATATCATCCTTTTGACATTTTTATATCCATTGATACAATAAAATATTTATAAAATTAAAAAGGTAATTTAAGGAATTTTATTTTATAAAATAATATCAAGTTAAAGAGAATCTCGAAATATCTTTTGGAATTCTACTGCAAATTTCAGAGTAAATTAAGTGGAATATTTAAAGGATGCCGTTATTATTCGCAATAACACTGCTCATTACTACTTACAATCTACTAATAACATTATATTTAAAATAAAATGTAACAGCTCTTAAAAAGGCCCCTTTATATTAGTTAGAGAAAATGATATGTTTTGTTAAGAATGTTTTTGTAGTTATTTCTCCTGTGCAGTGGAGGAGTTTTACAGTCATAAATTGCTTATGCACAACCACCCAAACCCGGAATCGAAACCGCAATCCGCAGCGCCGCTACCGAGCAAAGCGAGTTTCTAATTGTGAAATTATTATATTTTCTAGTATTATTTTTAGACCATTTTAATTTATGCCTAAGGTGAGTTATCGTCTTATCAATCGTAGCTAAAAGTAAGAAAGAAGAAATTTATAGTTGAAATATTGTGGGTCAATAAATTGTATTCTTGACTTTACACAGACACAAAATGGTTTTAAAAGTTGTCTTAAGCGATTCTCTGCTCCCGAAACAAACAATAGTTAAACAATTGAAATGTTCATATATGATTAGTGGGACAGGGTAAGGATTAAAATATAAATAACATTTCGTTCAGTTCATTTAATTAAAAGAATAATAGGCGGTTAAAACTGTAACAATCGTTCGTTCAAGAGGGAGAGTAGAATGAAGTTTAGCTGGATTAGTGTGTATCTTACCTAGGGCTAATTACTGTCACGGCCCGCATACAAACTGCCTGTTTCCTGTGTAGAACGCTGGGGAACACAATATTGACTTTTATTCTGAAAACGTAGCATTTTTCTAATATTATCTTTCGACCCTCATCTATTCGAATGTTGACAGAGTAGAACCTCATATTTTATACTGTTGTTCACTTTGTCCGCCTAATTATATCGACAGTTTCGACGCCATAAATTGTTCCTTTTTGGTGTTGGCTGGGGACTTCCCGCCGCTCGGTATATCGCGTCATCGTAAATCTTGCAGTAGCATAATCAACTGCCTCTGGCTTAATCCGGATGAGCTCATCTCCTGTAACTGTTTAACATGTACAATAGCGTGTACAGCCAGCTTTACCTATCTTTCTACTGTACAAAGGATCTTTATCACCTTACGATTACATGAGGAATCTATAGGTTACGACTCAATATAAAGCCTGGTTAGTTACTTCTATCTAATAAAATATCTATGTAATCTTTGTTTACTCGATGAGAATGCGAATGTACGAGTGCTCTTTCTCGACCTATATTACAGGTAATCACTGAATACTAAAACTGCTAATGGAGGTCATGTTTTTCATTCGATGTATCGCAACTAATGAAATGGTAAGAAATGTATAAAATCATTTTTGCTTCGTTGTAAGTCCAATAAAAGATTTTTCACAAGTTGTTTTAATATTGCTGTGACAAATGAGCTAACTGTCCACCAGATGGTAAGTCGTATTGCAAGGCCCGCGACACCTGCAATCAATTTTAAGCACAAAAGGCCACAAATGCCCTGACATATTTAAGGACTTAGACATAATTTACTATACTGGTTCGATGACGCTATTACTGTAGGTTATTATGGACTGGAACACAGTAATGGGAGAATTGATGCATGGCGGCAGAACGAAGTAAGACAATGGTTTTAACCCAGACGGACTCTTAGACAAAAATTGAGCCTTGTGACCGAAATATATACTATATGAATTAACATAAATAACTCATAGGCAACAAAAACTGAATTCTTTTTATTTTCATCTCTTAAGCTTACGGGCGCATTCAATTATTTATATGGTTATTTAAAAACAACACGTACTTTATAGGTCGTATGAGGTGGTCGTGACCATTTACTTACCAATTCTGCTATAAATAAGTGCAAGCCACGTAGCAATTTCTACATGTTGCATCTCAGCTGTGAGCCGAGAAACGGCGGCATCTAGTGCGTGTACTGTTCGCATACTAAACATTGTATTACACGCTTGCATACATCACGTTTCGATTATTTCTTTTTCTCTAATATAAGCAATATTATTGGTAAATAATGTCGTAACAATAAGATTTAGCATAACATAAACGCTCACATCTGTCACCCAAAGGAGTCTACTTAGAATGATCCTGACACAAATCAATTGAGGTTTCGCCTTTTTTATATTCATAAACCTACACCTACGTGCTCTTGGATAAGAGTACTCCTACTCTTAATTTGGCTCATGTTTAATATATAGCAAATTTGGTCGGTAAACTTCCGTCTCCGGCGGCCCTTGCCGACTCTACCATCCACTTCAGCAACATAAATTTGATCTGTCACTTTTTCTTCATTCATTTTTTTAAATGGTCAAATCTAAATTAATCCTGATTAAAAAATCTTCTTGCAAAGCACACTACACAATTTCTCACCCTGTCCCTCAGAGTTAGTCCCAAAGTGTGTATTTCTTACGGACCGCATTTTTACAGAAATAAATCTATTTGCGTGCTACTTCTGCCACACCCAGCTTTCACTACATACTTCAAATTAGAGACTAACACAGCATTGTGAATTGCCATATTATGTGCCTTTTTGACATATTCTGACATCCAACAATAGAGCGAAGAGCCTCATTTAATTTGTTTCCTACATTCACTCGTATTGAAATAAATTTAAAGGTATTTAAGTATTGTTGTCATTTTATAACATTTTTATGATTTCCATTATTATTTGAAGTAAAATTATGATACACTGCATTGTGAAATATTATATTCGTTCACAAAACTTGAATGAATGACTTGTCGTTCTCGATGACATTAGCTTCAATAATTTGATTTCTACAAGTATTATTCATATTATTTCAAATGCATAAATTCTGGTCCATAACGATTTGTAGAATTCATTTGTGCTTTGTTTTACTTATGATATTACAAATCACTTTCGTTTAAATTTTTGTGATGCTGTCAGGCTATACAAAATTATTATGTAAAAATGGCTATTCAGTTAAACTTAATTCTGTATATAAACTTTACATAATAATAAAACATGAATCCTAAGTATCTACTGATGCTTGTCTATTAGAATAAAAAAAGTGGAATGAAAATGTGCTGTTTTATGGCGGCGTAAGAGAAAATACTTTTCGTCCCGAGGGCGTTGTCAGAGGCTGCTGATGGTAAATGCTCGAAATACTTATGCCTTCCGATAGAAGGCGGCATAACTATTTCATTTACATACACGCCAGACATAAAATACCAAGACGGACTACGGGCAGTAAGCGTGAAGGCGTCTGATAGTGTCTATATAGTATATTATCTATGGATAGTAGAGATGGTCAATGCGCCTGCCAAGTATAACGATTACGGTAAATATTAGCACAATAAACTTTTACGAGCTCGTGATGATGTAGAAGAATAAAAATGTAATACTGTTGTTTTTAAACTGAAGTAAAAAAAATGAATTGTCATTAAGTAATATCTTAAAACCTATATTTTGAGTATTACTTATCTCGACGTTGATAACATACTTAAATATGCAAAAGCCAAGATGTAATGAATTACGTTCTATCAATTACCGATAAATTTTATTTTGTTTTGAATATTAGGGACAAAAACGATGAAAACTAGCTAAAAACAATAAATTCGTAACAATTTACAAGAAATTTTGTTTGCGTTCTCAGTTCACAGCTCCCCTCCTATCCAGGTTTGGTTTATAAGTCTTAAAATTTTATTACGTAAGCGTTGCTTTCTTTCTACTTAGCTTACTTGTATTTAAATTTTGATTCCAAGTTTCTTGATTGTCGTTTATATTTTTTTCAAATTGAAAAGTCGTATCTGCACATAATTTTGTAAATATTTGGATTATATACTACTTTTTTGTTTTAAGTATATTAAGAATATATATATTTTAAGAACTTATTCCGTAAAAAAATCGTTGAGTTTTTTTGAGTTTGAGAGAATTTCGAAAAAGTAATGATTAAGCGTGTAAGATTTCCGCTCACTAACATTTCCGAATTGAAATTGAAGCAATATTACTGTGACACGTCTATTTCAGCTATTTCCAATTACTTGGGCTTAGGAAAGCTGCGAGATGTCGCCAAGTGACATAGCAATATTCTAGTGGCGGGTAGCGGGAACTTGGTGGCCTACATTTATTGTAGTACCCTCGAGAATTTCTGATGAGGACGCGACCGTCTGCACTGTCTGTTTTGGATTGCTGACACAAACCACTAAATATTTCTATTTATGCTGTTAATTGCTCCTCCCTACATTATTTATTAAAGAAGGTTTAGAGTTCCAAATTCAGAAGCTATTGTATGAAAATTATTTTATTCTTTTTTCTTTTTGAAAATTGTTTTAAATGTTTTGAAGTTTAATTATTTTAACTTTTAAGTATAACTAAGGAATATCATAAGTACAAGGTAAAAACTAGAGTGTCATCTAATACGTCTAAACTTCATCCCCTATTTTTCCACCCATAGGGGGGAAAAATTTCGTCATAAAATGAATTTGGAATTATCTTTGAAGTATAATGAGTATATTTTAATAAAAAAAATTCCGTTTTCGAGAAATAGGTGCGCATACATTTAAAAAAACAACGTGCTTGTGGAAAAAAATGAACCTTATGGTTCTTGGAACTTTTGATTTTGATTTTCCTGATTTGCTAATCGGTAGTGTAGCGTCTGTGGCTGGCTTCATACTAAGATCAAAGGAAGTAAACATACTCACAGACCAGCAACTCCTGCAATTCAATAGAGCTTAGCGATGTAATAAAGCAGTAATACTGGTCTTGCATAACTACATAATTCTGTTTACGAAAAAGTGTCTGGATTTTGCACCGCAGTCCGCGTCGCGAGTTGTTCCCGTATGGAACATCTATTTGTATAACAGACAAACATTTGTTCATTTGTTGTGTTTGCCTATCTAAACTGTATGTAGGTACATGTATTTTATTTTATTTTATTCATATGGCTTACTGACAGTCAACTTACACAATCTTAAATAACAGAAAATTTTCTTAAGCTGAGTGTAGTGACTACTTACTAGTAAACACAGCATGCATTATAACTATGACTTAAGTAGGTCATCCGTATGGTAATAGAAAACACAAGCTGGTTGCACGATGTTCAGTACTAGGGCTAGCTATACTGTCGACAATCTTTATAAATATTTCCATATTATATATAAAATATTTCCACAACATAGGTAAAATCCTTAGAGCAACGGTAAAGTAATTCAATTACTCAATAACTCTGCCCTTGATTCATTTTCAATCTTCGAAGTACGATTAGTGTCGTTTAATCGTTTTCAACTAACCTATTCCTGTTCGCCAGCGGCGAATTCTCCGCTGCGCTCACAATTCTACATTATATCTTGATGTTTCTCCACCCCCCTTCCTACTTTCGGTACTTTTACTTCATCCATGTAAAAACTCTATGCTCGTTAAACAACTTTTTGCTTCAATGTCCTCCGCATAGCTCTAGCTTTATTTTATCCATTCCCTTTCTCTGTTCAATCTGTCCTCATTTGGACCGCACACCCTCTCGAATTTAGGAAAGTTAGCAAGCGCTACACTTTCAAGATGAAAGTTCGAAAACTATTATTAAATAAAATAAATTGTCAGAATCATCTTAGTAATAGTGGTAATAGTTCATCCGTGTTGTTTTCAGTAACTATATATTGATATTTATATATAATGTATACAGTTAATAAACTTTTATTATACATCCATACATACATAAACATCGCACCTGTCACCCAGAGGGGTAGGCAGAGACTACGGACTTCAATTTGACACTATCTTGACACACCTCTCTCGCCTCCTCCATATCCATATACCTACTCATATATGCTCGTCGGTTAAGGATACTCTTAAGTTAGCTCATTTTCTTATATTATCTATTATATTTCTTTTATTATATTACGTATTATAGGTAATATGTATCTCTGCACCGTATAAATTTTGGTTGGAAGTGTTTTAAGGTTAAGGAAACTTCAAGAGCCTAGAGCTCAAATAAAAGCGTTTAACTAGGTCCTTACTCAACGTGCCCGAAAATACCTATTGTTTACTCGCCTGTCAAGCGTGGAAAATGCAACTATGTTACACATAGATTACCTCTTATGGGGGAGGCCTATGTTTAGCAGTGGACTTTGATAGGTTGTGATGATGATAATGAAAAAGATGTGTTTTCGTTATTAACATTCGTAAATAAAAAGGCTTCGCAGTTAATTTAAAAAAAATTACAATTGAGAAACATATTTTTAATGATTTTGACATGTTCTGCAAATTATAAGTGATTTAAGTGTTAAAAATAATCATTTTAGGGTTTGATATGATTTAGATTTTTGATACTGTACACTAGTAAATATTATGAATACTCTTACATTTTACAACCGTAAATGTTCAAAAATTGAGAACATTGTTCTGAAATATAATTTACGTCTGGCCCACGTTCAACTGCCATTCGCTAAGCTTACATTAGACAACCAATCCGTACTCATTGCCAATTACTATGCGGAAAATTTGCTCTTAAAATTCTATTTTGCTTATGAAGTCATGGAAAATCTTTTAATATTTTTTAAAGTTATAAGCAGTAGATGAAAAAACACTTGATTAAATTTGCAGTATTATATTTATCGGTAAAATGACTCAGTGTTGCAAATTTTTTATATTTTCTAATATTTTGCATAAAATAATATGTACACATTGAACACGTATGTAACAATTACAGATCATATTTGATTTTATAACAAAGATGTTGAGATCTATTGTAAAAATTACAGACTCTTGGCATGCCAATCTTAGAGATCCAGACCATCCAGCTGGCTTGTTTCGCTTAATTGTATTTTGCATATCTTACTAAAATACATATTGGTTAGGTGTTTTCATATACATGGCTGGTAATATATGGAAACTTTTGCCGAGTTTTTAAAGTTTGTATGGCACCCGTCTACTTTTCCACCATTTAGACTTTTTTTACCACCGCTAGAATTTGCCTAGGGTTTAGGTCGATATTATTAAGACACGACTCCGTTTAGAAAGAATACAAACACAAACACTTTAGCTGGGCACACACATTTTATTCGTGTTATTTTCAGAAAAAAAGTGTTCTTCTTGTTATGTATTTGAATTCATATGTTCATTTGATATTCATATAATGGGGGTGAATAAAAACATAGTCCGCCATCTTTGGAAGTTGATCATATTGAATTTAGAGTGGTCATTTTATTTTTTTTATTCTTCCCAGCAAACCCTTTCATATAATATCAATATTATGGGAGTGTATAAAAACAACTAGTCTGTCATCTTGGTTGGTCCACCATATTGAATTTAGAATGACGTCACTTTAATTTTATTTAATATTCAGTTCCTGAACAATTTGGCCTCAAAAATCGTAATCAAAATCGCCGGGATAACAAAATTATAGGCACATTGGAGCAACTAAGTTTTTGATCCCCTACTTAGATCCGTCATCTTTATTTTCTTTTGCTTTCTACTTTGCTGTTCAGTACAACACTCGTTCGAGCACCTCTAAACTATCCCTAACCATTGCCGAGTTATGACTCTTTGAAATTGGTATGGCGGCCATTTTGTTTTTTCCATTTTTTAGCCATGTCCACATTCCAGCTCCATCATCAGTTCAACTTTATGCCATAATAATAGTGCATGATCATATTAGACGCCATATTATACCTAGAACGCCATATTGGATTTAGAAACCGTCACTTTAATTATTATGTTTCGCTCATCCGGCTCTTTCGTTTGATACCCATATCATAGGGATTGGTGTGGAAATGACAAATCGCTATTTTGTAACGTCCACCATATTGGATTAATTTTTTTATTAATTTAGTTCTCTTAAAAGTAATCGTGCATTGTCACAAGAACTACATTAACTAAGTTATATGAGAACCAAGCGTGTGTGCCAAATTTTAGTCCGATAGCTTCAGTGGAAGCGGGCGAAATATTGATTGCAAAATTCCAGGACATACATACAAGTGAAGTTAAATAAAAGCTTTTAATTAAATAAAAACGTCAAACAGTCACCACAAACAATCAATATAAATTACTTTACCCTCGACTGTACCATCGCCCATTTTATGCTTCAAATCCAAGTCGTTGCCATGCCTCGGGTTTTTATGGTTATGGTTATTGCTTTAGTTTTGTCTTAACCGAACGCTTTACCGGAACCTAGAGGTAAAATTAAACGGTCGTTACATTCAAAAGGTTGGTATGATTGGTATTAAATTTATATTATATTTATTCGTGGTTATTATTTTATATTTAATACACACACGGAGCTATATAGAATCATGCTGTAGCTATATAGTTGTAGCACGAATGGTTCGGTTCGAGTGGGGAATGACCACACTCACAAAATTGCAGCGTAATATCTGCTATAATACAACGCTTATATTGCATTCAATATACTTACGCATAGGTACCTTAAGTGTATGCACAAATACAGCCTAACTTTTTTTTTTTTTTAATGGGATAGGGTGACAAGGGAGCACACAATCTACCTGATGGTAAGTGTTTGCTGTGCCCCATAGACATCTACATCTGCACAAATACAGGCTAATTTTTTATTTTTTATTTTTTTTAATGGGATAGGGTGACAAGCGGGCACACAATCTACCTGATGGTAAGTGTTTGCTGTGGCCCATAGACATCTACATCTGTCCTTGATTACGAATCAAAATGCAGGTGCGTTGTCACCCGTGTGGACTAAGATGGAATGCCTCGTTTCCAGTAAAAAGGGTCTCCGGTTCTCTACACTCACCATACGAAACACAGCAGCATTAAGCTACTATTTTACGTTGGAATTCTGTGAGAGCGTGGTCCGTTCCCGGTTAAGCCGACCCATTCGTGTTACAACTAAACTTCTAATAAAACTGTAGCATGGCTCTACCACGTAAGTAGGTGGATTAATTATATCGGTCTCATATTGACTAAAAACCACGGTGTTCTCCCTCAGCGTCGATGAGAGGTCACGGGATCTTCATACTGAACGGCTTCATGAATTCCTGAATTCTTTGACGTGACTGACATTGAAACTATTTTTTTGCGTAGTAAGTATAATTAAATTAAAATAATAAAGAAAAAAAAAGAAAAAATATATTAACCTAGGTCCGAAGGAATCCCTTAAAAAATTTCAAGAAATAAATATATTAACTTTTGCCTCTTAGTATATTTACAAAAAAAAAATGTTTAAACAAAAATAAAAAATTCTTTTATTTAAAATAGTGATAAGTTTATTCTGGAAATACCATCGAACTACATAACTAGTAGTAATACCTCAATAGTAAATACTAGGAACAAGCACAAGTTTGTTTTACTAGTTACTCGACTTCAAAGAGTGAGTAATTACTTCATGAAGACATGTTTACTCTTTTGCAGCTAAATACTAGAAAAATGTAGGATTTATCTATCAAAAAGATTAAATTTTTTATCAAGCAAAAATTGTTTATTAAGTGTTATTATACTACTAAAGAGAAAATTACCTTGGGAATGAGGTGATTTCTATCATACTCTTTCTAAATGATTTCGTACTAATTGTATGAAACAATATATGGTAATTTTTTAAAGTCCCCAGGATAGGGGCTTATTCAGTGGTAAAGCTTAAATCGCTTTCAATGAGTATTCTTGTAATCTATATAGAATAATATTCTATTATATAATTATATTTCATCCAGGTTAAGAAACCAACGATTTGCATTTTCCGTTTGGGATTTGAGCCCAGAAACAAAAAACAACGAAAAATATAATTGTAAGACGACGAAAAAATATATTTGTAAGAACTTACTACATATATTATATGTAGTAAGTTCTTACAAAAGCACTACTGATCCTCTCGATTCTGTGACCGTAGACGAAGTTACGGAAACTATAAAAAGCCTTAAGACTAGAGCAGCCCCTGGGCCTAACGGCATCAGCAACAAGGTGATCTAATCTCTCTCGGCACCGCTAGTTTACCTCCTCGTAGGAAATTTTAACGCATTTCTCACGAGCTGATCCTTCTTGAAGATCTGAAAAGAAGCAGACGTAATAGGGATCCCAAAAACAAGGAACTCAAGCAATCGCCAACCGCCAACTAAGGCCCATCAGTCTGCTCAGTACACTGTAAACAATACAAGTTCATTATTCTAAAGCGCCTTCGTGACTTCAGTGCTATTAATAGACTTCACCTTAACGAGCAGTTTGGCTTTAAAGCCGTACACTCGTGCGCTCAACAAATTCATCGCCTAGTAGAATATATTCCGTCTGGCTTCAATCACCACCCGACAAAGAAAAAGTTTTGAAGTACGGGAGCCCTCTTATTCGATGTCGCAAAGGCATTTCATAAAGTCTGCACGACGGCTTGCTTTATAAGCTGTATAAACTAAAGGTGACCGATAGGCTCGTACACATCATCCGAGCCTTCCTTACAAATCGCTCTTTTCGCTATCAAGTGGAGAGAACCCATTCTACAAGACGTTTCCTAAATACCGGGGTCCCAACAAGGCTTCGCCCTATCTCCACTCCTCTTCACACTCTTTACGAGTGATATCCCTAACGGCCCAGTGGTAAACACTGCTCTTTTCGCCGACGATACGGCACTCTTCGTATCAAATAATAATAGAAATAGTCTCACTTTAAACTCCAAAAAGCTACCAATCGCCAAGGCGAATAGTTCCGCCTATGTAGAATTGAAGTGAACTCCGAAAAAGTGTAGCAATATACTTTCAACGGAGTCTAACCCCGCACCACAAGGCTTATGGACATAAAGCAAGACCAAATGTCATTTCCTTATACGGCCGCCCCATTCCCTGGGAAGAATCAGCCAAATATCTGGGAGTCACGTTCGGCGCCCGCATAAGTTTCGCGAAACATATAAGAGTAATACGTAACAGAGCTAAGTCGGTCATTGGCCGTCTCCTCCCTTTTATTAATAGGAAGAAAAACCTGTCACTAAGACACACACTCCACCTGTATAAAACCTGCGTTAGATCTATCATGTTTTACGCAAGTGTAGCCTTCGCCCACACGTATAAGACTCATTTATACGAACTACAGAAAATCTAAAACTTTTTCATCCGTAAAGCCATCGGAACACGGTGGTAGCAACGGAATTCAGATTTGCACAATGACTGTCAACTTCCCTCTATCTCCGAACACTTCAAGGAGATGTCCAATACCAAAACTCACGCGGCCTCTCCGTAGACCACGTAACATACTCATTGAACTACCACACTCGCTCCATCCCGTCGATCCAAACGTCCAAGGCACATCACACAATAACACTACACCCACACCAAATGGGACAAGCACTAATAGGGTAACGGATGGGGTGCGTCGCACCCATAGGCAGGCAAGACGCGTTCTAGCACACATCGCGTACATACCGTACTTCGGTGTACTACCTGGGCGGTTCCCACCGCCCAGAACTTCGACCGACACCGTAAACATCGACCGGCTTTTCAGGCCGCGAGCCCTAAGTCAGATGAAGCTGTAAGAGCCGCATAGGGTAACAGCGCTAACATCACAGAATAAAGTACTTAACAAATACGTGTATACAGAGCCGTGGTAGCATTATAATAAGCTAATTTCATAATGCGTGAGCAACTCGTGTGAACAAGAAATAAAATATTTCGGGGACATGTAAAGTGCCACAACACGTATTGGAGCAGCGCGGCGGACTTTGCCTTTTTATTGCTCTATATTCCATAACATTCTCAGTAATCAGTGGATGCCTGTGCATAAGTTACAGATATATGTACTTTGTTGTATATGTATAATCTTTATAATAAATATACAAAATCGTATATACCAGTATAACATAATATGTTTAATGAGTAAGATGCCAAGAAGCGAACCCTTACATGTTCTTGAATATTAACATAGTTTCAGAATTTCTAATTTTAGGCGGTAGAGTTCCACAATTTACACCGCATATACAGAAAAGAAATAGGAATAAAACCCGGAATTATGGACAGGAAAGTTAAGATGATTTTAGAAAACGGATCTACGTATAATATCCGGCGAATGGGCGAAAGAAATCGGTTCCATAGATATATGAAGTAGAGGGTTCGCTATAAAAGATGTTATTGGAGACGTAACATTCGATTGTTACTACGAAGTCGAATTGGCAGTCACTTGAGATGCTTGCGAAATTTAGATATCCAGTCATATTTCCATGAAAAGGATAGACAGATTTTGCAAGCACTCAAGTTTATATAAGAGTTCCGCTGTAGCATCCATATAATAAGCGTCAGCATAATCAAGCAAAATTCGAATATTCGTAACGTGAGTGGATTTGGAATTCATAAATGAAAAAAGAGAAATTCAAAGACATCTGAAATTAATGTAATTACTTTTGATGCAGCAAAAAAATACCTTACGGACTTTACTAATTTCCAGTATAGATGTTATAAAAATAAATGTAATTATAACATTATTTTTCCGCCGCGTTGTCTAGCCCTTAATACGTGAAGCGAAACTGACTAGATTAAGGTACAATTACATGTAGTTGCTAGTGGAGTACTATTAAATAATAAAAATTCCATTTGTTTTCTTTGCACTTAAGTATTCACAGATAAAATGCTAGGAAGTGTTAGCTGCTTCCAACCAATTCTTTGAATTATTAAATAAAAGAAAGGCACTGCTGGTAAAAGTAATATCGAAGAAAAGCTGTATACTTAAGCAAGTATCTAGTTGTACGATGTGTTAAAGTTCTGTGATATTGACATTCTTCTATTTTATGCTGTTTTCTAGTTTCAATATATTAGATACCGTAAAATGAGAGTGCATTACGAATTCCTCTAATTTAAAATGCTGAAAATGGCACTAAGGTCGGTGTCCTATACTTTAAGTTGTAGCGTGCAATACATATAATTTTACTATAACACTCTTCCTTAATATTATAAACATACCTGTGTTGAAAAAATTTAATTGTGTTAATAAAATTTATCTATTTATATTTCGGATTGTACCAGGATCTCAGCTACCAATACTTTTATTCTAGCTGAATCTAAGTGATGATAATTGGTACAGACATAAAACGAAATTCTTGCTGCGATAAAGTTTTACAAGATTTTGTTAAGAAATACGTAAGTTTAATTAAAACGAAACGTCCAGATGAGCGAGTCGAGCTTTACTTGACTGCCAACAGACAGTTCAATAAGCGGCTCTAATTAAAAACTAATAATAATAAATTTGTTACGACGATGTTAATGACAATCGTTTGGCCCCCTGCTATGATCATAGATTTTTCGCTTTAACTCTAGGAAATTAATGATTTTCTTTAGAGTTGATTATACGAGTACTTACTTACTACCAGAAGATTCCTTCAGGGCTACTTTCGACAGATTTGGGAATCACTCAAATTTTATAAGAATTCGAGGTAATTTGCACTCCTGAAATCGAAGGTAGCTAAAATTGGAATTAACTTGTATTACGTAAGGATCAAAAAACGGGGCATTCTATTGTTTTTGAAGTATATATATATAAATGTAGCCTCTGATAATTATCAAATTACAATATGGCTTTTGATATCCATGGCCAGCCAAATAGTCAAACGATTAACGTCAAATGATTTGCCTTCGTTTATTGGGACATAACATGAAATGCTGACATTTATAATGCAGATTCGGAAACGAGGCATATAGACGTTGGTTTATACGGATAGAGGTTGGTATAAACGGTTGGCTAATCATATACCCATTCCACAATTTCTAGACGTAAATACCAAAACTGGTTGTTCGATAATTTAATGTCGATGCTTCCCCTGAGCACTAACATTTATATTTTCTGGTGATGATATCGTATTTTTGATACTCTTTTTGTGATCCCTCCTTTCATTAAGGAAAAGTAGCACAACTCCTTATACCCTCATTGATTAATTTTTTACTTGCATGCGTGATTATTTTCCACATAGTATTAGTTTCTAATCATTGGTAAGGTTAGCCTTAGAGGAAGATCATAATAAGATGTAATTTTGTTATTAGAAGTTCTTAGAGTAACAAATAATCATTCAAAGATTGACCTACATTCTTCATTGCTCAGATACACATTTATAAAAGGAACGAGATTTGATATCAAAAGAGTTTATCTCTATAAGTGAATAATATATTAAACAAGTTATATAGTTAGTAATTATTAGACTTTTCTTTTTAAAAATATACATTCTAATAATTTGACACATAATTAGGTTAGACGGTACGTTTTCGAGGATTTGGCAGTGTAAAACTCATACGGCCAGCAGAAAAGAACCATATATGTCATTGCAGGTCGGTATACGGTGGACAAACACGACACGACACGCACTTTTTGTGTACTCTTGATTCCAAGTTTTGGGGAATACATCACAAGATGTGTCGAAAGCTGCCCAGTAGAGTTGGATCTGTCGATTGACCTCTCCTGATACTCGCCAACCACTTTGAGCGTAGACCTATTCGTTGGGAGACACAGATTTATTTACTTATACTCTTTTTTTGCACACAACATATTACAAAACACAACAAACTTAGGTAATTTTATAAAATAATGTACAATTAGATGGCCACATCGCTAAACAGCGATCTCTTCCAAAGGAACCCTGGTGAAGGAGATCATTTTCATTTGAACATACAGAAGTGTGCAGTAGTAAATAAATAAACAAGAACGCATGTATTAATACATATACAAGCTATAGCTAGCATATGAGACAAAGCAATATTCAAATACATTTTATATACGTATACACATAAAACATACATATATACATATGCATATATATATGCATATATATATATATATATATACATATAAATTTTTATAAATATTTTTGTAATAAATTATATATTATATATACACAAACCTTATCAAAAGAAAGTAAATATACGACATAATAAAATATTTTAAATAGAAAACGTATTTAAACAATAATATTTGAATAATTTTTTGAAAGACTCATTGCTTTGGACTTTCTTAGCTGTTAAGGGAAGCGAGTTCCATATTTGATTGAAATTTGACTCGCGAGCAGGTATTCGCAAAATAAGATTATCTGGAATGTTCTTATCTAGAGTGCTCTTTGTCTGCGCCCACGAACTCATATTTTTGTTTAAAATACCTCGGTGTTTTAGGTTCAAATAGTACACAGTACAGTAGAGATAGATTGTAAGTATTCCGACGAAGTCTGACACTATCAAGTTTATTGAGCATAATGCTGAGGTCCTGCAGTGATTAAATGACTATTGGGTCGACAAATTCAAGGTGGGAGCGAGTGTATCATTCCCTTGATGCTAATACCGGATCCTTACCATTCAAAGCATGCAAAAAAGTAATTTTCAAACTACTTCCAATTTAGTTATTAAGAGCTTTGGGGATGTAACGCTACGGAAAGGGACGTAACGTCGGATAGCTTTAAGCGTAGAATACTATAACACACAACAGAACGGCTGTCAAATTTATTTTGTACGAGATTCAGCGTCGCCGGGAGCACACATACAAGCAATTACGTTGTATTATCACTAATACAAACTCTGTTTTGACAGACTGAGTAAATTTACACATTTTAGACTTTTGGTTAATGTTCAAAATCATCCTTAAAAAATCGTTTAAATTTTAATACATATTTATACGTAAATAGTGTGCAATTTGGTATTTTCTAAATAATTTGCATGCGAAATTTATACATTTATACGTGTGAACTGACATGTTAGTGACATTTTAGTGGCTACACGGGCTCCGCCCACTTCCTCGTTTTATTATGTATGTATTATAGTATTCTATGGGTTTCAGTCATTGTAGCCCCACTGTACGAATACATCAACACCTCTTTTACTAGTTGGTTGGTTTGGGTCGGTGCTCGTAATCGCACTTTTACCTATTCCTGCCGTCAAACAGTTGTGTTTGAACTACTGTATTAGTATGCAGAGAATATTGTTTATCTATGCAGAGAAACCGGTATGATTAAAGGCTTTAAGGCATTCCATCTTTATCCTTAGAAGTGACAACGCATTTGTAGCTTTGTTGTAAGTTAGATGCAGGTGATAACTATCAGGTGTATTTTTACTTTTTTGGTCACTTAGTTTTACAAAAAACATCGATATACCTGTAAGGCACTAACATCTCAGAAGAAAGAACAAAGAACTTAGTATTGGACATTGCTTAGTATTGGTCATTGATTTCAATTTGTTACCACTATCTATTTGTACCTGAGAGAAAGGGTCCTGACAGATGGACTGATGGAGAACGGAAAACAAAATGAACTCCTTTACGAGTTCCGTTTTCTTTATTTGAATTACGGAACCCTAAAATATTTGTAGCACGAATGGGTCGGCTCGACCGGGGAAGGACCACGCTCTCACAGAATACCAGCGTATAATAGTAGCTTAATACTGCTGTGTTCGTATGGTGAGTGTAGAGAACCGGAAATCTTTTTTACTAGAGACGAGGCATTCCATTCTAGTCCTCACGGGTGACAACGCATCTGAATTTTGATTCGTAATCGAGGATAGATGTAGATTTCTATGGGCCACAGCAACCATTTACCATCAGTTGGACTGTGTGTTAGTTTGTCACCCTAGTCCTCACGGGTGACGACGCGTCTGAATTTTGATTCGTAATCGAGGATAGATGTAGATTTCTATGGGCCACAGCAACCATTTACCATCAGTTGGACTGTGTGTTAGTTTGTCACCCTATTCTTTAAAAAAATTGTTTAATTTTTCGTTATCTGTACATTATTATACCATTTATCCGATTAGGGGCATTGCAACGTTGACTCTTGTCCGTTGACTCTTGTCCATAGCTGAACATAGGTCTTCCTCATAGAGTCATGTCCATATCTCATAGGGTAGGTATTTGCCATAGTTGCCACGCTTGGTAGTCGTGTTGCAATCGCAGTTTTTAATGTCTTAGGAAGACGCTGTGGCCCGTACAGTTTGTGTACCTCCGTCGCCTCTAACGACACTAATAGGACGATATGTGGAAGTGAAAATTTAAACACTATATTTATATTTTATCTTTGTTTGAATGTCAAATAAAATACGAGAATTTCGCGCGTAAATATTTTACAAAAATTATAAATATTTTATGTAAGTCGTGAATACGGGAAAGTGCTATTTGTACGTACAGACGAGCTTACGGTAATAGGGTTTCCATACGTATAAAAGCGTTAAAATTATTAAATTCTACTCTCGTACATTTTGCTGTACGGTAAATTTCGTGTGTCGTGTTACGAATAAGCTAAAATCACGATATCTGTCGTCTCACTGATTCCGCGATGCGCGTCAAAGTCTACGTAAGCCGACCGTAATCCTACTATATTCTACCTATTTCGCGTGTCTTGTTTCAACGTCTTATAATATTCAATTTAACATAAATATTTATCAAAATACAATATAAAATAGAAAAAGAACCATTTCTGGTCTGTAATCCTACTTTATCTTACAATAGAGAACGCAAAATAATGTTTACGTTGCTGTTCACTTCTTTGTTCTTTGGTTGCAATTAGAGATAAAACAACCTTCCTTACTCGCTTTATCCCTAGCATCGGAGAAATTTTAAATAAAATATTTGCAGTGGAATCTGCGAAATAAGCTGAACACTCAGTCGTGTTTAGGGTTTTTTAATGATAAATTATCTAATTATATATTTGTAGCATTGCAACGTTTCGATACTCTAATGGTAAATAAGATATTAAAAGCAGACATGTGCGAGAAGGATTCGCGCCTGAGAAGCCCATATAATCCTAATTATGTGTGTTTGGATTTTTTATAGTATAGGACGACAAACTAGCACATAGTCCACCTGATGGTAAGTGAATACTGTGGTCCGTACGCATCTATCTGCATTTATTCTCCATAAATAATCAACCAGGTTAATACTGCTGTGTTTCGCATGTTGAGAACTGGAGACCCATTTTACTGGAAACGAGGCATTCCATCTTAGTACTCAGGGGTGGCAACGCATCTGCATTTTTATTCTTTATTGAGGATAAATGTGGATGTCTATGAGCTACAGCATCCACTTACGTTTACGTGGTAGAGTCATGCTGCAGTTATATTAGTATTATAGTTGTAGCACGAATGGTTTGGCTCGACCGGGAAAGGACCACGGTCTCACAGAATATCAGCGTAAAATAGTAGCTCAATGCTGCTGTGTTTCGTATGGTGAGTGTAGAGAACCGAAGAACCTTTTTACTGGAAATGAGGCATTGCATCTTAGTCCTCACGGATGACAACGCATCTGCATTTTGATTCGTAATCGAGGACAGATGTAGACGTCTGTGGGTCACAGGAACCACCTCATATCAGGTGGACTGTGTGCTCGTTTGTCGCCCTATCCTATAAAAAAAACCTTCAGGTGGACTGTGTACTCCTTTGTTAACCTATTTCTATAAAAAAATTATGAATTACAAAACGGTAAAATATTTTTTGAAAAATCTACAATTTTATAAAAATTAAGAATTTCGAATAAATCTCAGTTATATATAAGCATATAACATGCGCATCTGGCCGCGGGAAGAGGGGCCCCGGTTGCGTTCCGAACGGAAATCCAAGGACACCTTGCAGACGCTGATGGCGACTGCCGTGGGGTTTTAGTCGGTAGGAGTACGGAATAGCCTTTTTGTTACCCCTGCGACCAAAGGTATCCATGAGGATTTCCCCACGCGGCACTAGTATATGGAACTGAAATATCCACTATAAGGATGAAGAGGAGAAAAACTACACACCTTCTGCGTGTGGTTTTTCTCATCTTCATCTCAGTCTTTTTTCAGTTGGACGTCTCCATACAGTTAATTATTTTTTATTTGTTACAAGTAAGGACTGACTCGTTGGTCTAGCTGTCGCAAGCGCTAATTATGATGTAACATAAAAATCTCTGTCAAAAAATTTTCAATAGCAGCCCGAAGTCTGGAACATGTCGGCGTTTTAACTCCGTTGCTTGGAAAGCACGTAAATATTACACCTAACTCTACTCTCTCCGGTCGTATCGAATTCCAGAATTCCGGATAGCCATCAGACTAGGAGAGGAAGGGAATAGAGAGTGCACTTGTGTTTTCGCTTATATTCGTGCACTATAATCTATCGTCCTGCAAATATCCGGCCGTTGAAACTGGCCAAAGTGGTTGAAATTCATTCTGGAGGAATTATTATTGCTGTTACAACTATTGCTTATTTCAAAGATTTGGTGATTACCACCATCGATTTTTCCGTACCGATAGTATTTCGTGAGTATATTGTACTTTACTAATATTCAGATACAATGTTTATACATTATGCTATTTTTAATATTTTGAATAATTTATTTATTTATTTATCAAGATATCAATTATCATTTCATTCTTGAATATTTTAGGGTGATATATATATATATATATATATATATATATATATATATATATATATATATATATATGATGATGATGATATATATTTATGTTACTTTTGTTTTTCTGCTGCTATACCGGATAAATATCTGTTATAATGTATACATGTTGATGATGTAACAAAAATTGCACTAGGTATTCAGATTATTATTATATGTCAAATAATAATTATTAACGGTTTTAATTGACGAATAAATTATATATCCGTCTTTTAAAAACGGTTTCATGTTGCCAATATAGGTATTGAATAAAATGATAATTTACTAATTAAATTTTTAACTAAACGAATAAATTAGAGAAACATAGGGCCAATCACGTACATAACAATAGAGAAATGAAAAGACAGCAGCGAATGTTCGCAGAGTACGAAATCAGTAATGGGCGTGACTGAGTGAGTAATGGAACTTTGAGCTCGAGCGAGTAGGGTCCACTTATGTCACGTAAAGTGGTATGATTGATAACGTTTCGTGATATAAAAACATACCCGTCATGAAATATTAATTTGTATTTATATTTCGTATACTTAATTTTTCTAATAGATTATGGGTGACAAACTAGTACACAGTCCACATTGTAGTAAGTGGATGCCGTGGCCCATAGACATCTACATTTATCCTCGATTAAGAATCAAAATGCAGATGCGTTGTCACCCTGGAGGACTATGATGGAATGCCACGTTTCCAGTAAAAAAGGGTCTCCGGATCACTACACTTAGTACACGAAATACAGCAGTATTAAGCTGCTATTTTACGCTGGTATTTTGTGAGAGCATTGCCCTTCCCCGATCGAGCCGACCCATTCGTGCTACAATCATTATATAGCAGCAGCGTGGCTCTACAACGTATAAAAAATTCGTGTTTTATATCCTTTGTGTTTTTTTTTCTCTAAAACTCAACCTTGTCACTAGTAAGCTTTTGGTTATTCGTATGATAATAGTAGGAGTATGGGCTGTAGTGGTGGTAGATGCTAAGGTAGCGGTGTACGGTGCGTTCACGCGCAGTTTGCATATTTTTCAGATATAAGAAAGCTGCTAATATCCAAGTCTCCTCTAATAATATTAAAATTTAAAATAGGGGGAAACAAGTGATTTGCATAACATTAATATAAATGTTCAACATGGCGGGAATTTCACGCATGTCCGGTCTTGGTATGTCACTCTAAACCACTGAGCCCAATTCTCGTTCGCTTCAAATGAAAATATTTTCACGTTTAGAAAAATTTTAGCAAAGTATTTTTGTATGTTTGCTAACAGTAGATAGCTCTTTTAATCTTCTTTATTTTATCGTTGTTCTTCTGAATAAAATAAGAACACCTCATCACTGATCATGTTTAATATAATGAATCGTAATAGTGCCACTTTGTATTCTATTGAGATTTTTCGTAGTGGTGATCACGTTTGTAATTAGTCATGGTCAACATGAGTTTTTACAATAGATATTTTTTGAAAGTGTTGTACGAGTACTTATAATTTAGCACTTGTGGTTAATTATACACTATGCGAGCAATCGTATTCGATCCCCGTCGCCATGAATGATATGTTCGGCGCTGAAGGAAATATAGTGAGGTAACCTGCAAATCTGAGAAACAAAAAAAAAACTATATCGAAGATATGTTAAGTCCGCCACCAAGCACTGGAACAGGGTAGTATTCAATATCTTGCCCTTAAACCCCCTCAAAATCGAGGCGGCCTGTGTACAGCCGTGGCATGTATAAAAGCTGTAAACATTGTTTTATTTTTATATTTGCCATATGTTAAAATGTTATATCTTGCGTATTGTGCTATGTATAAACTCCGGTACCCGTTTGTTATCTTACTGTCACCGTGATGTTCATTAAAATTATTTTTATGAACATCACGGTTCACATTCATAAATAACTTTGTTACATTCTACATATTTTGTGACTTCTTACGTTTATTTTAAGTATCCTACAAGAAGAAAACGAATGGTATTCTTTGACAATAATAAATCTACACAAAAACTCTAAGACAATAAATCTGTTTGCTTTGCACGAATGCAAGATAATTAGATCTTGGCTATCTAATTAAATACGATGGAAGATTTAAATACTTGTTTTATTTTTATTCTGCGTTCGCTGCTACGGTTGAAACAATATTGTGAACTAGTTTTTACTAAGCTCTTAGGAAATATTAAATAATAGAAAGGCACTGCAACTGTAGAATAAAAAAAAACTGTGTTTTAAGCGGGTATAAAGATGTGTAATTTGAAATTAGAAAAGTAGAATTAAGTTTATTTTGCTCCATTTCCTTACTCATAATGTAGTCGTCTTAACATTTACATCTTGTTTAACTACCTATTCATATAATATTATATAGAAACAGCGTTTACGGACTTTTTTTTACAGACTTACGTTTTTTTTATTGTTCTATACATAAACTTACCAATTACTAAAGGTATATATATATATATATATACCTATATACACGTATATATACCTGTAGATAGGTATAGGTATAGATATAGTTCTGATTGTAATATATTCAATTCGCAGTATATTAGACTAAACGTTTATATACTTTTATCTTGACCACAGCCTTACTGATATTTCTGAAAGGGTTTTGGAGCAAGAAAGTGAAACAAGTACAAGTGTATATCCAAATCACCAAAATGAAGTGAAAAATAAATGAGGAAAATGACACTGAACTGCTTCAGTTGTAGTTCTTCGTTCGTGAATTTTACAACCCCTACAAAACCATTTTTGTAATTTCTGAGATAATGCTATTTGCTACTTAGTTGGGGAAATTTCTCTTTTTATAGAACAAGGGTGACAAGCACACGGTCTACCTGATGGTAAGTGGATACTGTGGCCCATAGACACCTATATTTATCCTTGATTAAGAATCAAAATGGAGATGCGATGTCACTCCTTAGGACTAAGATGGAATGTCTCATTTTCATTAAAAAGCGTCTCCGGTTCTCTACATTCGCCATACGAAACACAGCAGCGTTGAGCTGTTATTTTACGCTGGTCATCTGTGAGAGGTGGCCAATCCCCATTCGTGCTACAACCAGCACCAGATGCAGCATGGCTCTACCATGTAAAAGTGTGTTGAGTGGAAAGTGTGTGAAACCCACCCATTAGTACATAACTTTTATAGCTTATCTTAGTTTTGGTGGAAATTGTGCAAATAGCCGGCATTAGTAAGCGATGTGACGTTTTTTTATATACGAGCGAATACCGATCGCGCACTTAGTCTTCATGGAAAAGGCAAAGGCATAGCGCTATTTGAGCATATCATGGTTTGTTTAAGCATTCATGCATACATTTTTATGAACAGTTAATTCATGTTTTTCATGTCATACAGTGATTCGAATGTTTCCTTTTTAGTATATTCTTCTACTAATGATGTGTCTTTTAAAAATATTGCGAGACCTAAATATTTCAAATCTTTTTGATAATAAAATTCTATAGGTATCAAGTACGAAATATTTCCATTTCGTCCTTATTTAGATAATCGTGAAATAAAAAAAGCAAAAACCTTGCTTTATAATATAATAAAGGTATACCACTCTATTATAAGTTTCAACAAAATCATAAACTTGTTTTGTATCACCTTCATCATCAAGATATTTACGCAACGCTTACAAGATATCACCGTCGTCATCATTACATGCATTAACTAGTTCATTGCTAAAAACGGTGTCTTCAAAGCACTGGCCTTACACATGGAATGTAACGAAATACAGTTCTGAGACACCTGAATCTATCGACATCTTACCAGATCGTCACTTCATCTAGTCAGTGGCTCTACCCTTGACTTTTCCGTACGAACTTGACCAACGAGAATCTTCCTTCCGCTGATTCGAAGAACTGACAACCGAAAGTCGACTGATCGGTTCTGCGAGCTATTAGTTTAGTTTAGTTTAGTTTACGACGGGCAGTTTTCCGCAACTCCACGTCTAAGCGCGTATTTTGCGTGTGGTCAGGAATAATATGCTTATTCGAGCCATGATATCTCCCCGAAGAAGCTCAGCAGTCCCTTGATGTTGCAAGCAACTTCGGGTAACGATCCCGGCGTGCCGAGATGTTTAGCCCTGTATGAAGCGACTTCTGTACATGTCAGCAACACGTGAGCCGCCGTTTCTTCCTCTCCCATGCATGCCCTGCACAGGGGGCTGTCAGTAACACCTATGTTGAACAAATGTTTGTTAAAAGTGCCATGTCCTGTGATAGCACTTGTTACTATCCTGATCTGTGGCTTGTTCAGTCTCATTAGAACCTTGGTTAGACGACTGTTTATTTCAGGTAGGGCCTCCCTAGCTTGTCTACAGTCTACTAAATTTTTCCAAAGCTGAGCGTGTAAATTATTGAAGTATCTACGTACCAGTGAACGAACGTAGCCAAAGGGGATTGGTATTATTGGTTCTGGCCCTATAGTTGCTAGGGCCGATCTCCTTCTGGCCAGTTCACCTGCTGCATCGTTGCCTCTAGATCCACTGTGTCCCTTGATCCATTGCAGAGTCACATTGTTGTGCTTACATACCTCATTTAATCGTTGATGGCACTCGTATATCAGTCCCGAGTTCGTCACATTGCAACTCAGAGCTTGTAGTACCGCCATACTGTCGGTCAGTATTCTGATGGAGAAGTCTTTCACCTTCCTAGCATCTATTGCTATGGCCGCTTGGACGATACCCATGCATTCAGCCTGGAAGACTGTGTTGTGGGTACCCAGCGGTGTGCATATGTGGTTATTAAGGTCTTCAGAGAAAGCCCCAGACCCCACACCTTCATTTGTCTTAGAGCTATCCGTGAAAACTTTGAGCTCTCTTGGACCCAAACCTTCCAGATGGTCAGTTTCCTTTTTTTATAAAAGAAGGGGCAAACGAGCATGCGGCTCACCTGGTGTTAAGTGACTACCGCCGCCCATGATCAACCGCAACACCAGGAGAATTGCGGGTGCGTTGCCGGCCCTTTAGAAAGGAGTAAGCTCTTTTCTTGAAGGTCCCCAGGTCGTATCGGTCCGGAAAAATCGCCGGTGGTAAACTATTCCACAGAGAGATTGTACGTGGAAGAAAACTCCTTGTAAAACGTACAGTGGTGGACCGCCAAGCATCCAGATGGTGTGGATGGTATCGGGACGTTTGCCGTGTAGTGCGTTCACGAAATTTGGCGGCTGGGATTAATCCGAACAATTCCTCGGAGCACTCCCCGTGATAGATGCGATAAAATACGCAAAGAGATGCAACATCTCTTCGCAGCGCCAGTGAATCGAGCCGATAGGAAAGCACTCGGTCGTCGACGATTCGAGCCGCTCTGCGCTGGATGCGGTCAAGTAGAAGGAGTTGGTACTGGGGAGCCCCAGCCCAGAGATGGGAATATTCCATGTGCGGCCGAACCTGCGCCTTGTAAAGTTGCAGGCGGTGTTCCGGCATGAAATACTGTCCCGCTCTGCTGAGCACGCCAAGCTTTTTAGAGGCCAATTTGGCCTTCCCTTCCAAGTGACCACGAAACTGCACGTCACTCGATATGTCGACGCCGAGGATTCCGATACTGGCTGAGGCAACAAGGGGAGTGCCTTGAAACTGAGGGGATACGACAAAGGGGTTCTTTTTAGCGGTTAACGCGCAAACTTGTGTCTTCTGGGGGTTAAACTGGACTAGATTTAGTCGCCCCCAATCCGAGATTCTGTCCAGCAGAGACTCGACTTCAGACACAAGTTTGTCCCGGCACTCGGAGACGTTTTCCCGAGAAATATTGGCTCGGCCGGTGTAAAAAGCATCACCAATGCTGTCATCTGCATAGCGATGAATGTTACGGGTATGCAACATATCATTGATATGCAGAAGAAACAGCGTTGGCGATAGCACGCAGCCCTGTGGAACATCAGCATTAATAGGCTTGCAATGGGAGCTTGCACCGTCTACAACGACCTTGATGCTCCTCTTGATGCAAGAAAGCTGGTGATCCAATCGCACAATTTCTCGGGAAGCCCATAGGAAGGGAGCTTCGAAAGAAGCGCTTTGTGCCAAACCCGATCGAAGGCCTTCGCAATGTCCAAACTAACGGCCAATGCCTCCCCCTTGAACTCTACTGCCTCCGCTCATCTGTGAGTTAGGTAGACCAGAAGATCACCAGCTGACCGACCACGGCGAAAACCGTATTGGCGGTCACTAATCGGCTGGTGATCTTCAAGGTACCTCATGAGCTGGCAGTTTACAATTGACTCCATTTTTTCCTTCAATTGTATCCTGTACTTCTTATCAAATACAAATTGTTTTGGGATCCTATCATACTTGGCTTGTAAGATAGGAATTTTTGAGTAAATTCTATCGATTATATCTGTATGGGGGACTCTACTCTTACTTAAAAGATTTAGGGTCTTGAGTCTAATGGCAGCTAAAGTTGCTTCTTGTTGTATATATAGATGAAGCGGTGTTAGCTCCAGCATAGCCTCTAAAGCTGCTGTTGGTGTTGTCCTTATGCAGCCCGTGGCAGCCATACAAGCTAATCTCTGGTAACGCTGTAGCTTTTGTATAGTGATGGCTTCATTGGTTTTGGTCCACCATACCAGAGAGCCGTATGTGATCATGGGCCGAATTACAGTTTTGTACAGCCACAGTATAATTTTTTGCGTTAAACCCCATCGTTTGCCAATCATGTTTCTGCACTGCCAGAAAGTTAAACTAGCTTTGCTGATTTTGTTTTATATGTGTTTGTTCCAGTTAAGTTTACTGTCCAAGGTAAGACCTAGGTATTTTACCTCGGAAGAAAGTTGGAGTTTTGTGCTGAAAAGACTTGGAAGATGATAGTTATTCAGCATTCGTTTTTGTGTGAATATTACTATAACCGTTTTATTTGGATTAACGGTTAGGTCATATTCCCTGCACCATCTCTCCACAATACGGAGAGCCGCTTGGGTCAGGTCGCACACAATGCTTGCTGTCTTACCAGAGACCAGTATTGTCAGATCATCTGCATAACCGACTGTGTAAAAATGATTAGCGTTTAATTTGCTGATGAGCTCATTAATGACCATATTCCACAGGAGAGGCGAAAGAACCCCACCCTGCGGGCATCCTTTCATGATCTGAATTGTCTGAGATTCACCAGCAATCTTTATTGTTCGTGTACTGAGCATGTTTACTATCCAGTCAATCAGCGCTGGTTCAACATTATGTCTACTTAGGGCACCTTTTATGCTGGAGAAGTTTGTTCTGTCAAAAGCACCATCTATGTCTATGAAGGAGCCTAGACATATTGCTTTGTTTTGGATGGCCTTTTCGATCTTTGTTATTACCTGGTGAAGTGCCGATTCTGTTGATTTACCTAAGCTATAGGCGTGTTGTTTTTCGTGAAGCGGTAAGTTAATTAGCGCCGACCCTCTCAACTCCCGTTCACACATCCTCTCCATCGTCTTTAGGAGAAAGGATGTGAGGCTAATAGGCCTATATGATTTAGGGTCTGTATAGTCGTTCTTACCTGGTTTGGGTATGAACGTGACTTTCACTTCCCTCCATCCCCTAGGAACATATTTAAGAGCTAGACATGCTCTCATTATGGCAACAAGTCTGACTGTTAGGACTTTACCCCCCCCCCCACTGAAGAAGTGCCGGGAATAAGCCGTCAGGTCCTGCTGCCTTATAGGGTTGGAAACTATGAATGGCCCAATGGATTTTGTCCATCGTCACCACTCTTTGTTTTAATTCCCAGTCTTCTTTTATTGGTGTCAGTGCATCTTCATGCTGGTTCACCCTTTCAACTACACAGCAACCTGGGAAGTGAGTTTCAATTAGGATGCGTTGGGTTTCATCCGGCGATGTTGAGTAGCTTCCGTCGGGTTTTTTTAAAGAGATAGATCCCGGCGTGTTCTGTTTAGCTAGGATTTTCCTTGCTTGTTCACAGGTTTCTATGCTACCACAGAATTTGCGCCATCCTGTTGAGCGTCGATACTGATACATTTTTTGTATTCAGACTTAGCGTTCTTATATATTCAAATTCAAATTCATTTATTTGCCAGAATGTATGTGTACAATAAAGTATGATCTTAAATTATGAATAATGGCCCATTTACATTCTACCATTTTATATGGTGTGCAAATATTTAATTAGTATACATGCAAAAAAAAATTACAAATGGGAATTCAATTAAAATGTCACTTTTTTTAATGGTAGTTCTTAAGTGTTAATGTCCATACTTTCATTTTGTTTGTAATTAATTAATTATTAGTTATATATCAATATTACTGCCTTCGGATTTATTTTCCACTAAAAGACATAAATTCGTTTAGATCGTAAAAACATTTTTCTTTTAACCATTGTATTAACTTTTTTTTAAACGTGGTTAAAGGTAACTCTTTAAAGTCGTTGGGTATTTTGTTATACACCTTTATAGCATTTACGTAAGAGTTCCTTTCATACAATTTGAGCCTGCATTGAGGTAAGTATAATTTATGTTTATTTCTAGGAGTTACATTTCGTTCAGTTACATCTATTTGCCTTTCAAAGTGTTCAGGATGCTGTTTTACAAATATGCATATTTCATTAATGTACAAGCATGTTAATGTTAAGATATTGTACTTTTTAAACAAGGGCTTACAGCTATCCGTATACCCTGCTCCATAGATTGCATGCACACATTTTTTTTGTACTCTAAATACTTTTATTATATCTACTGAATTGCCCCACAATAAAAGACCATATGATAGTACTGACGAAACATATCCGTGATATGCACATAGAGCAGCATCGGTTGATACCGTGACTCGTAATCTCTTTATTGCGTAGACAAATCTGTCGAGTTTGTCACAAACGTAATCGACATGTGTTTTCCAGTCGCAATTTTGATCCAACATTATACCCAGAAATTTAGTACTTGCTACTTGTTCGATGATCTTATCATTATATTTAACATTAATATTCAATAGTTTTCTCTGGTATGTCTGAAATTGGAGCATTTTAGTTTTTTTCCATATTAATCTGTAAATTATTACAATAAAGCCAGTTTATTATGTTTTTGATTGCTTTATTTATCTCTGTTTCATATGTATCTGCATTTTCGCATTTCATGATAAGGGTTGTGTCATCAGCAAACAAGATTGTGTTATGGCGAGTGATATTAGGGAGATCATTAATATACATGAGGAATAGGAATGGTCCCAATACACTGCCTTGTGGCACGCCAAAGTCATTTATCTGATTTTCGCTTCTGTAAAACACTTTTTTGTCTTTATTGACTTTAGATATTTCCACACATTGTTGTCTCTCACATAAATAGTTTCTCAACCAGTCGTTAGCTTTACCTCTTATCCCATATTTTTCTAATTTGTGTAAGAGCAATTTATGGTCCACGAAATCGAACGCCTTGCTCATGTCCAGGAAGATTGCCGCAACTGGAAGGCCATCATTTATGGCCTGGGTGACAATTTTAATCAAATTAAAACATGCTAACGAGGTTGTACTATTCTGTTTAAATCCAAATTGCTCCTCTTTAAGTAAACGATGGCTTGTCGTATAGAAGCCAGTCTTCATCCTTTGAGGTATTCATTGCCCTATTTAGGGCTTTTCTTACCTTCTTACGTTTCCTGTCTAGTTCTTTACCCCACCACTGTTGCTTTTGCTCAGCATGTTTTGGTGGAGTGATTACTGGACATGATTCATGGTAGCTATCGATCATGACTTTAGTGACAGCTGCTACCTGTTCTTCTAGGAGCGATTGATCTACTATGGTATTAGTTCCCCCAACACCCGCGAGCGACGACGTCAGCCTATTGAGGTATTTTGTTTTATCCGTCTTGCGGGGATTTCTCCATGGTGGTATAGCGGGGATATCGACCTGTAGTACGCAGCAGACCCATCTGTGGTCTGAACATGAGGCCTCTTTCGACACATGCCATCCCGTTATTAGCTTAGCTGCTCCTTCTGTTGCAAGTGTGAGGTCGATTATTGCACTACAGCGTTTATTTATGAAGGTTGGTTCAGAATCAGTGTTTAATATGGTTAGGTTAGTGCTAAATAAATATTCAACTAAAACCTTACCTCGTTCATTAGGTTTTTCTATTCCCTAAAGAGGATGATGCGCGTTGGAGTCCGTCCCGATCACAACCTCTAGTCCGGCCCTCTCACAGAAATTCACCAGCCTGACGAGGTCGTGAGGGGGAAGGGTGTCTTCATCAGGCATGTAGACCGAGGCAACGACTAACCTTTCCTCCTGTGTGTTTTGTAATGCTACGGCATACATGTCTCTGGAACAGAAATCTGTTAGTGGTTTTGCACAGATATCTTTAGTAGCATAAATACACGCTCTAGGCTTGTCGTGCTCAGAGTTGTAGAATAACTCACCTCTTAGGTTGTTTAGGCCTTTAATTTTACCGGCTGGGGCCGACCCATGGCTCTTGGATTAGGGCTATGGCCGTCCTTTGGGCCTCCAACCACTTGCGTAATTGAGCCGACGCTGTCTCACTGTGGTGGAGGTTGGCCTGCACTAGGCTAGTTCTGCGAGCTATAAGGGCGTCTCGTTAGTTTAGCATAAGAAAAAATTCTGGCAAAGACAGGAGCTTCCGTTCTCTTCAATCGCATCCTCAATGCGAGCTGTATTGAAGGTGTATGAGTCTCGTCGAATATTAGTTCAGTAGCCGCTACGCTGTCATATTATCAGTTGAAGACGGCTTCATTTCCCGTCTAACAACTATGAAACAAATAGCATGAACGGAGAGTTATTGGGTGCTTACTTACTTACTTAGGTGCTACGGGTTATGCAAAACTTAGCTCCGCATGGACTGTTTCCATGAGATTTTCTTTGACAGTATAGTATTTAAAACAATTTTTCAAATCGAGTGGAAACTACTTCATTTACTTAAGCTTAACAGTTTAGAAAATGTATATGTGTAGGCAATTTACCAATTATTTATTAAAGATTTTTATTAAACCAAAACTGTTTACAGTTAACATTTTTGGGAAAATATGAATTATTATTTAAAATAAAGTTACTTAGTTCGAATATTAATATCCGTTAAATAATTTGTGTCTGTTTTAATAAGTAAGTCTGAATTTGAAACCTAAATCTGGTGATTAAAATGTAAGCGTCACTGTAATAATACATTTTACAAAGCTCGTAGTTTGGACGTAAAATATTTATGCAGTAAAATATTAATAAGGATATCCAAAATGAAATAAATTATTATTGAATTTTAAAACGAACGATTTTATTAAAATGCATTTTAACGAAATTTACTGAAGCAAACATTCTCAGCTAATTAATGCGTTTTATCAGTACTAATAAATCAAATTAAATTGTTTGTAATATCGAAATAATTACCTTTTGTTGTGCTGAAGGGGTTAATTGCATGCTCAAAAATGCCGAACAGATAGACAGCCAAAAATATTTTTGGCTGTCTATCTGTTCGGGCTAGTTTTCAGGATGGCTTAGCCTATAGTAATGAAAATTCGCGAAAGCGATGTCAGGATTGATCTCGGCGATGTTATATCTGATAACAATGGACAAGTTTATTCGCGAGATCGACAAATGAATAAAATAAGTAGTCTTTGATGGTAACGTTCAATTTTAATAACGTTAGATTAATAGATACCACTTAGGCAAACGTAGCCGGGTCGTTTGTAAAAATTAAACTTTTGAAAAAGATAATTTTTGGGTAATAGCTTCTAAAGTCGGGGCTTTACTCGTAATTCTTTAAGACTATGTCTTTTTGCCAGCTTCAGCAGCTGTTATGTAGATATTGTTAATTTTTAGGTGTCGGCCTTACATTGTAATAAAAGTTTAATTATTTTATCCCTCATAATCATAATCATAATCTTTATTGCAAGCAAATAGTAACAATAGATGCGACGTTTTATAAAAATAGTCCGCATTTGAACCCAGTTTAGGCGCAGCAATTATAAAATTATTAAATACCTTATTAAATATTCGACGCTCGACCGGGGTAGGACCACGCTCTCACAGAATATCAGCGTAAAATAGCGGTTTAATACTGTTGTGTGTACAGGAAACGAGGTATTTCATCTTAGTCCTCATTAGTGACAACACAACTGCATTTTGATTCTAATATAAATGTTATGTATCTTAGATAAATTTAGACGTCTATGGGCTACAGCGGCCACTTACCATCACGTGGACTGTGTACTCATTTGTCACCCTTATCCTATAACAAAATTCATCATTATTACAGCCCCTCACAAGCACATTGCTAAACATAAGTCTACTAAAACTACGGTTATAATATATTCTTTGAGTAAATTTAATAAAATTGGGGATAGAATACTACACATTTATAAGGAACTAATTATGGAAGATGAAGAAAAGGAGATCTATTTAGAACTTATCTCCGATAAATTCTAACGAATACTCTTCAGTCGAAATACATTTAATAATAGGATAGTGCACAACATTCATACTATTAAATTTGTATAACAATTTAAGCAATAAATTTGTTTATACCGTAGTCGCTTGTGACATGGAATTTAATATCACACCACAACTTGATTTAAACACCTGCTGTTTTCGATTATAATGTTCTTGGTATATTTGAATTAAAGTTATACAATTTTTTAAATAATTTTTTTAAATTGCCTCTGTAAATACAAAAAAAGGATGAGGCAGTTTTTTTTCAGTAAATTTTTTAACGTCGGTAAGCTTCCTATTTGATTTCGACAAAAGAGTAGATCCTTTATTCGACGCTCGAAAAAGGCTAAATCTATTTAAATAATTGTTTTTTTTTTTTTAAATTAAGTAGGTTATACTTCAGGCGTGGTTTCTATAGATTTAATGATATAATCTAAGTTTGGAAAAAAGCGTTCCTATATCAAGGGGATTTAATGTCATAGGATAGATGTAACTGGCTATAGGCTTCAGCATCCACTTACAATCAGATGGTGATGTGTGCTGGTTTATCAACCTAATTATAAATAAAGAGATCAGCAGCTTTGTAAGTAGTGCTTAAAAATGTAAAATAATAAAATGGAGTAAAAGGAGCAATATCATTTAGTTACTTGAGTTATATAGATATTCTAGTATCTTGTAAATAGGCTAGCCATATAGCTTGAAGAACTAATAATCGATAAAGAAGAAACGTTCTCGAGTGGCAGCCACGTGCCGGTAAGCAAAGTGTAGGGTGGGGGTGGCGTCTCACTAGATGGAGTGACTACCAGATAAGACATGCTGAAAACCGATGCTGGTGTTCAGAACTGTGTTTTGCCTAGCTTTTAAATAATGTAGTAACATGGTGATTAAAAATTTGATACCAAAATAAGTTAATATTTTTCTTTGAAACATAATATGAACCTATATTATTTTAAAGTACAATTTTCTGCTTTAGTTATTTCACGAATATCTAAATAAAGACGAAGAAGAAAGGTTTTTTTCTTTACAACTATTTAATCTCAGTAGGAAAATCACTGTTTTGAAAACAGTGCTTTTTCTACTTTTATACTACTTTGGTTTTTCAACATTACACTACTTGACAGAGTTGACGTATGTAAGATCTATGCAATCATATTATTGTATGATAATTTTTTGTATTAGTTTATGTTAAAATAGGTACATTTTTAAATATTAGTATAAAATCAAAGAAGAATATTTATGACAGGTTATTTTATAAAATATATTTTATTTATTATATAATTTAGCCACAAAATATCGTAAGCAGCTTTTCTTATTCTCTTTGCATATGTAATGGCGTAATATTAGTAATACCCTAGTAATACTTATAGTACAAAAATGTACTATAAGTATTACTAGGGTATTACTACAAAAATATGAAAAACTACAAATATGTTTATATCATTCATGAATAATACAAAGAAGGGTTTTTTTTAGGAATTACTTATTTCTATCTGAATAATGAAATACCTACTGTATTAATCTAGTCAGAGTTAAATTTAATATGTTTCTTTTTACGAATAGATTCAATAACCAATATGGAACTAATGATTTCTTATATTTACGCGAACACTACACATTGAAATAATACTAGTTTTTACGGAATTTATCGCGTTTATTTGACTTTTTTAAATACCCGACGTTTCGAACGCTTTACAGCACTCATGGTCACGGGCGGGACTGAGATGTTCAACGTCCATATGTCATAGTTAACCGCGGTTACCATAGATTAAAATTTAACTTTTGTTCCGATCTATGCAGTATGAACTTATGGTATCTTGAAGTATTGCAGTTGTATGCTTGGGTTGGGATTTAATTTTATTTATTATAGGATCCCAAGCAGATGGTAGCACCCAGCCATCTTCTCTATTGAAATTAGGATGTTTTTTGATTTCAATAGCCTCGCGAAAAATCCTTGGAAGGAATCGGTGTTCTTTAGCGAGGATCTGCGGTCTATCAAATCCAAATCAAAAATTTAAAAAGTCAAATATACGCGATAAATTCCGTAAAAACTAGTATTATTTCAATATGGAACTAGTTTAGAATCATCTACATACTAGCAGACGTCTTTATTTATAATAAAAATAATAATTCTTTATTTAACACAGAATTAATACACAATTCATAGATACCCTGACTCCTAAACTAGGTTACCCTATATGTTAGGAGGCAGTTTCCCTCCCATTCAGTTATCTTACATTCCGTGCACAATGCAGACTCTAAACATAGATCAAGAAAAATAATAAAATAAAGTGCGTGTGCGTGCGTGCGTGTGCGTGCGTGCGTGTGCGTGCGTGCGTGCGTGTCTTTGTGTGCGTGCGTGCTTGCGTGCGCGCGCGCGTGTGTCTGCTTATGCTCGATTAAGAATTAATATTTAGACGCTGTTACCCCTGAGGTTTAGACGGATATTCCAGTTCTCTACACATATCATCCGAAACACAGCATCATTAAGCTGCTATTTGACGCTGGTATTTTGTGAGAGCGTGGTTCTACCCCGCTCTACGGTGGAGCCGACCCATTCGTGCTACAACTGTAATATAGTTGCAGCGTGGCTCTATCACGTTGAATATTTTAATTATTAAATCGCCATATATTTTTATTTTAAAGGAAAGAAATAAAGGAGATAACACTCTTTTTTGGCTTTGACTATTGACTTAAACAACAATATACAACATTTTAACATGTATGTGATTTAAAGTTTAACTTCACTTTCGTCAATCGGCGTGAATTGCGATGAAACTACAACGCTGATTTCCCAGGCCCGAGATGAATAAAATAATGAAATTCTTTATGACAAAAAATTTAGTCCTTTTCATTTATGAAACTGTATTTGTAAAGTTAGCAATACCTACGTGGCCGTCAGGTCAGTATATTCCTTCTTATAAGTATTTTTAAAAAGTACGCTGTTATAAAAATAAGATTAACAAAAAATAAAAACACTAAGTGAAACGAAAAAAAAGATTAAAAACGAGTTACAAAATTATATTTGCGATTTTTGACTTCTTTTACTTGCTGTGCTAAGCATGATATTCTCAACTGTAGTACTTTCCACTTGGTATCAATCATCCCGTTTGGGCAAAAATACATATATTATTTTCTAACTCCCAATTAAAATACCTATTACAATGGAGAAATAAGAAAAAAAATACGGAGATTCCCATAACTGAGAATTTCGAGAATATTATTAATCTCTTCCCATTCCTCAGATCAAAAGATATATTTAGGTATTTTTGTTTGTTTTCTCGATATATATATATATATATATATATATATATATATATATATATATATATATATATATATATATATATTCCTTGAAATACAATTGCTTTCTATGTAAATATTTTCTAGTGTATCAGTGATTGGCCAGCGTAGAAGTTGAATTAAAATTGAATATTATCCGGCTGAGCGAGTCAATCCTTGTTCTCGACGGGCGGTGTAATAATAATTCTAATTAAAAAGACAATTTTAATTTTACCGTCCTTATTTATATTATAGGAAGTTTCTGCAAGTTTTTAATATTGAAAGTATTTGAATCTGGATATCATGAATGAATGATTTAGAATGAGTTTTTATCGAATGAATTTAATAAATTATATAAATAGTAATTTAATATATAATTTAATATAATATGAATAAATTTTTAAAATAATTAAATGCATACATTGTATTCTAGAAGCGCGTGTAGAAGTTTTTTTTAAAATTAGAATTAGGGTAACAAGCGACCACGCACTTCACCTGATAGTAAGTGAATGCTATGGTCCAAAGACGTCTACATTTATCCTCTATTAAAAATCAAAATGCGAATGCGTTATCCACCCATGAGGATTAAGATGGAATCTTTTCTAGTAAAAAATATGTCCGGTTCTTTATACTCATCATACGAAACACTGATATTCCGTGAGAGCGTGGTCCTTCTCCGGTCAAGCCGACTCATTCTTGGTACAACAATAATATAGCTACAACATGGCTCTACCACGTAAAATTATTAAAGTAGCATAGGGTTGAGGTAGTTTCCAACTTACTATGAAAATTTTTAGAAAGTAAATAGTTTTAATAATTCCATATAAATTTCAAGAAAATAATTCAGAAGTTTTGAATGTAACTATTTAGACCTTCAACTTGTGATATTCCACTCTAAGAGGGGAAATAATTAAATAAAAAAATGTAAGCTTTTTAAAAAAATTAATGAAATAGTAGAGCTAAAGAGTTTTAATATTATACGTACTAAAAATAAAAAGTAAAAAGTTAAAATATTACAATTCTTTTGGATAAGCTTGAAGTGTCTTATAGTTATTTTGGCGTTTCAATATACGTTTCCCCGAGTTTTTATTCAGAACACGTCTAAGCGAAGGCTTGAAGTGACAAGGTGCTATGCTTATATGAAATGCCATCTTTATGTGTTACGTGTAGTCGAGTAGTGTGCATTTATTTTATTTTCCTTTATATTTCTTAGGCAATTTTAGTGTTAAAAGTTCGAATAAAAGTAATAATGGTTATTTCCTTATATTTGCAACAACATTCAATAAATATATTGACGACTTATTTCAGTCTATTATAGTAGAATTTCTACGTTTGTGTATTAACAAATCAGGTACAAATCAGAAGTATTTGTATTGAGGGACAAATCTACCAAAAACTTAAGAATTTTACTCCGATGTTTACTCCGCATTGCTTGTTTTTGGCGGCAATCTTTTCAGGATATTTTTGTATCTTTAATAAAACAATTAGAATACTAATATAATAATTAACCTTGTAATTTAATAAATTAAATAATTTATAATTGGGAAGATAAAGAATAAAGATCAATGAGAATACTGCTTGTACCATACAAACTACTTTTACAAAATATTGTTAGATTTACTTAGATCTAATAAACGACTATAAAATTTAAATATAAAATGTATTTCCAGACTTACAAACAGATATTTGCTAGAAATTGATTTTGTGTTCTCCATGGAGGAAATAAATGAAATAAAGTTGTGTTGTAGTGGAAATACAAAGTAATAGTTTGGAGCGTAAAGTCCCTTGCGGCAAATGCTATAGACGACAGGTGAGCGCTTGGCTTACCAATGTGCACGTGACTGAACAACGACGATTGGAAGTTTTAAACCTTTCATTATTTTAACTTTTAAATTTTCTTATATTTCTTGCCACAAGACACATAGTAATTAATAAAAAATTAATTATAGATATAATTATATTGTCTACCAGTTCTTTTTAAGTATTATTCTTTAGAGTAATGATGATGTGCTTTAATGAAGTAAGTTTCTTGAATATAATTTTTTTATCCGATAATCTTAGTTCCCAAAAATATAACAACGTAGGTAGAAAATATAATATTGGTTAAATTAATTAATTTTTTGTATAAGGATTTCAATTACCATATAATCACTTGATACGCGTAAAGAAAACCTGGATCTACATAAGCGGATCTGACTGGATCTATATGGTGGCATAGTAATGTCACGTTAAAATATTTAGCATTGTTCTTTGTTCGTTAGAATAATTTATTTTGTTGTGATTTGCTTAAGTAAGTTTAGAAAATTAATTATTACGTATATTATCAAAATAGTTTATCTAATAATATAAAAATCGTTTTAATTTTTTTAGTATTGAACTACGTTAGTAAAATAAAAGTAAATATATATATAGTTTCCGAATAAGAAAAAGTTTTTACAAAAAGCTTTTTATAAAGTTTGTGTACTAATGTGATATATTTTAATTTTTGTAATACGCATGTGAAAGTTTCCATTGGATCGGGATAAAAGTTAAATAATTTTAAGAAAGTCTAATGTTATCCGTTTTATTATATGCGTTTAATAATTTACGTATAATAAATACATAAAAAATCAGGCCTGTCCCCCATGACTTGCTTATTTAGCGTTTATCACTATAATTATTGATTTGAGCGCAAAAATGAAAATACAATTAAGCTTTGTTGGTTTATGCGCTTTCGAGTGTTAAAATAATTAAGTTTAAGACTCCACTTCTGTATCAAGTAAACTGTATAGCCTCGAAGATGGCTATAGTTTGAAAGTTTAGCGAGTAACTGCGTTAAAATAATAATAATGTTCATTTCAGATATACACATCCATACACATATGTTAGTAATTTACATAAACTAAGTTAGTAAAAAAAAGATAAAATAAATTATATCAATATATCAAGAGCAATCATTTATGAAAATTGAATGTCTCACCCACATGCATTAGGATCCAATGCCTCTGAATGGTACTGTCAAACCTATCTTGAAATATCTTCAAGACACTATTTGAGCTCTTCCGTAGTCTACGTAACATTGACACAGTTCGCTTTCTTAAGATGCTATAAAAATCATCAACACCTATTTCAGCAAACATGCTTGAAGCACTACAGTGCCTAGGACGGCCCATTAGCACTATGAATTCATTATTATACTGAATTCGAAGTGCATTGTAGGTCCTCTGCACACCACAGGCTGCAAGTGTAAAATGTTTCACAGAATGCCTTGAAGAGGGTTATTCTTACGTCTACTTAATGACATACCAAGGAGTTTTACTGGCGGCACAATCAAGGGCTTCTTACTGTTAACAGGAAACACCAATAACTCACTTTTCTTGGTGTTATAGATGAGTCCATGTTCAAACGCGTATGTTTCACACACAGATCTCAGTCTACCCATCGCACTCACCGATGGACTCAGCAACACCATGTCATCGGCATAACTTATATTATTAGAGGTAGTTTTACCTGGCGATGAAACATTTTAGGAATTAATTGAATGGATGAATTATTGATACGTGGTGGTCATTCATTTCATTTAATAACGTTATTATAGGACTTTTTTTTTTTTTTTATAGGATCGGGTGACAAACGAGCACACAGTCCACCTGATGGTAAGTGGTTGCTGCGGCCCATAGACATCTACATCTATCCTCGATTACAAATCAAAATGCAGATGCGTTGTCACCCGTGAGGACTAAGATGGAATGCCTCGTTTCCAGTAAAAAGGGTCTCCGGTTCTCTACACTCACCATACGAAATACAGCAGCATTAAGCTACTATTTCACGCTGGTATTCTGTGAGAGCGTGGTCCTTCCCCGGTCGAGCCGACCCATTCGTGCTACAACTAAACTACTAATATAACTGCAGCATGGCTCTACCACGTATAGGACTAGCTATGTCTTGTTTTATATCATTACTCATTTTACTTGGTAATTTAAAACCGTGATTAAACTATTTTTTTTTAAATAACGTAACATGCTAATATAGGGGTAATATCTTACACCGGGATTTCACCCCGTATCGTGAAGGCAGCAAACATAAATTGCACAAGGATAAACATCCATATTCGGAACAACTATTTGTATGGCCAACAAATAATTATTATTCCGTTCAGGATGAGGAACCCGCGTTCCTCAGCGTGACGACTCAATGTTAAACCACTGCGCCACAGAGCCATCTAAAAGAAAATACAAGTCGTTACAAAAAATACAAGTAGTATTTTACGTTCGATAACTTAATGTTCCGCACGTAAAACTAATAAAATTATGACACTATTATAATTAAGTATTACGGTATTTTTGTGTGCTATAATATACGGTTGCCAATCTCAAGTAAATCTCAAAAAAAAAATATCAAGTAATACTCATTTATAGTTAATATCTTATTTCTTTTAGAGCTAAAATAAAACGCAAACAGAGATTTAAATAACCAGACGACTACGTGCAACAGTAATATGGAAAAATGTTATTGAAACTAGTTTGTTACAAATTCCCTATACGCGTTAATATTGTAGTACTTATAGAAAGTTATTTGATATTTAGGAGATTTCATATTCAATTTTACTAACACATTTAGTTTTGATGTCATTAAACTAAAATTACTATTCTATGTATGTATTTCAGTCTTCTCTACAAAGAAAGAAAGGCGGAACGCAGGGTACATTACAAGTGACGACAAAACCCATACTGAACGCGCTATAAGGACGCGCACTCATGCATATGCGATTAATATATGGAATTAAACCAACAACCGTGTTTAGGCCGCATAATTTGCATTTGTTACACTTGTCTCACTGTCATACTTGCCTCGGGTGGCTATACAAATAAAAAATCAAAAGATACATGCGCAGAAATTTTCCTTGCCTTATAAAAATTTATTTATATAAAATTTTGACTCCTGCTGCGGTGCAACGAAGAGATTCCCCTGGCACTATTCTAATGTATTATTCACTTCCTAAACTTTTTCAATTTTACAACAGAATTTACAGAAATTTTAGTCCCTTTTTTTATGTTTTACAAAATGATTTTTCCGGTACAAAATACATTGTGCTTTTGTATATATTTGCAAGGATATTGGTGACGAATTAGGTAATAGTTCGAATGCAAGCGACCGTTTTATATTGCAGAAATAATACAATATTTACGCATACCAAATGTTCTGATGCTCATATTATTTTTAATATAAGTAAGTGCAAGCCAGCGTTTATTAAATTAAAAATTCTTTCACTAAGCGCTGTATGCAACATTCGGAAAATTACATTAGAAATATCCTTATTCTATTAAAAAAATCCAGCAAGCTTAAAGTGTCGCAATCCCCAAAAATTATGATTTATAGAGAGAGAACAAACAAGGTCCAACTCTTTCACTATATTTATTAAAATTATTAACTATAAAAACTATAAAATCCGTTTCGCCTCACGGTGTCATCAGGTTATTAAATAAGAACAATGAATATACATTTACGATCATTGTTACAAATTTGAATCCTGCTATTTTTTTGATTAATAATTTGGATAAAATAATTTTTAAGTACTTAACTGTAACAAAGATAATATGATCTGTTTGAATCCATGAAAAAGAAAAAAGAAAGAAGTTACAAGAAACGAATCAAATGGTTAGAGGTAGAGCGGTTTTAGCTCATGACCTGGGTGCTCATAGTTTTTCGGAAATCTGTGTTCAATCACCTTTGGCAATACTGAAATTTTTTATCGTAAGCTTAAGCATTCGCATAAGCATAACAACGTTATAAGGAAAGCTCGAGATTTTTACTTTAAATGCGTTTTTTATTGTAAAGAAGTACGCAAAAGACATTATAGCTCACTTGATTTTAAATCACCGCTCAGGAACATACGCAACATTTATTTGATAATAATTACTGTAAAAATATTACCTGAGGTTATTGTTGTGCTTCTGAGTAGTTCTTTTTCCACTTATAACCCTGTTTTATAATAAAACGGAAATGATACAATTATAAGTTTCGATTTTTTTTTATAGAAAAACTTATGAAATAGGAAAATAATGAGAACTTAGAGCTTAACTAATGCTGAAGTAATTCAAAAGCGCTAACGCAAAAATCAAGCAGTTTCAAACCGCTTTAGAAATTATTCTTAACGTTTCGCGTAGGCAGGTGTTTCAGTAAACGGCGTTTCTTAGAGCTTTCATTCAGCTTACGTCTCCGTGGGCTTGAAACGATTTGGCACTTAGCTTATATGAAATATCTTTCTTTTTACGCAAGCTCTTAGTTCGCATTTACGACTTTTTCCTTGTTTTTGTTTTGACATATGTATTTCAAAATGAACTGCCGGCGAGACGTAATCTCTTAGGGAAATATTTTATTCATAGCAATGTCTGATTTTGTCTTTATATTTGTTAGCTATACTACATTTTTTCAATATGATGACATATTAATTGTCAAGAATTTTATAAAATTTCTTAATACACTGCTGGATATACGTCTACAACTAATGTGCATTACTTTAAAAATTACCCGCTGGGTAAGCGATACCGTTGCACTGGCTGTAATCCTGCTTACCATAATCAGTTGTGGGTTTAGGATTCATTATTTCGCAATAAATATATCGCCATGTATCTGATATGAATAAATGACTGTTCCTATATAAGTAATTTATTAATATGAATTGAGTAATTGGAAATTATTTTTTACATCAGCACGATCATTACAGCCCAAATTACTATAAAAGATAGGCCTCCCCCGTATATTGCCTCGTAGGGGGATATTTGCGTAAGTTGTCACTCCTTGCAGACGGGTTGATAATCGCAGTTTTTAATTATTTTAGTTGTTATCAGGACGACGCTGCTGCTCATCTCCTGTTTTAGTTTAAAAGTGATAAAACCGGATAACCTTTTAACTTTAAAGAAGGCATTCAATCTTAGTCCTCAGTATTGACAACGCAATCTGAATTTTTATTCTTAATCGGTGACAAATGCAGGTGTTTATGAATTACAGCATCCACTTACCATTAGGTCCACCTAATGTGTGCTCCTTTTTCACCCTTATTATATAAAAATAAATGCGATGAGAGGGGGACGGTGAAAACTTCTTATGACATCCACAGGGTGATATGATGTAGGTATTCCCTTACTCCGCCAGTAGGTGGGTACAAGGCAATTCTTTACATAAAATTTAATCCCAAAATCACTTGATGTTTAGGAGTGAATGTTTAGTAACTGTACAAGGCAATTCTTTACATAAAATTTAATCCCAAAATCACTTGATGTTTAGGAGTGAATGTTTAATAACTGTTAAGAATATAAATTACAAAAAAAAAAACATTCAATAACTTGATTAATAAACACTATCATTATGATAATTACATAATTTTAATTTGATATTATAAGAAATGAATTTTAAGAAAGTTATACGGTGTATTTTGGCTTGTAGTAAACTGAAATATAGGTTTTAAAATTGTGCAAGTAATATTTTTTGTATCTACTCGTATTTATTGTTGTACGTAACTAACAACGCCACAACGAGGTAAAAACCTTATGGCATTGAGCTAGGGACCGATAAATTTAACACTAGTGTAGGTGATTCATAGACAATATATGAGCCTAAAGTAGTTGGGAGTCGCTAGGGATTAATTAAACGTCAGCAAGCAATATTTAATGGTTCGCTGGTTTATCGAGTTAACAACATACTCGTATTTGAGAAAGTGTTAAATATTGTTTATACACATTTCTTAAATGTTGAGAATATGTTGAATCACGCATATTACTTTTAAAAAGTAGTAATTACAGTTTTGTATCATAATATGAATTAGATATTAATTATTATGACTTGAAATTCTTAACATTCTCATTGCAAAGATTTGTTTAAATTACTATCCGGTACAAGTATTTATGTGAATATTTTCTAAATATTATAGCATAATATGTATATTTATATGTATAAATGTTGTTGTTGTGTGTTTATATGTATAATATAATATGTACCTTTTATTCGACGTTGGTCGCAGGTAGAATATCTACTGCAGAAGCCAATCACACCCGTTAAAAAAATTATGGTTTGACGCGTTTCGTAGGTTTTTCAAAAATATTTATGATATTTTAGTAGGGTTTTTTCTTTTATATTATCAGAGTTACACACTTCCAAAGGAGTAAAACGGGATACGGGACATACTTAAAGGATCACTTTTATATCTATCTGTTTGTTCGTCTGCCGAGATCCTCCTTTTCAGGAACAGGCTGATGTATCAGCTGAAATTAATATCATATACTAAACTACTAAAAATTAAGTCCTCTAAGACAACGCAATAAAAAGACACGATCATTTATGTCGTATATTTTCATACCTATTCACAAACATAGTCAAGAAGTAAAGAATACAGCAAAGGAAAAATCCGAATATTGTTCATTTTAGTAATATCACATAAAATTGCGATTGCAATCTTACATTTGTAGTTGGAACGTTAAATGTGATGTAGACCGATGTACGGGAGTACATTATTTTCCACTGACTTACCCTTTCGTTCGAAAAATGCTTGGTTTCTAACTTAACTAACGTGGTAGAGCAACTCCGCATTATGATTGCAGCACGAATGGGCCGGCTCGAACTAGGAATAGACCATCTTTTGAAAGAATACCAACGTAAAATTGAAACTTAATGCTGCTGTGTTTCGTATGATGATTGTAGAGAACCGCAGACCCTTTTTATTTGTCTACGAGGAATTCTACATTTCATTGGCATTAAATGGCATTGCAACACATCTACATTTTGATTCTTAATCGAGAATAGATGTAGGTTTCTATGAGCTACAGTATCCACTTTCTATCAGGTGGACTGTGTGCTCGTTTGTCACTGTTACCCTATAAAAACTTCTATTTTTCCCGGAATGGATGAACCATCGACGTACATAATTGACTAATGTTAAATTCAATAAAAATTAAAAAGAAGTCGGAGAGAACCATGTCGTATTTCAATTTAACTAAATAAGATTTTACTATTGGCGCAGAACTTGAAAGAAAATTTCCCTTGTGAATAGAGTACATTAAGTTGGCTAGTTTACGTTTCATCTTGGCTTAAAGTAAATAATAATACAACATAACTTTATCAAGTAACCAGCAGAGAGTTGTTGATATTAAATTAGCATGAAATGATTTTCTTCACACGCAGCCGTGAAATTATTGTAAATATTATTTACATAATTGTAGATATATTGTAATATTATTGAATCAATATTAATTATGTATTATTGTAAAATTAAAATAACAATTCGTGCAATATTAAAATTCTTATGATAATACGCTACAATTAAAATTCATGACGCTTATTATAAATGCCTTGTATTCGTAATGGAAAAATAAAGTATGAATGAAATTCATCTCTCAAATTTTATGGAAATTTTTGTCCTAAGATTTTCGATAATTTTTTATACATAAGAAAAATTTGTTGTTTGGAAAAAGTATAAAAAGACATTTTTGTAATTATAACAGATATAATTGTTAAAAATAGTGCAATATTATAATGTTTTTACTAGTAGCTAATTAGGTAATTTGATGAGCATATTATACATATTAACAAAAAGAAAAGATACAAAGCAACAATACTAAGTGTAATTACACTCTATATAGGATATTTGTAAAACGCTCCCGCAAACGAAGACGGACAATAGTACTAAGAATACCTTGGATGATTGGACAAAAATAAAATCGATCGCGGTGAAAAAATATCATTTTTTACAAGGTGTAATTAGCTTTATTCAAACTCACTTACTCAACACAACTGTTAGTACAGCTAAACGAACGAATATGAATTTCATAAAACCAGCAGTGAAACTTAAATACCCAAAAGCTGACAAGGGTCACATTATATGCGTGACACCGATCCCGCGCGGCCCGCAGCCACATGAGTAGATAAATGGAATGGAAAACTCATGCTCGCAATCGTACCAATACCTAATAATTTACAACACTTGTCTAAATAACTAACTTATCTACTTAACCTACTATTTTGCCACTGTCCTAGTCTCCATCTAGCCACTTTAATTGGAATTCACAGGTTAAATAAACCAAATAGCTGGTTCGATTCCCCGTTAATGAAAAATTTACGTAATGATCCATCGCATAGGTATGTTCACTATTCTGATGTATTCCGTTATGTACTTATTCGGATCAGTTCAGTACTAAGTTATTTAAAAAAATTAGGTATTAAACAGCTTGCCGGTTTTGTGCGTGCACTTTGATACTGGTGCGTGCGGGTTAACCTTGGAATACACGTGGTTTCTTCGGTTCCACAGGCCGTTTCTCTTAAATGTCGACTCGTCGTGCTCATTGAAACCAAGCAAATCAACACCAAACAGTTGCTGGTCTAATAACCAACGGCAGAAAACTTGCTAGCCTTTGTATGGGCGCATTCGGTTATGCTTTAACACCTAGTGAACTGTCCAGTATGACACACTTTCCATCCCGACGCCTTAACAATTTAGCGATACTTTATAAAATTGTAAATTCGTAATGCACGCGAAGCATTCCCGCGAGCTCTTCCAAGGCACATTAACATGTTGTCGTATTCACGAGCACTATAAACGTACGCATTATGAAAACAAAACGTAGGCATTATTAAAACAAAACAAGCAACAATTTAACAAACAAAACGATGGAGCTGTCGCTCACGCGCACTTCGACACGGAACTGTTTCAAAAACTAATATTAATAAGAAAAATCCCGCCAAAACCCACCGCTTCTTTCGAGTGTCCTTGCGGTTAGCACTTTGATCATCCCACAGATCATTAAACCGTTACAACATTCCCAACTTTAATTTTATAAATTTAGTTATACCTAAGACTTGTCTTCATACGGAATTTGGAAGTTATATGTAGTTGTCATTTTTTAATACATTTTGACAATTATTGTACCCTGACGCAACAAGCAGTTCGTTAATATAAAAATGACATTGAAATTAATAAACGTACCTAATAGGGTACTCACACAATTTTAAATAAAATTTCATCGTTATCTTTGATTTTGTACAAGAAAATAGAAATAAAATGGCACTGAACAATTAAACTGAACATGTTAAAATCAATTGCAATTATGATCGATAGTTAACTAATGAAGAACTGCGGATCATCTCTGTGGTATCTTAGCATCTCTCTGCAAAACCTCACTCTAGGTTCACAGTCACCGGGCAGCAAAGCTTGCACCCTTTGCACGTGGCAGGAGTGATATTTGTTTCTTTTAATTATATGCGGTGGATTGGTCGAGGCGGACCTATTGCGTGGCTGCCCGGTCGCCCGATTTAAATCAATTAGATTTTTTTCTTTGGGGCTATTTTAAAGAAATAGTTTATCAAGGGGAGAACAATAGCGAACAAGATATAAGCTCGAATTTGCTAGGGTACAAGTTATTAACAACGGAGGTGCATTCCGTAGGTTACGTAGGAATTTTATTAGACGGTGCAGATTATGTATTATTGTCAGAGGTAAAAATTTTGAGTATTTATGGTAAAATGTTTTGTTTTATTAAAACAATTATTTTACAATCGTTGTTTTGTTATTTCGTCCAAGAGAGATATAAGAGCCACTCATGGCCATGTGTTGCACCTTTTCAGAATCCCTATTAAATGCGCCAAAACTTGTAATACAGTGTCACTTTTCGGTAGAGTATTTTTGCACAGTGGGGTCCGAAGTAAATAAAAAGTTATGATTTGAGAAAAAAAATTGTAAAACTTAATGTGTAACGCAAGGACTCATCAGTACTAATCTTGTGAAAATTGTATAAAAGATATGTGGATTTTTTCGAATTTTAGTACCTAAGAATTAGTAAAAAAAGTCAATTTTCTCATAAAAACCCAACATAAATTATAACTCTGCAGGGGTTGATCTTAAGGACCTCCCGTAGAACAATTTTTTGCAGCTGATGACCCCATTTAACCCCTAGTTGCTTTTTATCAATGACTTTTTGGCCAACCTGTATACAATTTATTTTATAAATAGAGTGTATTTAAACTGTAATAAGATCAGCAGTGGAACTTATTTATGCATAAATGCTTAAATCAGTTCCACTGCTGGTCACAGGCAGGACGAATAAACTACTGAATTTCTTCAAAGCAAGAAAATAAATCGTTTTTTCAAATCATCATCATCATTACAGCCCTTTACAAGTCCACTGCTGAACATAGGCCTCCCCCAATGTATGCCACAAAGCACGGTCCTGAGCCACCTGCATCCATCGACTTCCTGCCTGTTTTACCAGGTCGTCACTCCATCTAGTGGGGGGTCGCCCTACACTTCGTCTACCGGTACGAGGCTGCCACACGAGAACCTTTTTTCCCCAACGGTTGTCGGTAGAAGATGCGTTGTAATTTCTCGAACGCTGTCCAGCCTACTTGAATCCGTCGATTGACCTCTCGGTCGTAGTTGGACTTACCTAGCCGGAGTATTTGTCCCAGGTAAACGTACTCGTCAACAACTTCGAGCTTAGTGCTCCCAACAACTACCGGCATAGGTGTGACAAGGACATTAAACATGATCTTTGTTTTGTCCATGTTCATCTTAAGACCTATCCGTTGGGAAGCACTATTGAGGTCATTGAGCATAGTGCTTAAGTCCTCCAGCGATTCTGCCATAAGAACTATATCGTCGGCAAATCGAAGGTGAGTGATGTATTCGCCATTGATGTTAATACCGTATCCTTTCCAGTCCAGTAGCTTGAAAACGTCTTCCAATGCAGCGGTGAAGAGTTTCGGGGAAATAACGTCACCCTGTCTTACACCTCTCTGCAGTTGGATAGGTTTCGTACTCTGGTTCTGTACTCGGATAGCCATCGTAGCCCTACTGTACAAACACTTCAGCACTTCGATATACCGTCAGTCAACTTGGCACCGCTGAAGAGACTGTAGCACCACCCAAATTTCGACGGAATCAAAAGCTTTCTCATAGTCCACATACGCCAGGGAAAGTGGCATATTGTACTCTTCGGACTTCTGTACAATTTGCCGAAGGGTATGTATGTGGTCTATGGTACTAAAGCCTTTTCGGAAACCGGCTTGTTCGGGAGGCTGGAAGTCGTCGAGTCTACGTGAGAGACGATTCGTAATGACTCTCGCAAACAGCACGTAGACGCGGCTCAGAAGGGATATCGGTCTGTAGTTCTTCAAGAGGGCGTTGTCATCGTTTTTGAAGAACAAGACCACCGCACTTCAGCTCCACGCCTCCGGACTAGTGCCACTATGGAGGACGGAATTAAAAAGCCTCTGAAGGACTTCAAGTACCGGTTTTCCACCCGCTTTCAGAAGCTCCGCTGTAATTCCATCCTCGCCCGGGGACTTGCCGTTTTTAAGGTGCTGGAGAGCCATTCTAATCTCGCTCAGACTGACGTCCGAGATATCATCGGAATAGTGTCGGATAAGACCCGCTCTTGGATCGTTACTCACACTTGCGTGTGGCTCCAACGATGATGTGTACAGCTGCCCATAAAACCTCTCAATCTCACTCAGAATCTCAGGTGTCCCGGAAACGATGCTGCCACACTCAGTCTTCAGATTTGACAGTTGGCTCTTTCTGGCAGACAGATCTCTGGCTAAGACTTTGGAGCCCTGGTTCCGCTCAATCGCTTCTTCAATACGAGCAGTATTAAATTTGCGTAAGTCTCGCCGCATGCATTTGGAGATCTGTGTGTTCAGTTGCCTGTATGCTGTCAAATCTGTTGACGATTGCAGCCTCATCTCCCGTCTAACAGCCATGAGATTAAGAGTGTGATCGGAGAGCTTTTGTGTTCTTCCGCGGCCGGTCTTGCAGAACTTAGCTCTGACCGCATGGACAGTTTCCACGAGCATGTCAATCATATCGTCCACTGCATTGCAATCCTCTAGGCACTGAAAGCGGTTACGTAACTCGAGCTGAAGGGTTTCGGGATTCTGGATTAGAGCACGAGGGGGACGGAGCGTTGACTTCATTAGACGAGACCTCTCCAACTTAACGTTTAGGTTCAGTGTGCCTAACCATTCGGTGATCGCTGCCAGTTTTCACCCTTGCGATCACTGAGACATCACTGAACAGTTGGCGTCTGGTCGTCATAATGAAGTCAATCTCATTTTTTGTCGAACCGTCGGGGCTCGACCAGGTCCACTTCCGCCTTTGTGGGCCGCTTCTGGGAGAAAGAGTTCATCATAAAGAGTCCCTCTTTCTCCATAAAGTCGGCTATCTACTGGCCCCTTCGGTTCCGTTGCTCTACTCCAAATTTCCCTAACTTCAGCTCACCGTTTTCTCTTGTGCCTAGTTTTGCGTTACAGTCTCCCATCAACACCGTGTAGTGGGTTTTGGAGGAATGCATGGCTTTGGAAATATCCTCATACATTTCCTCCACCTCCTCATCGGGATGTGCCGAGGTTGGTGCGTAGACCTGTATGACCTTCAGCGAATACCGTTTGGTGATTCTGAGTATCAGGTACGCGACCCTCGTCGATACACTCCCAATCTTTACAACGTTGTTAACGAGAGACTTGTGGACGATAAATCCGACACCTCCTTGGGACAGATGGTCGCCCTCCCGGTGATAGAACAAGTTGCCGGATTCGATAATCACCGTGTCCTCCCCCTCTCTGCGGACCTCGGATAATCCTATAATATTCCAGCGCAACTTGTCTATCTCTTGTTACAGCTCCAGGATCTTCTCGTCAGTCCTCAGGGTGCGTGCGTTAAATGTTGCCAGGTCGAGTCGTCGTAGGTGGCAACCAAACCTCCACCGGAGATTATTAGCACCCCCTGCCCCGCCGTTACCATGGTCGCCACCGTAGCCAGGAATAGCGGGACTAGGGGCCGTCTATTTGTGTAATTGTTCATGGGGGGTATATTGCCATAGTTGTCACGCTTGGCGAACGCGCCAAGCCGTTGCGGTTGCCAACAACCGCAGTTTTTTTATTTTATCATTGCTGTTATCAGGAAGATGCTGCTGCCCATCTCCTGCCTGTCTCCCTCTGTCGCCTACGGGATCAGTATTAGATAACATTGCGCGTTAGCAGGTGTTCCAATAAAAGTTCCTCTGTCAAACTACTTCTCCTTTATGTCAGGCTCGTTACTACGAGCAATGTTGTGCTTATATGAAGTATTTTTTATTTGGTTTTCTTTCACTCGGATATTTTGCGTGAATTTATGATTTTTCCCTATTTCCGTTTAATTAGCTGTGGTCACGTAATTTTGTATGTGTGTACACGCACGTTAATTTGTGGCTATTATGGATTTCATCACTTAAATGAAATAACTGTTATTTTTTTATTTGTATATCTGGCAGACTTACATTATTATCTTCGTAATGTTCGTTACGTGTTGTCCGTCTTTTTTTTACGTGTTAAGCTTAGCAATCCATAAAATACTATTTAAGCTATTTTCCCACAGCTTTGGTCATGTGAACGCCAACGTGTACTTGAACATGTACCCAAGCACATAGTAAATGGGCACCTAAAACTGTAATTAAAAAAAATGCTGGTGTGAATCAAACACGGTAGCTCGCGTACTTCGAAATTTGAAGGCGATCGTTTATTGCCTGAGCTACACGGCTCTCATTTAAGTGTCTAAATAATTCGTTCGTTTCGTTTTTTTAAAACGTTATTTTGGGGGACACAGGGATTTTCTATATATATTACGTGTCACGTTGTTTGCCCGCGCAAGCTAGTATATATATATATATATATATATATATATATATATATATATATATATATATATATATATATATATATATCAAGGATACCACTGGATGCAATTCTTTTTCTGGGTGGAAATTACCCATGGAGTAGTGGATTCTCTTACGGCGCGACTACGTGACTAGCCATTTATTTTCTGACATATATACATATTTATAAGCTCTTTTAATTAATTAATTAATTACTAATACAAAATTATATCACTTTCAGTATTTATAAATGATAGCGCTGTTTAAAAAAAACGAACATTGAGATATCCGCAATGAAACGATGCCAGGAACTATCCAACCAAATTGTATCTCGCAGAGCACTTAATTCTTTCATTATTCTACATGAGATCACTTGATTCAAATAACTTCGTGACTTATAACCGTTCTGATAGCCATCCAAACTTAATTACAATTTTGTATGTTTGTATTCTGAAAAGCGTGATGACTGTAGAAAATCATTCCACTAATGATCACCTGCTTAAATACGTTTTGGTATGGATATTTATTTAAGAACATCGTCAGTAGCATTCCGTTTAATTTTTATATCAGTTATGATGTAATATGCGTTTCGTTATTTTAAATTTTTTAACCTAAACTCATAAGCGATCTTAGTTCATGGAAGTATTTGTACCAGATTAGTATTTTTTTTACTTTATTACCAGATTAGTATTTGTACCAGAAAAATATTATTTATTTTATTTGACATAATAGGTAACTAAAATAAATACAAAAAGGCAATTTTTTCACTTTCATTATACAAGTACATTAACAAATAGCAACGAGAAAAAAGAATTAAGCAATAAATGGTTTTGAAGCGCTTTAGATTTGTATCGCTCTGCAAGTTCACCTTCTGTCGGAAAACGATAATTACATCAGTGTTTTTTTTTCTGTAATACGACTTTTTCGTACTCGTATTGAGAATTGATTTAGTTAATTTTAACAGACAAAAATTTCTGAACAATAATAGTGTTATTGTAGTAAAAGCGAATAGGCCGTAAAATACGACGTTTTAGTAATCGCATGCCAAGCTTGATCCGCCGATCAAGGACCCTCTCACCTTCCTCTACATCGGGTGAGACCCATGTCCAACGGTGAACTTCTCCGCGTTGATGAACAATAATTAAATTTCAGCTTATTTTACTCGAGTGTTGATACATATAGCCCGTACGAATAAAGAATGGGATTATATATGGCGACTCATCGAGCTCGTATTGTCAAAATGCACAATACAAATAACGAAAAACCGCTAATAACGGCATATCGTTATTATGTTAAATAAAACGTTAGGTATCTTAATCGGTTAATTGGAAATTTTTTAGTAATAGGAAAATATTTAAATAGATTAAATATACTAATAGACCCATTAATTTTAAAATACTATTTATAACCAGTGACCCGCACTGGCTTTGTTTGGATAAAATTGAATTATTTATGAGCATAGATTATTAAATTATTCAAGAAGACTATAAAATAAAACAATGTATTAATTAAATTAAGTTTTTACTTATTTAACAAACAGACAAGAAAATATTTCAAGTAGAACAGACAGGCTAGAAACTCAATAGACATTTATTTTTTAAATATCGATGGAATCGTCTGAAAACATTTTGATTCCGTGCATCACATCGTTATCTTCATGATCATTGTTAGAATCGGAGCTGCTATTACTTTCACAATTGCTGTTCAGCCCAATATTAATTATAAGCTCTTCAATGTCATTTTCGTTCGTTATCTCCTTCTAATAATCGTTTCCAATATTTTTATGTGATTAACATCTTTTCGCCAATCCACGGCTGTAATTGAGGCTGTTGCTTCACGCGTTAACACTTCTTTTTACCGCCTGATCGACGTTCTTTTCGGCTCTTTGTTTTACCGTATTCCATACATACTCTATCGGGTTTACATCACAATTGTATGGTGGTAATCTTAATATTTCATGGTCGTGATTAGCTGCAAATTTATCTATAGCATAATATATCTCTGGCTTGTATTTTTAACTAAATCTGAAAGCTTATATTTTATCCATGAATCGTCATAGTGTGTATCACTTTCGCGTAACCGATTTTGTATCTCACCTTTTCGGTTTGCTACTGATGGAGGTTTACTTACTTGTATGCTATTCTACGGCGCATTGTTCATTAGCACGATGCTATTTCGAGGTATGTTTGGGATTAACTTTACTCAATAGGCTAAGGGTGACTAATGAGCACACAGTCCAACTGATGGTAAGTGGATGCTGTGGCCCATAGATATCTATATTTATCCTCGATAAAAGGATGGAATGCCTCGTTTCCAGTAAAAAAGGGTCTCCGAATCTTTACACTCACCATACAAAATACAGCAGTATTACGCTGCTATTTTACGCGGGTATTCTGTGAGAGGGTGGTCCTTCCCCGGTCGCGCCGATCCATTCGTGCTACAATCATAATATAGCTGTAACGTGGCTTTATCACGTATAAAAATTATAGTGAAGTTTTGCCTATTTATTTCATCATGGTAATTGCCTATTTTATCGCTGTTTATCTTGTTTCCATTATTTGGTATTTAAATATAGATTATGTAGTATTCTATAGCGATAATTAGAAATAAAATAGATAGATTCAATGATGGTATTTTTAAAATACAAAAAGAATAGCAAAAACTCGTTGAAAAATCAATGTTTTTTTGGATGTTTCTTGTATACAGACCCTCTTGGAATTTAACATTGTTTTCGTTTTATTATTTGTTATTAAAGTGACCACTATAATTACTAATAATTAAAAAGTTATAGCCCTGCGACAAATAAATAGACTCAGTAATAGGGTTCCGCGGGCTCTTCGCCGGGAAATGGCGGTGTAAAATTATCTACTACCCCATATCACCACGTGGGTGTCGTAAGAAGCGACAGAGGAAACAAATCTGGAGATGGGCAGTAGTATCTTCCAAATAACGACTATAAATAAAAAAAGCTGCGTTTGCCGACCCGCTTGCGAAGCATGGCAACTATGGTAAAAAACCCCCATATGAGGCAATCTATGGGGGAGGCTTATTCAGTAGTGGATATTAATAGGATGTAACGGTATGATACGGGGCTCACTTTGTGTACGGAACTCGAAGAACGGCCATCGCTTGATAAAACGAATATTGAATAGCCAATACAATATTTTTGATTTATTATTTAAGGTGCATAGACTGATCGAATCGTTAATTATAAATAAACAGATAGCTACTACATAAACATGGTACTCACCATCTTGTTTAATTTGAGTGACAATCCTGTTGCCATACCCGCCCATGCATTACTATATTGCAATGGGTGATAACTGATGACTGATAACGTTCCAGATTTTTCTCTTACGTTATATACAATTTACATGTAGTATATGCAATGTAGTACTTTTCCGCGTTTATGCTCCATTGTCAACAGAATGTTGATAAAATAATAAAAGAAGAGCACCAAATAACGTAATAGTCAACAAAAACGAAATAACTAACAACTTTACAGTAAACAATAATCGAAAACAATAACAGCGACTTAACAAAAGTATTAACAAAATCAACAATATAATTATGTAGAAACTCAGAATGCGTCTAGCACACAAATTTGCGATTGCGAGGGTATTTTTTTTAAGTTTATTACATATTGCTACCATTTATGCCAATGACAAGTCGGACTGAAGTTAGCACGTATGAAAAACGCATGTCGCAACAAAGTTTTTTGTAGTCTCTACCGGCGGTTTCGAGTATAGATAGGGAGAGTGTGCGAGCGAGAAGTAAATAGAGGCGACGCCATTTTCAGTCCCATTATTTAGTCGCACAAGTATTACGTATTTACTTTTAGCAAAAATACTGTCCACGAAATTCGGTTTGTTACATTGTAGGGCGAAAAAATCAGTTGTATAGCTCTGTGGAAATATAAAGCAATAGTTAGGAGCGCGTCCCTGGTGGCAAATGCCGCCGACAGGTGAAAACGTCTCAGTTTAGGCACAAGTGACTATAGTAAAATAGTTCTAAGGAAACAAAACATTGTGCTCTTGCCCAGTAGTAAATAACTTTTTTATTTTGTCTTAATTGTACCTAAATTAGCAGTAATATAAATAGTGTTTGGGTGCCGAATGTAGAAATTATTGTAAACAAGAAATTTGGATTACAATACTATTTTTATTTGAAGGAAAAAAATTGTAATTATATTACTGTATATTTTTTATGCGCTTTTTATATTGCGTTTTGTCCATGTTGGCAAATTAAGATGTCCTTAAAATGGTTTTTTCCCTAAAACGATACTCGCCAATGTGTGAACGGTAGGTATTCGCGCTATAACTGGTACTCACCATGATATAACCATTTCGTTTATTTAAGTTATTTATGTGCATAAGAAATCGTTTCCGCCTTTCTATGAGAGGTTTGAAATTATGTAACTGGTTTCCATCTGAATGCATTTTATATTGTTTTTCTTCTTATGTGCTTAGGATCGTTGCTTATGTTAGAAGTTTAAAAAAAATTGGTCATTAGATAATACTACTTCAAAATTATTAAATTTCTACTACATTTTTCTAATAACTTTATGTACTCATTAAATGTAAATGAAACTATAAAAAAAACTTTTATTCGTATGCAACGCTTAAAAAAGAATTTATTTAAAAGTTACTCAGTAATATTTGGGTTATAAAGCAAAGTTGCAAAGAAATTTAACGACTTGATTAAAAAGTAATTACGCAATAAAACAAGTTGCGTAGCCCCTTGATAATTTTCTTCCGAGAAGCTAAATTTATGTCCGTATCCAATTCTCCTGCTCCGAGAAGTTTTTTTTTGTATTATAGTTACCATAAGATTGATATAAATTCTTTATATTTTACGTATTATACGGAATCAATTTAATTTCTAAAATCAATTTGAGATTCACTGGGCAAACAATCTGCTTTCTGTAATGTAAAATATGGGCCGGCTTATTTTTATAAGTATAATAACACTTATGGTTGTAATATTCTAGGCCCTTTGAATAAATTAATTTACTGTGGAATGTCGGACGTAACAAACTTTACTTGTCATAATGTAGACTGTTCCCTTTATGAATCCCGGTAAATTAAATACCACGGGGTACGTCACTAAGATTAAAACTGACTATGAAGTGTTATTTAAACGTTCCCTTTATGGCTTTATATTAGGCAAGTTTAAGTGTATGTTCTGAATTGCAATAAAAATTTAAGCCGACTTCAAAAAAGGAAGTTAAGAGTTTTACGCTAATTTTTGTCAATTGTGACCTGATTTTGTTGGTTTATTTTTATTAAATAGGTTATTCTTCTGGATGGGTGGCAAGGTGGGAGATGGAGTTTTTATGTATTTATTTAGACGACATTAAAGTAAAAGTTACAGCCTATATACGTCCCACTGCTGGGCACAGGCCGTCCCTCATTTCTGAGAGGGTATTTAGGGCAAGAAAGTGTCCGCCGCGCTGCCCCAATGCGTGTTGGCGAACTTCACATGTCTTCGAAATATTTTTTCTTATTCTTCAAATATGCAGGTTTTGTCACGATGTCTTCTTTCACCGCCCAGCACGTGGTAAATCAGCACTTAAAATTGCAATGAACAATTTCATTGGTGCCGGCGGGGATCGAACCCGGGTTACTCGCGTTGTGTTATATTTACAGCGAGCGTTAACCATCTGAGCTACCACGGCTCACTTCTTTTTTTTCTCTCTTTATTTTCTCTCTATTTTAGACGACATCGACGACGACGACGACGGCTGTATTTATTTTAGACGACATTGACATTGTGATATTAAATAGTACATTTATATGGGTAAAAAAATAAAACTTATAAGTAATAGAAAGTAAAAGCTACTGCAAAGAACTAATAATAATAATATATTTTAACATTCTGAAGTCGGGCCTTCAATTTTTCTATACACTATGTCCTTAGCTCAGACTGAATTCTAAATTATTTTATTCTGTTTAGTAAAATGAAGTTGGCTTTTAGTTAGAAAGTTGTGTGAAATGGTTTATAATTTCAATAGAACCAGTATTAAGTTTATTATACAAGTAATTAAATGGAAATTGAATTGCTATCGTTAAAATAATAGCAGCGCATCTAGATCTTTACAGCCTATTGAAGTCCTCTGCTGAAAATAGGCCTCCTCGACAGATTTTCTCATAGAGGGACATTAGCCGTAGTTGTCACGCCTGGCAAGCGGCTTGGCAACCGCAGTATTTTATTTTAAGTCGTTGTTAGGGAGACGCTGCTGACCATCTCCTGATATGTTTCCCTCTGTCGCTCTTACGGCACCCACGGGATGGTATGGGATACTGGATATTCTAAACCGCCACTACACGCCTACACGGATAGTAGGTTTTTATTTTGACCATGTTTTTATTAATTCGCTTTGTTCTGTTTTTGTATGTTCGGTACAAATTTTGTAATAGAGTTTAAACTAACTTTCCGATAAATGATCGAGAAACTTGAAACTTTTATAGTGCAAAATTGGATGACAATGTGATATAAAGTCATGTTTTCGCCTTTCTGTTTGTTTGCTTGTTCGGTAAAATTTTGCAATCGATTTCATAAAAACTTCCCAATGAGAAATAGCAACGTGATAAAATTTTCACCGTTTTGAATAACAAATTATGTATCTTAATATTGATGTTATAAAATATATGTACGAACATTGTGATGATTTTTATAGAGCAGGACAGTTTTTCATGCCGGCACACCGCCTGCAACCTTACAAGGCGCAGGTTCAGCCTCACATGGAATACTGTTCCCATCTCAGGGCTGGGGCTCCCCAGCGCAAGCTCCTTCCACTTGACCGTATCCAGCGCAGAGCGGCTCGAATCGTCAACAACCGAGTGCTTTCCGATCGGCTCGATTCGCTGACGGTGCGAAGAGATGTTGCATCTCTTTGCATTTTCTTTCGCATCTACCACGGGGATTGCTCTCAGTAGTTGTTCGGATTAATCCCAGCTGCCGAATTTCATGAACGCACTACGCGGTAAACCTTCCGATACCATCCACACCATCTGGATGCTTGGCGGTCCACCACTACATTTAACTAGGAGTTTTCTTCCACGTACGACCTTTCTGTGGAATAGTTTATCACCGGCGATTTGTCCGGACCGATACGACCTAGGGACCTTCAAAAAAAGAGCTTACTCCTTTCTAAAAGGCCGGCAACGCACCTGCAATTCCCCTGGTGTTGCAGTTGTTCATGGGCGGCGCTAGACCATCAGGTGAGCCGCATGCTCGTTTGCCCTCTCTTCTATAAAAAATTAAAACAATCCACTTTAGTTAGTCAGCAGTTTTATTCTATTTTTTAGTTTTTGTTAGGTCAGTTTTTAAATAACAAATTTTAAAATAAGCGGTACCTAGTAAAAACCAACATTTTAAATTTTGGTGTTATTTCTGTGATAATGTTTGAAATGTAGGCGGGCATTTAAACGACACAAATCGGCATCAAATGCACAGACCGTAAGATTAATTAAAACAGAACATGATCCGACACAGCGATCGAGCCCCACCTGCCTCTGTTAGCACTTCAATAAAGGCCTCTAATTAAAAATGATTGTACTATTGAATTACAGTGACAATGGTCTTTACGATGATATTGCCTTGTTCCTGCTGACGTATTTTTCTTGTAAATGTACTTTTATTGGGTATGAGATGGCTGGCTGGTTTGGCTTGATCTTATTGGTTGTATTAAACTAATTTTTGGATTTTGTTGCGCTTCATTTTAATTTTAAAAATATTTTTTAATTCCATACGTTTCGGATGCTTTACAGCGTTTTGGGGGTATTTTTATAAATGGTAACTTTATTTTAGCGTTATAAAAATTCAGTAGTACCTGGTTGACCGGTTTTTATTTGACGTTAGTTTTATTTTGTATCAGAGACAACACCTAACGTAGATAAATCAATTATGTGCACTGAGCCATACATGTATAAGACAGGCCGTGCACAAAGTTTTTGAAAAAAGTTTTTTGTGTGCGGAAATACGGATATTTATTAGTAAAAATAGGAAAGTTCCAATTTTAAATTTCCCTCCAAATTCATACAACCTAAACTCAGACCAACATTTCAAGTGAATTAATTTTGAGTTTAACTAGAAACAGCGACTGGCATGTGAAATCAAAGCAGGTTATTATTTAAGTAAGTGGTTCACAAGAATAAATCAGTTCTGTGCAGGACGTTATGACAAATGAAAGCTTAGGCTCGCATGAAAAAGGTCCTCTTACGTCATACGGAATGGTATAATTAATGATGTTTTAGAGTAACTATAAACTCTAAGGAATGTGACTTAACTGACGTAAGATAGGTGACTTCTTAATTGAAAAATGAAAACAAATCTTTATTGATTTCCTTAACAAATAATACATTGTAAGTATAAGTAATCTCTTACAACATTTTAAAGTACCTGTATAATAGAGAGCACATGAATTTGGTAATGACGGCAGACCTAAACTATGTAACATCTTAATAATAATTTAAGTATATGTATTTTTCACATAATTACACTTATAATTGAAAGAACAACAAAGTTCTAGACTACAAATTTATGAGATCCAATCGTTGCCGAAGCAAACATTTGTGCAAAAATATCGGTTGTGGGATTAACTTTTGTTGTAGGTAATTCTCTTTTTATAATTTATAAATATAAATAGAATTGAATTATCTGTCTGTAGTTTTGAAATAACTGTTCTCTATAAAGCTGAGGGGGGGGGGGGAGGTAATTTGTATGCTATTAAGACAGATAATTTAATTTTATTTATACATATAAATATATGGTTGGTAATTCGATTATATTTATATTTCATTTATACTTATAAATATATGGTTGGTAATTCAATTTTATTTATACATATAAATATATGGTTGGTCATTCAATTGTGTTTTGGGCTATTGACTGCCTCGTTAGTCTAGTTGTTATAGCAGTGAGACTGCTGATCAAGAGGTCCTGGGTTCGAATCCCGGGTCGGGCCAAAATCGGTTATTGAATTGTTCCGTCAAGAAATTCTCTGTAGCTGAAGAAGGTGGTGTCTCACCCCTGTGCCTAGGAAAGCACATAAAGACGTCGGTCCCGCGCCTGATGTCTCTTCGGTCGTGTCGGTTTATCGTCCCATCGGACTATGAGAGTGAGGGAATAGGGTGGGAGGGTGTAGTGCTTGCGCGTACACTTTGGAACTATAATCCCGTCCTGCGCCGATGGCTAGTCTCCGTTGAGGCAGGCCACCACAACCTAAATTGGGTCTGGAAGACATTATTATTACTTTTATTAATACACGCTTTCTAAAATTGGAGATAGTTTTTGAAAAAACGAAAAATTGATAAAATAAATGGGCGATTGACTTACATCTAAATAACGCCCCATTAAAAGATCCTATCCAGGCGAAGCCGAAGCTACTGCTAGTTTTGTTATAAAACTAAAGTGTCAATCAAACTAACAGTTCACCTGATGAAAAGTGGCAATTGACTCCTGCAGCCGATGATAATGTATATATTTTTTATCAACACCTGTGTGTTTACACCTGGGTTGACTGGCAGAGAATGCCGAGAGAAATTAAGCCCGCGCATATGACCTTAGTTATAAGGTGTAACAATTAAGAATAAAAAAATAAAAAAATAAATGATGATTTTTGCCATTGAGAAATAAGACGCCCCAAAGCCTGTAATTATACAGGGTCTCTGCACAACTGCTCCGAACATAGCAATACACGTACTGCTTCTTGGCAGCAGAAACATAAAAATATTGTTCTAAATCCGAGCCTACATTTTTTTTTAAAAACGTTACCACCACACTAGGATTTTCTCCTGTATTGTGTGGGCAGTTTAAAAACATAAATTTCACAAGGAAAAACATCCAGATTCGGAACAATTACTTGTAGGCCATATAAATACTAGTTCTCTCGTGTAACTCATTGCTACGCCACTGCGCTACGGAGTCGCCAATCGACTTTATACCATCTACTTTAAAATTTAACTTACACAAACATCAAACGCGGGTAGTATTAGTGCGTACTACGCTTTTCGTACGCTTCTGCACTTTCAGTTAATGCACTATATATTTTCAGTAAGTTATAACTTTCGAGAAAGTTTGAAAGTCCTTGTCTCGGTCGAAGTCGGTCATGCAGACACTACATTTCACTTTGTCTAGTTTGAATCAAATTTAAATTAGCTGAATTTATAGTAAGCGAAATTATAATGTGCTGTATTTATTTAAGTGCTCTTAATTAATAAAGCTGAATGCTCCGTTCTTGTTACGAATACAAATGAGACTAAGTTGTTCAAGTTCAGTCTAGGTCCAACTCAAGAGTCCACGGTGCTAAATGAACCTTTTAAAACCGTAACAGTTTAAAGTTATGTTATCTTCTACTAATTAAAAATAGTAAAATTAAACTTTGCTTTTCCTTATTGCTGGCACAACTTTTTAATCTAATTTTGCGTAAGTTAGGTACTTAAGAAAAATTAACTAACTTTTTAGCAAACTTTTGTGATGTTTAGTTGTATGTAAGTATATGTAAATTCTTTAGAACAAACCTGAACTCAAAGACTATCATAGAAATGTATTGAAAAAGCACACTACAAAAAAAAGTATGTTTATAATCCTACAGAATGTTATTTTTTGAATTATATGAGTTTGCGTGTGCGTATGTTTCGTTATTAAAAACATACTTACTAATATATTATAACTACCATTACCATAACAGCCTATTAAAATTCCACTGCTGAACATTTTTTTTTATAGTATAGGGTGACAAACGAGCACACAGTCCACCTGATGGTAAGTGGTTGCTGTGGCCCATAGACATCTACATCTATCCTCGATTACGAATCAAAATGCAGATGCGTTGTCACCCGTGAGGACTAAGATGGAATGCCTCGTTTCCAGTAAAAATGGTCTCCGGTTCTCTACACTCACCATACGAAATACAGCAGCATTAAGCAACTATTTCACGCTGGTATTCTGTGAGAGCGTGGTCCTTCCCCGGTCGAGCCGACCCATTCGTGCTACAACTATACTACTAATATAACTGCAGCATGGCTCTACCATACAAAACGGGACTTTTTTTTAAATATATAGTGTTTTTTTAATAGAATGACAAACGAGCAAACATCTATCCTCGATTACAAATCAAAATGCAGATGCGTTGTCACCCGTGAGGACTAAGGCCGGTTTTAGAGCTCGACCGACCGTCAGTGCGCACCATCGGTCCTGACGATACGCATAACCGATCGTCAGTTTGTAGCGTTCAGAGCTTTCCTGAGCAACCAAACTGGCCGGACTGGTACAGTCACAAACACGTACACGAAATGGACGCGTTAATTGTTTAATTGCTGCTTACTATGTTCGTAAACGTATAAGGAACAAAAGACGTAGATATCAGGTTCACCCAATCGTCGCCCAAAGAGCAATTCAAGGGGAATTTATTACTTTATATTCATTATTGCGCGAAGATAAAGAAACATTTTTAATTACTTTAGAATGTCAATCAAAAGTTTTGATGAATTGTTAGTGAAATTACAAGACAACGTAAAACATCCGCGAGGTTTTCGGTGTCGACATATGCCATGTTTGATAAAAATTACTTAAATAACTACCCCTACTTAATACCTATAAAATCATACAATATTATTAAAGTTTAGGTTTGATTTTCTTGACGATGATACACCATTCGTACGTCGGTGTAGCACTGAACGCGTCAATATGTTTCCATATCGCCACGGTCGACCGACGGTACGCATGCGAACGCGCTCGACCGACGGTCCTCGTACGCAGTGCGTAGCTATATACGCGTGCGTACGGCCAGTCGAGCACTGTAACGACTTGTGAATTTTCATACAAAAGCCAAGCGCGACCGACATACGCACCGACGGTTGATCGAGCTCTGAAACCAGCCTAAGATGGAATGCCTCGTTTTCAGTAAAAAGGGTCTCCGGTTCTTTACACTCGCCCTACGAAACACAGCAGCATTAAGCTACTATTTCACGCTGGTATTCTGTGAGAGCGTGGTCCCTCCCCAGTCGAGCCAACCCATTCGTGCTACAACTATACTACTAATATAACTGCAGCATGGCTCTACCACGTATAAAATTTGTCTCATAGGTGGAATATTTGCCATAGATGTCATGCTTGGCGAGCGGGCTCGCTTTTTTAATTCAGTTTTTATCAGGAAGATGCTGCTGTCCATCTACTCCCTTCCGGTTCAGTTTTCTTCTGTCACCTCTTTCGAAAGTCGCAGAATGATGTAGTGGATATTCTTACGCCACCACTGCACGGTACTGCTATATTAGTACCAAAAAAATTTGCGTTTACACATTGGCAGTTGTAGCATCGACCGTGATCTAGGCTGATGTATTGGAGACATTTTGTCCACTGCAAAATTGTGTCGACGATTTAATTTGAAAAAAAAAATGTGCCTTCTGGGAACTCCCATGGCGTGTGTTGCGTAAACCGATAAAGTTATACGAAAATAATGTATAGTGTAATCGTTCTTCTTATTATGAACCTTTTTTGTGCTTTTTATCACATAATATATAGGTGTAGCTGTGGTTGTTAATTTCTCTCTACGTATCGAGATAACACCAGGAGAAAATGTAATTTTAAGTCATCGCTCATAATAATGTATATTTGCTCTTTTCAGTGAAGAAATCGCTTTAGATGTGCTGCGTCCATTCTAAGTATTTTAACCCACAATTTTATCACGATAATATGCCTAATTTATTTAATTTTTACAAAATCCTGCTGTTATATTGGTGTAGTTACAATGTATTTTTGAAGTGAAAACTTCTTTAGCGGCGTTATAAACTTTTTGTAATGGGTAAAAAATGTTAAACTCGCGTCAGGACACGTAATCCTGATCGAAAATTCGTAAGACGAATGGAGAGAGAGAGACAGCCGGCGCGGCGTAGGAGACAAAGTATCACCCTCTATTTCTACGGCGTGGCGAAAATGTATGCCTGTGCCTGCTGTTTCGTTTAGGCGGCGCAGGGCGCTTACGCGAATGTTGATGTGTGATAATTAAAGCAATCGTGCAAAATTATTCCCTAATCATTCCAAAATATCAAAAATGCATAACGTTAATATTCAAGTTTTCACTTCTGCCGGCAATCCCGGAGTGCAACCCGTCGTTTTTTTTTAATTATCTACTTAAAGGTGGTAGAGCAAAAATATACCTAGAGATTTCATACCATAGCAGTTTGTTTAATCTATCCACTATATACTGATTACGAATACATGTTGAGGATATCATGGGTCAGTATAAGTTAATTAGTATTTTAAAACCTAATATTAATATTATATATAATAGGTTTAGGTGCATATAGGCCACAACATTCACTTTCCAAGTGCTCATTTATAAGTCGAGTAGAAAATTATTCTCAAATAGGTAAAAATTACTTTGCTTATATCTGTTAATGAAATAAAATGTGTCCCATTTACTTTGAAGAGCGCCTCCCACCTAATATTAAAATTTAAGAAAACTTAATAAACACGCAGTGATCATGAACTGTGTTGATTCTAGAGAGATTTATCCTGATGATGCTGATCATGATACTAGGATAAAGTTATTCAATTATAGTATTGTCATCGGTCCTTGATACGAGTGAAATATTCAAGTCGTCAATCGGCCGTTTAAAAATTAGTGAAAATTACACAAAAATATTCCGTTACAATGGTAAATAAATAGCAAATATAATAAAAGCTTGTTAAAAAGGAGCGCCTATCATCCATTTAAATAATTTATATACGAAACCCTTAGGAAATCAATCTGATATTACTTTTTGCTTTGAAAAAGTTGAGACTGGAGGGTTAAATTAGGAGTTTGCTTAAAATATTCCACGTAAAAGAAGCGACCCGGTTAAAGTTATGCTAATGAATGAAGTCTCACCTCAACAGTACTGAAGCGAATACTAATGACTATCTAAAGTTCTTCTAGTATGGCTTAAGGCTACGTTAATCGTATTTTAGAATTATTTTTGAACTGAATAAAATTTTGGATAAAATTACGTATGTACTTAGATAATTGACATATAAATCATCTAAATATACATACGCAATTTTGATTTACTGTTTGTTCAAATACGCAACTATACAGCAAATATGATTTCATCTTATTTTTGAGAGGATATTCGGGTTTCAGGCGGCGTTTAGTTCATTCGAAAAATTTTCTCGGTTTTCTCCCTGGATAATGACACTGGAGCAACCATTTTTTATGATACAATTTATACCTACCACTGCCATATCTTTATACTTTGTCTTTTCAATCAACTTTTTTTAAACTGGGAGTCTTATAAATTACTTAAAATGTCTAGTTATACCGCCGTAATAAAACATCCAGCAAAGTACTATAACATAAAAAGTAGGGACAACGATAATCTTAATAATTATGTTATTCTTAAAAAAATTAAAATAGGTGCAATTTTGAAAGAAAGAACAGGGGAATACGGAATGACGATTTCGTCCATTTTTCTTTGGTATAATCTGTCTGAAGTGCAGTTGTGTCGGTCGTTTGGGCACAGCGCAGCGTGACGGCAATAGATCATTAAAAACCTATTCTTCAAAATTCTTGTAGCTCTGTTATATTTTATATTTTATATGAATAGGAAAAATTAAGTTAGAAAAGTAACTGTTTTCTTAAAAACAATAAAGAAAACCCACAACTCCTTCTATTTTTACAATCCTCATATTTATTGTTATTAAAGAAGAAATGTTTTGCTCTCAAAAACAGACAAAAGATAAAACTATTTTATTTTTCTGCAAAATTACAATATCAGTATCATGCAATATTATTTGAGTAGCAATGCCGAGTGTTAAATCTTCGTTAAGCCTTTCACGTGGTAGAGCCATTCTGCACCCGTTTACATAATAGGTACAGAGCTGTAGCATTAATACATTGGTCGGCTCATCGGACAAAGGACTACACTCCCACATATTACTATCATTATATAACATATGTGTATACACTCAATGACCATTTAATAGGTAAGAAAGAAAGGTTTATTTTCTCATGTTGTACTTATCGTGCGTACTGGCCACAAATGTTGTTAAAAAGAGAATGTTTTTTTTTTCGAATTTCATTTGTTTTTATGTAATTAATAATCATAGGCTGCGTTTGGCAGAAAAAAGCGCTAGGAAGCGCTTGTAAGCAAAATGGCGACCGTAAGCGGTAAGCACTGTCAAATCAGAAGTAGCTATTTTCCTCTAGGACACTAAGTTAGCTCTAACCAGGGAACCTAACCTAATTTAAATACATGTTTGTAAAGTATACATATTAAAAACCTACCAATCACGAATTTTTAATAACATGTATAATATGTTTATTCATGTCATTATACTACTTGAAACTAATTGCACAAAACAACTTATAAACTCTACTTCAAAAAAAAGTTAATAAGCAAAATGGCGGATTGTGTTTAGTTTCGCCAGTGGCTGCGTTTGGCAGAAAAAAGTGCTAGCAAGCGCTTGTAAGCAAAATGGCGACACTAAACAGTTTTCGGCCAGGACACGTTTGCTAACTTCAGTAACGCTGACCCAATCCGCCATTTTGATTATTTAATTTGTTTGTTTTGAAGTGGACTTTTTTGTTTTGTGCAATATTAGTTTTAAGTAATATAATGACATGAATAGACATATTACTTATACATTTTTTAAGTTAAGTTATTAAAAATTCATGATTGGTAAGTTTTTAATATGAATACTTTACAAACATGTATTAAAATTAGGTTAAGTTCCCTGGTTAAAGATAACTTAGTGTCCTAGGGGAAAATAGCTATTTACCATTTGGCAACGCTTACCGCTTACGATCGCCATTTTGCTTACAAGCGTTTCCTAGCGCTTTTTCTGCCAAACATAGCCATTGTGTAATATAGCGTTTTTCATACTGAGGAAAATTTTCCAACTGGAACTGCTTAGTTTATCGTGTTAAGTGTGAATTTTTGATGGAAATAAATTGAGAATGCCAGCCACTTAAGTTGTGCTAAGGCTATTACTTTAATTGAAACTGGGCACGCTTACAGACATGTGACTTAAACCTTACGACTATCACAATCTGTAGTACACTGAATTGTCAAGAGGTATCGACAGACCGGACAGTATACAAAACTCACAGAAAAGGGATGTAAGCGGAAAACTGTGGCCAGAGATGACTGGTTCATCGTTACCAGCATACTTAGAAACTCGACCTTAACTTCTTCTGAGAGTGTTATTAATAGTGAGTGTTGTTTTAAAAGAACCGAAGTTATTATTTTAATTGCGTACGTAGTGGTAATGTATTTAGTTATTATGGTCATTTTCTTATAACTCAAAAACTACTGCCTTATTTGCATAGATGATTTTGTGATACGATATCCACATCGATCATTCATAGATCACGATTATTAGTGAATGATGTCTTCATCAGTCAAATCAAATAATAAAAAGTCAAAAGTGTGCTGCTTTATCGATGCTATTTTAACCGTGAACATTTTAGTAAAAATGATCATTAGCTGTTTTTAAGTTGATTTTTCGAAGTGCTCCTAACTGTTGCCAAAGCTTGTTTGCTTTTTCTTAACAAATTAGTTATAGTGTACGACTTTGTGTTTTCGTCTCTGTCCTGTTCTCTCGTCGCTTACCTTCACCTTTTAGCTTTAACTGCATGTTATAAGATAAACTATAATTAACAAAAATTATACCACGCTTCGTTTTATGTCTTTATTCTTCTTCATTCTTATGTAACTTGCATCATTAGTAATTACAAACAAACATAAAAGTTAATGTCACGGGGCACGGTTAGCTAACGAAGTACGCAAAAGTCCACATAACCCAGTTTTAACTGTTAACGTTTTCATCGGGTTTGGTTTATAGGTAACGTGCGTCAAATTATTATTTGCATGTTTTCTTTAGGGCGCGGCCATGCCAACATTTTGTGATCTGAGTCAAAATTATAATTTTTCTTCCGTGGATATATTTTTCGTCGTACATATATTTTTTTTTATTTATTCAGGGATTTTTATTTGTGAACATATCAATCTAGTTATAACTAACTTAACCATTTCACTGTCCCATGAGTCATATATGAACATTTCGATTGTTTAACTATTGTGTCTATTTCGGGACAGGGAAGTTGTTAATATCTATAAATGTACTATTAATCACATATACTAAATACATTATCCGACGAGGGGGTTATGTATATTATGTGCTAAATACTCATAACGTACACATTATAACGTACACCTTGTACGTCTTCATAAATAATTCCCTTGCTCTTCGGTTACATACACACTTACTAATTTAAGTTAAATGATAATGTAGTAAGTTGATGTTCAAATGCTTGCATAAGTACTCATTAATTTGTGTACTTAGAAATTTGTCAATTAAGCTCGAAACCTATTTCAGTTTTTCATGTTGTGTATTATCTATATGACAGGTTTATGTCGAGTAGAAAATTGGGTCTAAATTAAAATCAAAGTAACGCGTAAAACAACTAGCGCGAACAACAATTTTGGTCTAGAAACTAGTCTTGACTAGTTTCTAGACCAAAATTGTTATTCGTAATGCGTCTAGAAATGGAGTTAAATAATTTGCCAACATCCGTATTTCCATCCGATTATAATGCGAGTGTTTTCAAGGCAAGAGTAAACAAACTATTGTTTAGCTAAGTCACTAGGTAAGCTTTTCCATCTTCGGCTACATTACCACTTACCATCAGGTGCGAAGGTAGTCAACGACTGGCTTACATTAATTTAACAGTACTCTTTAATAGTATTAATATTAATTTAGTTTAATAAATTTGTAACACTTCGTGGTAATGTATACAATTCGCGTGTTAGTGATTTTCAAAACACTTTTAAGATAACAGTTAGGTTTAATACTTTTGTTTGAATGAGCAAGTGTCACAAAAAACCTTACAGGAGGTGGATCTCCAACCTCGATAATAATTAAGCTTCTATAGAATACTTTATATACCTATAATTAGTGTGATTGGAGAGATATTTTGTTTTAAACTCGCTTGATTGAATTAAAAATACAACATTTTTTTAACGCCAATAATCACGTCATCTATAATTCATTAAGTAATCTTTTAGTTATATTCATTTTGACTTCGCTAATATGTTTTCACAAACGTATTAGATTTTTTGTTTACTCGCACGCGGTCATTTATTGAATATTTTTAGTTTCGCTGTCATAAAAGAACTCTATCTACTTTTCTCAAACACGCACGTAAAAACATTGTATGTATTTGAGATGGTTATACCGCTATCTAACGGAAGCAAGAAGATCTTGCGAGTATTTTTCCCCAGTCATCGCTTACATTATCTACGGAATAATAGAAACAAAAAATATTGTATGTAGTTACTGTAGGTACATAGTATTACAGCAAAACAAATTTACACTATATGAAAATATAGGAGAGTGGTACCTAAACCAGCCTTTATGGGAGCATTTCAGGATGCCGTCTTCGCCCCCAAATAGTGATTACAATATTTTTATTCATCATCATCATCATTATGTCCCATTAAAAGTTCATTGCTGAACAAAAGGGAACGCCCCCATGGAATACCACAAAGCAAGGGTCCTGACCCACATGCATCTATCGACTTCCTCTCTTATCAGAGTGTCGCTACAAGTAGTGGGGTCCATCCTTTTTTTACATGTGAATTGTCCACGCATAGACCTCGCGTGGGCAAGGTTGGTGTATCTCGAACTCGCACCGACTAAAACCCCCGAGGTATTCCACCTTCGCTGCATATTGACAAACTTCTCATTACTGAGAGGGTTTTAGGGCAAGGAAGTGTCCGTCGCGCTGGCTCAATGCGTATCGCCTGACTTTACATGTCTTCGAAATATTTTTTTTTATTTTTCAGACATGCAGGTTTTCTCACGATTTTCTTTCATCGTCTAGCACGTGGTAAATTAGCATTTAATTTTATTTGTGCCGGCGGGCATCGAGCCCGGGTTGCTCGTGTACTGTGAAATTTACAGCGAGCGCTAAGCACCTGAGAGATGGTTCTCCTGCATTACGGCACATAAAAATAATATTATGGTATTGTTCATTCAAAAGAGAATTGTAGAGTTTTGTATAGTCAGTTAGAATAGTTTGGTTCATTAATACTGATTTAAATCGAATGAAAGTAAAAATATCCTTTTAAAGCTCTGTAACGGGAATATTCCTTTAAATAATAATTTATTTATTAATAATTTAATTTTATTATTAATTAATAATTTAATAATAATTTTCAATTAAATTTTTTTGACGGCTCCTTGGCGCAGTGGCTTAGCATTGAGTTACAGCGCTAAGGATCGTGAGTTCAAATCCCGTCAGGTACAACAAGTATGAGTATGGCTTACAAATAATTGTGCAATTTATGTATGTCCCCTGTGTTACATGCCTCCATGATACAAGGGAAAATCCTATTATAGTGTGAAGGCAACGTTTTTTTAAATAAAAAAACTTACATTGTGATATTAGTATCCATTTAATCTGTTCTTCTTAGTATGTATATGTATGTAGAGCAGTGGAGTAAATTTAATTTGTGCTAATAATTTAACAGTATTAACAGTTAAAGAAATAAGCTTGCCTTTATAATTTTTAATTTCTTTTTTAACTTCATTCAAATATACATACATGCATAGGTATAAACTCTTTTCCCACAAAAACATGGAATTGTCTGTTGTGCGCTGAACTAGAAAACAGATAAGGATTAAAGTGAGACCTGTCTTTGTTTTCTTTTTGTATGATTAAGAGCTCGCCTGAAATATTAAACGAAAGATTATTTGTATTGTCATTTTCTACGCCTCAACGCATCGTCAATTGTTTCAGCCACTGTTGAGTGAAGATTTTTTCACACATGGAAGGTTTAAGCGCCGTGTCGTAAGCCTAGCACAGCTATGCTGCTACTACCACTAACTCGAGGGGTATGGGCTTGCCATTTGAAGATTTCAGAGGTTCTCGAAAGTTCTTTACCAGAATTGGTACCTGAGTGGTAGAGCCACGCTGTAGCTGTATTGGGTCTACACCATGAATGGGTCGGTTTGACCCATTAGGTCGACTGTGTGTTATGGAATAGAAATCTGGGGGTCATTTTTAGGGTTCCGTAGTCAACTAGGAACCCTTATAGTTTCGCCATGTCTGTCTGTCCGTCTGTCCGTCCTCGCTTGATCTCTGTGACCGTTAGCACTAGAAAGCTGAAATTTGGTACCAATATGTGTATCAATCACGCCGACAAAGTGGTAATAAAAATTGGAAAAAATGTTTTAATAGGGTAGCCCCCCTATATATGTAAAGTGGGAAGTGATTTTTTTTAATTTCAACCCTATATTGTTGGAAAGGTATTTAAAAATGAATAGGGGTTTACTAAAATCATTTTTTGATAATATCAATAATTTCGGAAATAATCGCTCCAAAAGTAAAAAACAATGTGTCCCCCTCCCTCTAACTTTTGAACGATAAGTTTAGAAAATATGAAAAAAATCCCAAAAGTAGAACTTTATAAGGACTTTCTAGGAAAATCATTTTGAACTTGGATGGAAACAACAGTACCCATTACCGGGAGCAGTTGCAGGAGCGCGGAGCGCTGCTGGAGCGCGAACATAATAGATACCCACCTTTAAACTCATAAGTGGGAACACTTATTGTGACGGACGGGAAACTACGGAACCATATACCGAGCGTGGCCCGACACGCTCTTGGCCGGTTTTTATTACTAGTAACGACATTCAATCTTAGTTCTCAGGGGTGAGAACGCATCTGCGTTATAAATTTTAATCGATAGTAGATGTCTATGGGTCACAGTATCCACATATCCACCTACCATCAGGTGGACTGTGGGCTTGTTTATCACCTTTACTTTTATAAAAAAAATTCAGTCAAGTTGGTTCCTTAAAACAACTCCCGAGGAAAAACATGTAACATTTTGAACAATTTAGAATCGTAGCAGTATATTTTTTTTGCTTTAACTTTCTAATTTAAAATAAACCTGGGCAAGTGTTAGAGGGCAAGGAACCGGAAAATTAATAGAATCACGGAGTTAGACTTTTTGTTCCGTATTTGTATTCATTATTTTTTTTAATTATACGCTTAGCAGAGTATATTTATCAGGTATATTTCGGTTCTAATATAGGCAGCATGTGTTGTAATATCTACCTAGGATAAGTTTTTCTACAGAGTCGTAGAAGATTATGGAATAGGTTCTCGTCCCAAAATTTTATAGTACGCGAATAAACCGAGATCGACATTGCCGGCACCAGTATTTAAGTATTTAATTGCAATGTTGCTACATGTTAGGTGGTATAGAACATATAATCGTAAGACCGTTGGCACGTGTATGCAGCACTGTGGATGCTTTCCTACACAAAAACCAAGCCAGTGGTTCAGCAAATATATGTAGGCTGTATCATTACATTTTTATTGTTTATATGCGAAAACCGACTTAACTAGACAGATATAATTACAATTCTTTGTCTTTTATTACTTACTTATTGAACTTCGGTACTGGCGGCCATTCCCAATGAATACTAGCTATCTGCGTAAGACCGTATTATAGAGGATGAGTTTAAGCACAAGCACAGGTGCACTCTCTATTCCATATTCTCATATTCCGATGGGACGTGGATTCGACACGATGGTCGTAGAACCAACGGCTTTATCTACTTTCCGAGGTACGGGGGGCGCACCACCAGTTTCCTGACTTCGGTTTCATACTAAAAATTTCTTGAAAGGAAAACCTAATAACTGTTTCGGCCGGACCCCAGATTAGAACCCTGGACTGAGGTCGCAAGCTCGCTAACTTGTCATTCTACTGAAGTAGCCATTTACCATCAAATATCTATATGTGATAAAAAATTTCACTTGGCAATTGGGACACCTTTCTGCACAGGATTCCGTCTGAGTTGGCACTTCCCTCTCACCTGTTTCTGTTGTAACACAGGCTAGTGTAAATAAAGACGGAGAGACATTTCATTTAAGTTCTCAGTGGTGGCAACGAATCTGTAGCCTTCTTCGTTTAAAGTGGCGTGCAGGTGTCCGTGGGAGCAGTAGCTACATACCATTAAGTGGACTGCTACTCTACTTATTACTTCAGTTTATTGAAAAAAGAAAATCGTTTCATGTGAATTTTGTACATGACACAATATATATAATCGTAATTATAAAATAAATTTATGTACTCGTATCTTTAGAAGCTAAATCGTGTCCTATGCTATCTTGTTACATAAATCATAAGGCTCTGTGGTTTCTTGTTAAGAATTTAATCTTTTTTTATAGAAGAATAATCTTTCTCTGTGATGAATATGCGGTTCAGTTTTCTTGCTATGTTATTTAATCTTTATTTCATAACCGTAAAAAATTATTAATTATATACAAATTGAAATAATTTAAAATGGTTTAAATTGTATGTAATTGTTTTATTCAAGGTTTATTTTCCTTATGGATCGTTCAGTCTTTTCTATCTTTGATATGTATACGAGACTTGAGAATGACAACCAACACACATTGTAGTTAGGTGAATTTTGCTTTCCCTGAAACATGATCAGAGATGTGATAAAGCCTGTCTCCAGTAGTATTGTATACGTATGTATGTAAAGAAAATAAAAAAGGAATAATTCCTTTATGTATAACCGTTACTTTGGTAATAACATAGTTGAATCTGTCACATGACACCAAAAATTTTATAAGCAACAGACCTAAAATACTTTAGTTTCATCAAGCACGACTTACTTCGTTTTTAATTAACGTTTGAAAAACCTGACTTTTTATGATAGAACATTTGATTCATTGTGAGCATGAATTAAAATCTCCTAACTCATAACCTTGTTTTAGAGACGTGGTTGCTCACGGCTCGTCGTAAAGTTCAAAGTACGCAAGCAACGTGGGGTTTTTTTTATGGAAGAGGGGGCAAACGAGCATGCGGCTCACCTGATGTTAAGTGACTACCGCCGCCCATGATCAACCGCAACACCAGAAGAATTGCGGGTGCGTTGCCCCCTTTAGAAAGGAGTAAGCTCTTTTCTTGAAGGTCCCCAGGTCGTATCGGTCCGGAAAAATCGCCGGTGGTAAACTATTCCACAGAGAGGTTGTACGTGGAAGAAAACTCCTAAAACTGGTGGTTCGATCACCACCTGTAATTAATGAAATGGTTATGTGCAATTCAAAGTCTTCATTGCTTTTGCGATAAAGAAAAACATTGTGAGGAATGCTGCATGTCTGATCAATATAATATTTGCAGTATTTGAAATCCACCAATATGCACTGGTGCAGCGCCGCAGACTTATTGTTCCATAACCCTTTCAGAAATGATAGGAGGCCCATGCCCAACAGTGGGAAGTATATAGATGTATATGATATATATGTAACTTTTATACTATTTAACTTTAACTCAACATAATTTTATTATGAACACCATACTTTGTTTTTCTTATTACATTTCTATGTTGTAATGCAATCTTTTAAAAAGCCATTTCAACGGTAATAGAACACTCAATTCCAATTTGTCGCCCGAATGGAGTCCTGCAGTTATTTTATATCAAATTTTCTTTACTCGTGTTTTAAAGATACACTTCAGTAACATGGTTCTGAACACTTGTTCTTTAAATGTTTTGGTTTTATAAAATAATGTCATAGCGACTTTCAGTCTGGTTTTGAAATGTAGTCTGAAAAAATAATTATTTTTAAAAGAGCTCATGGCTTATAGAATACTCGTATTTATAAATACAAGATCCGTTCTATCGTTAAAAAAGTAACTATTAAAATGTGTTGTAGACAATACGTTTTTTTGGTAATTTTGAAATAATTGCGTTCAAATCTAGGTAGGTATCGTTTTCTGTCAGGACAGTACATCTGGGCAGGTATCGGTACGATTATCTACTCGTATTATTATGTTTGGTTTAAAAGAGATTTTTATTCCAGATGTCCCTCTTTGCAGTTTCACTTTAATATTGATTTTAAATGTCCACGAATATAGCCACTTTCAAGTGGACTTTTCTTTTGTATGTCTTCTTTAACTAAATGTGACTATTAAAAATATTTTCGAAAATAATACTCAGCCTAGGTTGGTGATATGTATGTATAGCAGACTCGTATTAGTGGATATAAGGAGACCCTTAAGCACACAGAAGTCTGAACATAGTTAAGCGCGTCAAAAAAAATGCTAAAGTTTCATTGCATTGCCGTATAAAAAGTAATATACTTCTCAACGGCCGAATCGTTTAGAAAAATGTTTGTGGTTAGGCATCATTTAACGCTGGGAACACGTTGACTTTTATTTTATAACTTTCCGACTTTAACCGTGTTCTAGCCCAAATAATCCAGTGTTGAATTTAGGCTTCTCCTATTGTATTAGTTTTTGCTATAATTGCAAAACTTTCCTTACACCCGATCAGATGGATTGCGTCATAGGGGGATATTCTGCTACGTTTGGCAGACAGGTTGGAACCGGCAGTATTTCTATTATATTGGTTGTTATTAAGAAGATGCTGCTTCTCATACTATGTTAAATTTTTTTTTTGTATAGAAGAGGGGACAAACGAGCATGTGGCTCACCTGATGTTAAGTGACTACCGCCGCCCATGATCAACTGCAACACCAGGGGAATTTCAGATGCGTTGCCGGCCCTTTAGAAAGGAGTAAGCTCTTTTCTTGAAGGTCCCCAGGTCGTATCGGTCCGGAAAAATCGCCGGTGGTAAATTATTCCACAGAGAGGTTGTACGCGGAAGAAAACTCCTTTTGAAACGTACAGTGGTGGACCGCCAAGCATCCAGATGGTGTGGATGGTATCGGGACGTTTGCCGCGTAGTGCGTTCACGAAATCTGGCGGCTATGCGAAAGAAAATACAAAGGGATGCAACATCTCTTCGCAGTGCCAGTGAATCGAGCCGATCGGAAAGCACTCGGTCGTCGACGATTCGAGCCGCTCTGCGCTGGATGCGGTCAAGTGGAAGGAGCTGGTACTGGGGAGCCCCAGCCCAGAGATGGGAACAGTATTCCATGTGCGGCCGAACCTGCGCCTTGTGAAGTTGCAGGCGGTGTGCCGGCATGAAATGTCCTGTCCCTGTCCCGCTCTGCTGAGCACGCCAAGCTTTTTAGAGGCCAATTTGGCCTTCCCTTCCAAGTGACCACGAAACTGCACGTCACTCGATATGTCGACGCCGAGGATTCCGATACTGGCTGAGGCAACAAGGGGAGTGCTTTGAAACTGAGGGGATACGACAAAGGGGTTCTTTTTAGCGGTTAACGCGCAAACTTGTGTTTTCTGGGGGTTAAACTGGACTAGATTTAGTCGCCCCCAATCCGAGACTCTGTCCAGCAGAGACTCGACTTCAGACACAAGTTTGTCCCGGCACGCAGAGACGTTTTCCCGAGAAATATTGGCTCGGCCGGTGTAAAGAGCATCACCAGTGCTGTCATCTGCATAGCAATGAATGTTACGGGTATGCAACATATCATTGATATGCAGAAGAAACAGCGTTGGCGATAACACGCAGCCCTGTGGAACACCAGCCTTAATAAGCTTGCAATCGGAGCTTGCACCGTCTACAACGACCTTGATGCTCCGATCTGCAAGAAAACTGGTGATCCCATGGCACAATTTCTCGGGAAGCCCATAGGAAGGGAGCTTCGAAAGAAGCGCTTTGTGCCAAACCCGATCGAATGCCTTCGCAATGTCCAAACTAACGGCCAATGCCTCCCCCTTGGACTCTACTGCCTCCGCCCATCTGTGAGTTAGGTAGACCAGAAGATCACCAGCTGACCGACCACGGCGAAAACCGTATTGGCGGTCACTAATTAGCTGATGATCCTCAAGGTACCTCATGAGCTGGCAGTTTACAATGGACTCCATTGTTTTGGAGAACAAGGAGGTGATGGCGATAGGCCGGTAGTTGGACGGGTCTGAGCGGTCGCCTTTTTTAGGGATCGGGTGGACGAAAGCCGTCTTCCATGATTTTGGGACTACGCCTAGGGAGTAGGAGTACAAGAAAAGACGCGTTAAAACCGGTGCCAACTCTGAAGCACACGTCCTCAGCACAATTGGGGGGATTCCGTCGGGCCCACTCGACTTGTGGATGTCCAGGGAGAGGAGTGCTTTGCGAACCGAGCGCTGAGTGAACTGCACTTCCGGCATGGAGCGCTCACACCGCGGGATGGTCGGCGGCGTACTCCCCCGTCATCGAAAGTCGAGTTAGACGCAAAGAAAGAGCCTAGAAGATCGGCTTTCTCCTTTGCGGTGTGGGCCAGTGAGTCGTCCTCCCTGTGCAGAGATGGAAGAGATGGCTGACAGAAATTCCCCTGGACAGCCTTGGCGAGAGACCAGAATGCACGGGTTCCAGAAGGAAGACGAACTAGTTTCTGGCCAATTCTGCCTATGTGCTCTGACTTTGCCTTGGCAATGACTCTTTTGAAGGACCTAGAGGCGGAATTATACTTCTTTTTTAGAGCGCTGGTGTTTACATCCCTGGACGCTGATGCGTCAGCCCAGGCTTGGTAGCACTCCTGCTTATAGCATGATGCTATTTTACAGGAGCGACCAAACCATGGCTGAGATTTGCCTCAATGGGCACCACAGAGGAAGGAATAAAAAGTTCCATACCCTGAAGTACCACATCAGCGACAGAATCCGCAACAACGTTGGGATCGTCCGGCGAGAAGCAAACCCGCCCCCAAGGGTAGGATGCAAAGAAAGACCGCATCCCATCCCAATCGGCTGACCTATAGTGCCAAACACGGCGGCAGCCTGCAGAATGCAACCGCGATTTCAGCGTGAGTGGCACCACACTCCGGACAAGACAATGGTCCGAGGAGCCTAAAGAGGCGTCGACGGATATCTGATATCCGTCCGGGTGAGAGGTCAGCAGAAGGTCCAACAGGGAAGGTGCATGATCCTCAACATCTGGAATCCGCGTAGGCGAAGTAACCAGTTGTGTCAGACCATATGCCAAGGCAAAATCATGAACAGATCTCCCCGCATGATCGGTTAAACGTGAACCGAGCCATTCGGCGTGATGGGCGTTAAAGTCGCCGAGGATCACGATCTCTGCGGAGGGGATCTGCTGTAGCAACGAATCTGCAGCCATTTGGACGTGGTCGAAGAGTCAGTCTGTTTCGGCATCACCGCTATGGGAAATTTACATCAGCATGACACGGTCTGCTTTATAATTTTGATTTTCATGAAGGTAAATTTTCCTTATAAAAAAAAATTTACTTAATTTTTGTATAAAGTAAGTAATAGTAAAAGTTATTATGAAAGGACATTTTTTTCTCGACAACAACGCTTTGATATCGCAAATTGAGCCTAAAATTTCCTTTTAAATTGGTTTTAGAACGTTGATTACCGGAGTACAGAAAGTACTCGATTGGCTTTTTTTCATGTTGCTTAAATGACCACAATTTAATATTATTTTATATAATAACATTCATTTGAAGAATTTATTTAATTCATATCCAAATGACAACCACATACTGGTATAGTACTCCTATAATAAATATAACTTCAGTTTCCAGTAATTTTTTTGTTTTACTATTTGAGCTTACTTTTTTTTGTTTTACTATTTGATTTTTTGTTTTATTATTTTTGTTAGACTAATTTTGATGGTTGTGAGAATCCGTATCCAAAAATAATAATATATGAAAGTTTGTTTTAATGAATTTAGATTAAGTTGACCCATCGATAGACCATCACATGTGATGTGTATTTTACAAGGCGGGATCGTAAAAGAGACTGATAAATAATAAACATTTACAATAAAAAAACATTGAGAACGTATTGGTTGCTTTTATTTATTTATTAGGTTAGTTTTTTAGTTATTCCATCATATTTTTTGTTTTATGTACAAACTATTAATATGAGTTGTGATATTTATACTATTAAACGAGCAATTCTTTTATATATATATATATATATATATATATATATATATATATATATATATATATATATATATGTTTATATATATATATATATATATGTATATATATATATATATATATATATATATATATATATATATATATATATATATATATATATATATATATATAGCTCGGAAACGGCTCCAACGATTTTCATAAAATTTAGTGTCCAGGGAGTTTCGGGGATAATAAATCGATCTAGCTAGGATTTATTTTTAGAAAATGTCTTTTTGTCCGTGTTTTTAGGCAATGAAAAACTACTACAATATCGTTAGAATAAGAAAGGTAAATTTTGACAGATTGTTAATGATTATAAATAGCTTAATTGGTATAATGGGCGGTCACAGAATCGTAAAACCCCGGTTCGAGCCGAGATCGACCGACCGACTTTTTTTAATTTTTTTTTCAAGTTCCTTTCTTTTTTCAGAAAATCTATTTTTTCGAGCCCTTTTTTTAGTATTTTCTAAAAACACGAAAATTTAAATTAAAATAATTGCACTCATGATTTTTTATTCAAATAACTAGTTCCGTTTTTTCTGTTATGTCGCTAAGATCAAAAAATATTATTTATATTTCATCAGTATGTAATTTGTATCTAAATATAATTTCCAAAACACATGAATTAAAAAAAATCGAGCGAAAAATACCGAGCAAAACTCGGTCAACCAGGTACTATGATAGAATGTAAGCCAATGTTTGAGTTTTGAAAAGAGTTGAGTCACATGTTCCAAAGGTTTATTTCAAAGTTTTTTTTTTGTTTTTGGTGTGACTATTTACTTTAATGTTGACTGACTACTTTAAATGCTTCATGTTTAAGACAAGTAAAAAATGCTCTTCAATGTATTTTAACGTTAAAGTTCTTTTTACTTTTCTTTTAAAAGATAATCAACTATCGTCAATGTATGTAGTTATTGTAAGCTTATATTTTAACTTATTTTCTAGTTTCTAGTTTACGGAAACGGAAACCTACATACTGATCATCTCTAAGTTTTAAGAACACAAATAATGCGTAGTTTTCATAAACACTTATTTTGTAAACACCTATGAGATATTACGTTTTGGTTGAATGATTGTTACTTTTTTAATGTTAAAAATAACTAACTGTTTTTTTTTTGTTTACAGGTAAGCACTGTCATTAAAGCTGATGTGGTAAGATGGCAACTTAGGCATAAAAATCCGTTGCGGTATGATTAATAACATCTGCTGCAGGCATATAACATTAGAACTTTTAAAATAAAATCATTCTGATAATATGCCTTATGATGCGAGGAAAACTCTCAAAATATTTAATACAGTGAATTAGTTAGACGCACTATTGATAAAATTCATAACGAGAAAAATATAAAAATAAGTGTGTATTATTTTACATTATAAAGCGGCTCCCTTATGCTGGGGCTTGCAATATATGTACACAATTGTTACATTTTGTAAATTTATCTGTATATTTCATACTTTACATCATAAAGGCAAAATATGAAAACTTGTTTTTTTTTTTAATATAAAACTGAAGTAAGTTGCTTCTGCAGTCCATAGACACCTGCAGCGAATGTTAAGTAGAAAATGCTATAGAAAATTCTATCACCTGGAATATCTCATAGCCAGTAATTACCCTACTAGTTCTCTATGTCGTTTAGAGCGTAATACAGTAGTGCAAACTGTTCTATTTGGCGGCACAAGTATATGCGATTGTGGTCCATGCCCGGATAAACTCCTCGGCTGCAAGGAAGTCCCACCTCCTAGTTAGCCCCTTTTTTTAGGACATATGTAAATTTAAGTTAAACATTAAGTTACAATCCATATACGTCCCACTGCTGGGCACAGTTTTCTCATTTCTGAGAGTCCAACGCGCTGCCTCAGTGCGTGTTGGCGAGCTTCACATGTCTTCGAAATATATTTTATTTTTACTCTTCATACATGCAGGCTTCCTCACGATAATTTCTTTCACCGCGAAGTACGTGGTAAATCAGCACTTAAGATTGTATTGATCGAATCCGGCGGGGATCAAACCCGGGTTGCTCGCGTACTGTGAAATTTAATGTGAGCGCTTAGACATATAAAAAGGCCAAAAAAACGTTAATAACAAGTTTCTTTAGAACTTACGTTTTTGTTTTGTTACAAATAGTGTTTATTTATTGCACATAACACCGGAATCATAATACATGGTTTATAGTCTTTCCAAATGTTATCTGATATACTCGTACGTTTCAATTTTTTTTAATTGAAGTATTTAAGCTTCATTGTTATCATCTTAATGATGAGAGTAACAAAGGGACTTTTTTATGCCTTTCGGCTTTCCATCCCAATCTACGACGCGGGTCCGCGGGAAATATTACGTAGGTGAAAATAAAACATTATAAATAAATTGACGAACATTATTATTGAAAAAAAAACATTATACCATATAATTATTCTGGAAATTAAAACACAGGTATGTTCCTAACATATACACTGTTACATATACATGCATTATCATAAATATCAATTAACTTAATATACACCATAACATTATCCATATTTAGTAAACAACTAATAAACTGTGTGTTTCATTTAGGTACTATGTAATTCTTTCCGATTTACTAGTATAACTGAGAATTTAGCAAAGAAATCTGTTAAATGTTGAGTTCTTATGCTTTAATTAGAAGTAGAATAGACTCCTATGATTAGTAAGATAAAGACACTGAAAGTATTTATAACAATATCAAGGAGTCTTAGTTTTATATAAAGAAAGGAACAGCTAAATTCTAGATTTACATTTTGTTTGAAGGTAATACGTTTAAGAAGAAAGCAAAATTTTTACTTAATTTAAGAATTTATCTTAGCATTTGCTGAAAATGCGCGTGTTACGAATTTTAATGAAATTTTATTGTCAAGACGATGTTTGGAAGTTTTTCTTTTTAAATCGATTAAATATTGAGCTATATATGCATATTACCTAGTACCAGATATAAAAGTTATAAATATATATATTATAAACAACGTAATAATTCTGCAATAAAACACCATAGTAGTCTCTCTCTTACAATTTTAGAAAGTAGGACAAACTGAGAAACATGAGAAGAGTAACCAAGTTGCCCTTAGTTGCCATTTTCTCAGATGGTTATTGCACTGTGTACTTTCTATGATATGCTCGATAAATAAATAAATCAAAGGTTTTTACTAACTTTAAATAAGTTGTTTAAAAGTTTGTTTTAGGTTATTTATGATAATTCGTTAAGTTCATGGGCTTCTTGACCATATTATGTTATTGTATCTAACATATTACAGCAATTATTTAATGTATGTATATTTATATTTAGTGTACATTAATCGGGGTAAGTTTAGTAAACCAGAAACATATTCGACTGTTTCTGCATTACTAAATTCCGCCATCCCATCAAGAGTTTATTCAAGCGGTTCGGAGCCTGCCCACTCGATTGGCTAATGACGGGTCACATATTTAAATAGCCAACTTCCGCTTCATTTGTCTGACATGTAAGATAAATGTATTGGTCGTATTGGTCTCATTATTATTGGTTGTGATTTCATGTACAATTTTAATCGGACACGAGATATGTTCGGCTACGGTCGATGCTTGTAGTAAGTGTTGTGAATAATAACATTTACATCGTTTAAATTATACTATACTGTTAGCAACGAACGAAACTGTGTGGTGGTGGTAGTGTAAGTATAACCACTACTCCATATTACCCCGTGAGCGTCGTAAGAGGCGACAGACGGAAAATAAAACTCGAGATGGGCAGCATAGCAGCAGCATCTTCCTGATAATAGCTCAAAATAATAAAAAACTGCGTTTGCCAACCCACATGCCAAATATGGCAAATACCTCCTATGAGACCATGGGGGAGGCCTATGTTTAATTATAAACTTTTATGGGCTGTAATTGGTAACGGGATGATTTGCAATGAAGGAAAAAATAGAAATATGAAGAAACGAGGGTAGAATTGTAATCTCCCGTAATCTCCGTTCTAGCCGTATAAAGTATCGTGCAGGCGACTAAGAGGGATCAGTCGGTAGTTTTAAGAGTCTCACTGTCTGTATTCCGTTATCAGTATACCCGTTGGGGTAGTTCTAGAGTAGACAAGGAAGATAGTGTTGGTGAGAGGCTGCCCGGTGTCACATTGAGATAGGTGGTGTTGCTGTTGGTTTGCATACTTTGGTGTTATCATGCAATTAGGTCCTTCACGTTTCACTGGTGTGTGATGTGATGAAGCATGTTACGGTTGCTCGAACAGTATATCTCTATACTGAATGTATCTGTATGGGCTGTTTTGTTGCTGATGATGATTGTTTGCATAAGCTGGAGTGCAAGTTGAGCATCCGGTTTCACACTTTTGTTATTTTTGGCAATTGGCCTCTAGAATGGTTTGCGATAGTAAGGAGGGCTTGCTACTGAGTAGTGTTCTTTTTTTTAATTAATTTTGATAATTTCTAACAATACTTCATTAATAAATAAAGTATTATTATCAAATAACACCATTTATTGTAAGGCCGTTTCTATTTCTGCTCGTAAATTCTAAATCAGTTGTTAGATTGTTTGACAAACCTTAATGTGCCGTTGTTCGAAGGAGCTATTCGTTAGCTCTGAATTTTGTAGTACGTGAGTAACCTGAGTTTGGTCAGCACTGGCGCCAAATTGAAATAACCAATATTTGTGATTGCAATTATGAATTCTAATTTTTGACGTACTCGACAGGGAAGGACACTTTTTATGCATATGTCTTAGCACAATAAAAGTTTAACTTTTACCCGTTGGAGTAATAACCTCAAGATAATTACTAGAATGTCATCTAAACAGTTACATCAAAAACTTTATTCCCTATTTCTCTACTTTTAGTGGTGAATTTTTTTCACAGGACTATCACTGAGATATACCTAATCTATTTATAAAAAAAATAGTTAACAATTCATAATGATATCGCATAACATACATTAAAACACAGTTCAATTGAGAACCTCTTCCTTTTCGTTAGTCTAAACTGAAAAATACATTAGAAAAACGCCTAGTGTTATATCAGAAAATGAAATATGTAGTATATTATACCTATGATACTGCATGCTGTACAAAAATTGTTATTTTGATTAATTATAAAAATAAGGTAATTTCTTAGTTGTGGTTAATTTTGATAAAAAAATCGACATTCTAGAGTTAACGATGAGTGTACATTTATTACAGTATCGTTTTGATTGAGCCAACAACAATGTAATGATACTATTTGACAGGTTTTTTCTGTCTAAAAGTCTCTCCGAACTGATACCGCCACTTTACCCTGCGTCTGATGCCGAACAGCAATACACTTTAACGCCTTGGGCGGACAAGAGGATCTTTAGTAGGACAGAGTGTTAGCTTGCTCGTCGCTCTAATATTGCATAAAATATTTTGTTTCTTTTTCCCTGTGTTGCATTTTACTCTATATCCGGTCTTAATACATTCAGGATCGGACATGTGCAGGTCGGTTAGAAAGAGGGAATGCTTCTGTTCGCGTTACTTATGACACTACATTATCTTTAACACAGTTGATAGTTACGACTACGGTTTTGGTTTAGAATAACCCCACAAAATTAAATGGAAATAAAAAAGCTCATTTCTAAATTAATTTGAATGGCTTGACGTATCAAACTAGGACGATAAACGTACAAATGGTATATGAACTTTACCTACACAAACCGGATTACCTTTCGTATAAAGTAACTACGTATGAAAGCACTGAAATAGTTAAATTCAAACCCATATTCACATTTACTGGATGAGAAATTTCAAAATTAAGGTTGTAGGAATAAGACTCGGTATCTATTATTCCAGCGGTTTCATGCAGTGCTTTACACCCAAAAGGTTTTAGTTTTTGTGCGTAATCCCGTTTAGTGAGCAGATATCATTCTTTTTATCAATATAAATGAATATTAAAGTAATCAGAAATTCATATTTCAACAAATCAACAATAGCCGAATTCGTATCTGAACAAGAAACGGATTAGTAAGCTGAAGCTGAAGTGGCACTGGGCCGGCCATATAGTTCGAAGAACCGACAACCGTTGGGGAAAAAAGGTTCTCGAGTGGCAGCCTCGTACCAGTAGGTGAAGTGTAGGGTGACCCCCTCCCCCTAGATGGAGTGACGACCTGATAAGACATGCAGGAAGTCGATGGATGCAGTTGGCTCAGGACCGTGCTTTGTGGCATACCTTGGGGGAGGCCTATGTTCAGCAGTGGACTTGTGAAGGGCTGTAATGATGATGATGATGGTGTATCTGAACATATGGTTATTATCAGTCTTAAGAATCCACAGCCAAATATATATCCTGTCCAATGACTAGATTATTGTAGGATTATAATTATAGTACACATTAATAGCATTTCTAATTCCACTGTAGGAGATATAATATAGCAGTGCCTCTATTCAACTACCGACCTCTACTGACAATTGTATGTTTTCTGTCTTTCACCTGTTTTGTAATATTTTATGCATTTTTGGACAAATAAATGTCATATTACTACTACATTTTACTGTAGTACAAGTGATATACTTGAATCAAATTTATTTAAGGCTCACAACTTGGGATTCTATCTTATTTTTTTAAACGTTCTTGTCATCAATTTTATATTTACTTAGGTTCGCTTTAACACAGTCTTAATTGGGGCAGTAAAGCCATGAAAATGTATAAAGGTGGGTAATATTTGAGAAGGTAATTACGAAATGTTAACAGGCTAAATATGCGAAGTCATCAAGTGTGTACCCGGGCTTTCCCGCTCGCGAACCTAATGACGGGTCCCGAATTTAAATAGCCTGCTTCGGTTCCAATCGTCTATTTTCATATATTACATACACATGAAATTTATATTAAACTGTATACGTACAATTATAGTGTCTTATTTTATGGCTACCTGCTTCGGTTCCAATCGTCTATTTTCATATATTACATACACATGAAATTTATATTAAACCGTATACGTACAATTATAGTGAATTATTTTATGGCTACTATATGTCTGCATCATTAATGGTGCACTCTCGTTTTCAAGTTTTGACGATTATACATATATGTATAACTAACCTAACTTGCCTTCAAGCGTTGTGTTCCCACAAAAATCGCTTCTATGTGAAGTGTATCAGTAAATATACTAAATTGTCTTTAAACTCTTATTTAACTTACTTTCTTTCTGTTTTCCTTTCTTTCCGCCTGATTGTAATCTGGGTGTCTTTGAGTCAAGAGTGGGTGGGCTTTTGTTACGCTATCACGGTCGATTTACCATCATAGGCTTTATCACTTACCACCAGGTGGAATTCTGGCAATCACTGGCTTATAATAAGTTTAAAAAATGCTATCCTCCTTTAAATGGTTGGCTGGTTCTAGCGCTTAACCTAAATTTTGTAGGTAATGGTAAACCTAAATTGTGCAGGGGGCTTCATTTTGTGCCGTAATTATATTATCTTCTTAGAGTCTTACTGATGGTAAGTGAATTCTGTGGCTCATTGACATAGACATTTCTATCATCGATCAAAATGTACTATTGTATGACAACTTAAACGTCAGTAAAAAGAGTAGGGTCCGAAAGAAACGCAGCAAAATTATACTGCTATTTTACGCTAGTTTTTTGTGCGAGCGTGGCGCTTTCCCGATGTGACCCTGCTCTTATCGTTATGTTATAGACGAACCAGTTGTTCTAAGCAAACTTGTGTTGTTTATATTTACAAAAACAATAGGGCATATAACATCAGCAAGCAAAATACCAAAAACTTTAAGTAACATGACATTACAAATGTTTATACACAATCAAATAATAATAATATTTATTGAGTTTGGCACTTATAGTGCGTAATTACTGAATTTCAAAAAAATAATCAGACCGAAAATAAATTGTTTTTATTTACTGGTCGTAATTAGGGAGTGATACATTTGCCTAGAATAATATATAATTATTGCCTAGAACGTATCAACGGGAGGAGTTTATTTAAAATCTACTTCAACTAAGACTTTAAACAATAACGTTGTTTGTCGCACTCTTATTTATTAGAACGGAGCAGTGCACTGCTAAGCGTATCAGATTAAATATCCTTAAATTCGCAAAAAAAATGTGGGTCACTCATGGGCAAAAAAAACCATCCTATCTCTCAAGTTGGACCAAACTGCATACGGTGTGCAAATTTGATTAAAATCGGTTAAGTAGTTTAGGGATCCATCGCGGACAAACAACGTGACACGTAATTTATATATATTAAGATGTATTTTATTTTTTATTTCATAGAATAAGGACGACAAACGATCACGCAATCCACCTGATAACATGATGGTAAGTAGATACTGTGGCACGTAGACACCTACACCTGTCTTCAATTAAGAATCAAAATCCAGATGCGTTGTCACCCCTGATGATTAAGATCGAATAACCCATTTCCAGTGTAAAGGATATCCGGTACACTCACCATACAAAATGCAGCAGCATTAGGTTGCTATTTTACGCTTATGCTCGGTGAAAGTGTGGTTCTTCTTCGGTTGAGTCGACACATTTCGTGCGGCAAGCATAACATCATAACTGCAACGGGGATTTACTAGCTCCAGATATTGTTGCAAGTTTTTTTCCATAAATATATGCGTTTGTTAGCAATTATTGACTTTATAAATAAAAATAAATCGTCTTCTGTTATATTATCTCCTCGTTATTAAATCAAAACGAAGTTTAAAAACGTGAAAAGCTTTTACAGCCATTACCGGTTTCAATTAAGTCACAGTAGAATGAGTAACTATAATAAGTAATAACTAAGCCAGTTATTATAAAAATGTTCAATGTAGTTTTTACTGTGCATTGTTTGTAATATTCTTGTATTTTTATATTTCATTGTCAATCATATCTATCCTAATAAAAGAATGAAATAGAGCACATTTTACTGTAATTTTTATTTTTACTTAATTCTTTATCATTAAAGTTGAAGCCAAGTTATACACAACATGATCCGTGTGACTTTAGACCTTTCGTATTTGCTTAATGAGCTTTACTTATTACCTACTCTTCTTAGTTAATATTGCTGGAGATATTACACGCATAAAAATAACAGTCCAATATCTTTTGGTATATTATCATTGACATCCATCTAATGGTAATTGGATACTGTGGCCAAAATACAGGTGCACTAACACCCGTGAGGACTAAGATGGCTAGTTAACTACCAGTATAAAGGGTCTTCGATTCTCGTTACTCATTATAGGAAATATTACAGCAGCATTATGCTGCCATATTGCGCTGGAATTCTGTTATATATGCTTTATTAAGAAAAGTAAAGTTAAGAAACATCCCATTTTATTTATTATATGATAATTTACTATTCGCTTGACTGGAGATATTATGAGGAAACTAATATTTAATAATATTGTGAAATTTGTTTGGTGTTTGGTAAAGTCGCTTTTAGTCCGCCCTTTGTTTGAATGCGGCTATTTATAATGTGCAATGATCATTAGCGCGGAAGCACTGACTCAGGTGTTGAGACCACAAAATAAAGAGAGAACAATATTACCGCAGAGAGTTGTAAAATAAATAGTAGCTTACACGTATTTTTATTAAAAATCTTGTGTTTGCTTAAGTTAATTAGTATTTCTTTTTTTTTTAAATGAATTGCCACTTACGTACTATTCTGCCAATGTCACTGATGATTTATCATCATCATTACAGTCCTTCAAAAATCCACTGTTGAACATAGACCCTCTCCAAGGAATTCCAAAATGGTCTTGAGCCATCTGCCTCCATCGACTTTCTGCATGTCTTACCAGGTCATCACTCCGTCTAGTGGGGGGGCTGCCGTACACATCGTTTTCGCCTTCGTCTTCGTCGCATCGCTTCGTCGTTCACATGATTAGGTATGGGTATTCTATAAAACTGTTAAACTCCTGTGAATTAGAAAGAAACCAGTGAAATTTATATATTATTAATATTTACCTTTAGTTATGGATGCGAACGGTTAAAACATGCAGAATCAACTAATTGGAAAATATGCGTGACTACTTGTAATCAATATGTCCTCGAGCACATGATATAGTTTATTAATACATAAAAAATAAGGGTGACAAACGAGCATACAGCCGCCCGATGTTAAGTGGATGCTGTAGCCCATATACATCTACATTTATTCTCGATTATGAATCAAAAATGTTTGTCCTTGCGAAATTTATGTTTGTAAACTGCTTCCACGATACAGGAGAAGTACTAATGTGGAGGTAACGTTTTTTAAAGAAAAAAGAAAGGGAAAAAACGCAGATGCGTTCTCTCTCCTGTGGACTAAGATGCAATGCCTAGTTTTGTGTAAAAAAGGGTCTTCTGATCCCTACACTCACCATACGAAACACAACAGTATTAAGCTGCTATTTTACGCTGGTATTCTGTGAGAGCGTGGTCTTTCCCCGTTCGAGCCGACCCATTCGTGCTACAACCATAATATAGCTACAGCGTGGCTCTACCACGTATAATGTATAAAAAATAGTTACAAATTATATTCTTCTGCTTGATTCCCATGAATGACTTTGATAACTATATTTGTTGATGACTTGAATTTATGATATACATAAATTATTATTATTAAAAGCAGAACTCCGACAACTCAACAACAGTAACCTATCAACTTTAGAAATAAATAATCGGTGTGCGTGTGTTCGCAATTCTTCTCCTCCTAAATGGCTCGAATATGTACTGATGGGGCCACAAGTATTGTCCTTAGTAATAGTTGAACCCAGTAGGTGGCGCGAAATGCAGAAATCACCTGTCTGAAGTCGGTGCGAATCGCTAGGCCCATGTCTACAGTCAAAGATCTTTTGAATTTCAATAGAACATCCTTGGCAGGATTCGATGTTCTTTCTCGAGGAGGATCTGTTGTCTATCAATCTAATGTAATGGCGGTGGCCGTCTAGGATATTATGATCACGGACTAAGGCCTGAGAATTGGTGTGTCACGTCATCATTATAACACCCCTTCACAAGGCCACTGCTGAACAACTTCGACCGAGCGGTCAATCGACGGATTCAACTCGGCTGGGCAGTGGTCGGGAAATTACGACACATCTTCTCGTCAGGTATACCTACCTCAAACCCTGTAAACTAGATTGTACAGCTAGTGCGTGTTGCTAGTGATAACTTTCGGATCTGAGACGTCGTCCTTCGCCGTCTGAGGACGCTAGAGGACACTCAGCGAGCTAAGGAGAGGGCTATGCTCAGAGTTTCTCTGCGTGATAAACTTGGAAATGAGGATATCTGCAGTAGAACCAGAGTGACCGACATAGCCATAGTTCTAGTCCAACGGATTAAAGTAAGCTGAAGTGGCAATGGATCGGCCATATAACTGGAAGAACCGAAAACCGATGGAGAAAAAAGTTCTCGAGTAGCAGCCTCGTACCGGTATGCGTAGTGTAGGGCGACCCCTCCACTAGATGGAGTGACGACCTAGTAAGACATGCAGGAAGTCGATGGATTCAGATGGTAAAGAATAGTGTTTTGGGGCTTATTATGTTCATATTATATTTAAATTTTAGCTTACTGCACGCATTTTTCGTATAAACTTTAACTATGCCAAATACTACTCCTAATCCTCTGTGTGCGCCATGTGCTTAAGAACAAATACAAAGATTTTCTTTCATATAATATATATAAAAAGGAACAAAAAATTGAAAAAAAAAAAACATAACTGAAAAATAAGAAATAAAACATTTACAGGGAGAAGAGAGTAGTAAAGAGGGAGAAATTATTAAAAGTAGCTGTAAAAAGGATATTTGCCTTAATCGTCATGTTTGGCAGACGAATTAACATTTGCAATATAAAGCTTGGAGTGGCGTAAACGATGTGGATAAAACGCCATTTATCGTAAGCCATTGTCGGAGATCTATCTACGATTTCCCAAGTAGTTTCTTTCGGAAACTCACAGGACATAACAGTTTCGTTGAAATCTCGGTAATTTATTTACACTTCGTTTTTTCACCAATTCTCTTAGTTAAAAAATATATGTGAATGAGTGACGATATTCCGCTGACTGCTCGCTTTACCCTATTCATTCTATAGGTTATTAAACTAAAAAATATATAAGAATAAGTATAAAATACAAAGACCTTAAATAAAAGAAAAAAATATTAATTTATTATACTCATTACATTACTTAAGTTATAAATTAATAAAAAAAAGATAAAGCAAATTTGTATTTTATATTATAAAATTATGATACATTGCACTCTATTTTTTGGATGTATTCGCTGTTAGTCTATGCGACTCTTACAGGTTCACACCTTATATCTAATTAAGAAAAGGAAAGGCAATGACGTGAGGATGATGATGAAATGGTTTATGGTTTGGTATTGTTACCAATCATCATGTCGCCTTTTTAGGCGTTATTGAGCTATCTAACCGCTGCCCGAGGGGGGGAGTGCGGACCCCCGTCTCTGACTACTTAGCTCGTGTCGTTCGATGGTCTGGGCGGTGAGAACCGCCCAGGTACGCGGGTATATGGTGTGTACGCGGTGTGTGCTGGAACGCATCGTGCCCGTCTACGGGTGCGCCCCATTCGTAATCCTAACAGTGTTTGTCCCATTTTGAGTGGGTATAGTGTCATTGTGTGATGTGCCCGTCTGATGTGCTCTCTATCACCAGTTTGCGAAACTTACGTTCGAGAGAGCAGCATTGCGAGTAGGCGATATTATCAGTGCGATAACACCGGCTTTGCGTTCACCAATCCGCAAGCCCGAGCGTGGGGATTCTTTTACGAGTTTATTTGCTGCACCTGGAAAAAAGAACTCAATACAGAAGATTTGAAAATAATTGACGAGATTGAAAAAGATGTTGTAAAAGATGGCTAAAGGAAATAAAATATTGATAATTAATTAAAACTACTTTTACGGATTTTCTCGCGTTTAATTTTGATTTTTAATTCCCGACGTTTCGGGTGTTTTCCAGTACCCATCGGTCACGGGGACGGGGGGTCACGGGGGACTGAGGTGACTGACGCCCCGATGTCAATGTTAACCTGGAGTATCTTCAGCTTTTTAATTTTCAAAGATATGATCACAAACTCAAGTTTATATTTATATCTTAGGCGGCCCCAGCCATTACATCCGATTGGATAGACTACAAATCCCCGCAAAAGAATACTGATTCCTACCAAGGATGTTACGTGAGGCTATTGAAATAAAAAACATCCCAATTTCGATAGAGAAGGAGGCTGGGTACTACCACCTGCTTGGGGCCCTATAATTAATAAAATTAAAACTAAACCCAAACTGTAAGACAAACAACTGTAAGACTTCAAGACAGAGTAAGTTCATTCTGCATAGATCGGACCATAAACAATAATTAAAAAGCTGAAGGTGTCAATGTTAACCCACTTCAGGTTAACATTGACATCTTCAGCTTTTCGGGACGTCAATCACCTCAGTCTCCCGTGGCCGTGGGTGCTGGGAAGAACACAAGGGAAATTAAAAATCAATTAAAATTATACGCGAAAAAAGTAGTTTTAATAATGTGTAGTGTTCCCTTAAATATAAGAAATCATTATTAATAATTAATTTAAAAATTATTCAAACGGTGTAAACGGCTAGGCTTCTTGTCAAGCACGGCAGTACATTTTTTTTAAATGTATTATACAGCCTAGCTATGATTATGAAACATAGAAAATAAAAAATATGTTAAATTTTAGTTGATGTGTAGTATTTGCGTATATATAAGAAATCATTGAATAAAAATTAATAAATTAAATTATCGTTAAGGACGAAAATGTATTGAAATAACTCTTACTAATACATTAATTGCTTTTGTTACTAGTTTGATTCCAGCTGTTGTACTTTGGGAACACAGTCCCCTACACGTTCAATAGCCTTGGATGAGTCTCAAATTGCTCGGATCGATTTGTGCAAGCAGATGTTCCATTAATACTAGTTGTTCAAGTTAAATTCAGTATCTTTCCGAGCCTAAAATTGCGTGTTATTTGGTAATATTTCGTTTTATTTTTCCAACGCATTTACTAAGCTATTTATTTTAGGGATTTAAAAGTTATATAATATAATAGTTTTTGAAAAAGTTAGTTCCGTTAAAGAACTTCTATATTTTTGTGCAAATAAAGGTAATATTCACGTTATAATATCACAATTAAAACTTCAATTCTGAATACATAGGTGTTTTACAAGTGAAATATAATAATATTGTGTTCGTGACGATTAATGAAGCAAAAATTAACTTTTATATATGTAGTGATTTACTTAAGACTCAACGTCTCTAAAACTTCAAAAAATTACCGGTTGCTGAAAAGGCTTCAATACCATAAAACAATACATAACCAACGGTAAATTGTACAGAAAACCGAAAATACTATTTGTCGCTTTGCCCTGCTTTGATTCCGTCGAAATTTGGGCGGTGCTACAGTCCCTTCAGCGGCGCCAAGTTGACTGTCGGTATATCGAAGTGCTGAAACGTTTGTACAGTAGAGCTACGATGGCTATCCGAGCCAGAACCGGAGTACGAAACCTATCGAACTGCAGAGGGGTGTAAGACAGAGTGACGTTATATCCCCGAAACTCTTCATCGCTGCATTGGAAGACGTTTTCAAGCTACTGGACTGGAAGTAATGCGGTATTAATATCAATGGCGAGTACATAACTCATCTCCGATTTGCCGAAGATATAATCCTTATGGCAGAATCGCTGGAGGACTTAAGAAATATGCTCAATGACCTCAATAGTGTCTCCCGACTGATAGATCTAAGTTCATATTGATAGACAAAACAAAAGTCATGTGTAACGTCCATGTCACACCTATGCCGGTAGTTGTTGGGAGCATGTTGTTGACGAGTGTGTCTACCTGCGACAACTAGTCCGACTAGTTAAGTCCAACTTCGACCGAGAGGTAATCGATGGACTCCATTCACGTTCAGCGTTCGTGAAATTACGACACATCTTCTTGTCAGATATACGTCAAAACCTGTAAACGAGATTGTTTGCATTGCGTGTTACCAGTGATGACTTATATACGGTCAAGATCGCTAAGCGAGTATTGGAGGGCTATGCTCGGGGTTTCTCTACGTTATAATGTTAGCAATGAGGATATGCGCAGTAGAACCAGAGTGACCGACATAGCCCAACGGATTAGTAAGCTGAAGTTGCTGAAGTTGTTGAAGCTGAAGTTAAGTGTCAATGGGCCGGCAATATAGCTCGAAGAACCTTCAACCGATTGGGGAAAATGTTCTCGAGTGGCAGCCTCGTGTAAGGCGAAGTGTAGGGCGACTCCCCACTAGATAGAGTGACGACCTGGTAAGACATGCAGGAACTCGATGCATGCAGGTGGCTCAGGACCGTGCTTTGTGGCATTCCTTGGGGGAGACCTACGTCCAGCAGGAGACTTGTCTGTAATGAGGATTATGATCATTATGATCATTACTTAAAACACAATAGCACTTTATAATCTGAATTTTGTTTAACCTCCTGTTCCCATTTCGTAAATTCATTTATGAAAGAGTTGTAGTGTGAAAAGCAAGGAAGAATTATTTTTCAACTTTACTGCTGAAACTTGTTCATGTATTTTGAAGAATAATAATTGCTATGCAACCAATTTTAATGTGTGTACTTATCTATTATGGGAATGATGTTTGAAAAAAGTAATATATTTTTTATAGTATAAGGGTAAATAACGAGCACACAGTCCACCTGAGAGTAAGTAGTTGTGACCCATAGATACTTACATCTATCCTCGATTATGAATCAAAAAGAGGATGCGTTGTCACCCGTGAGGACTAAGAGGAAATGCTTCGTTTCCATTAAAATGGGTTTCCGGTGTTCTACACTCACTAGACGAAACACAACAGCGTTGAGCTATTTTACGTTGGTATTCTGTGAAAGCGTAGTCTTTCCCCAGTCGAGCCGACGGATTCGTGCTACAACTGTACTACTAATAAAGCTGCAGCGTAGCATATATTGTTGAATAATGATGGTACTAAATGAAGTTTTAATATTCTAAAATCATTTGAAGCATCAGTACGCTTACAAAACCAACCGATAATAATTACGCTTGATGTAATTTAATAATACTTAAGGCCCAAGAAGTTTTGTTTCTTAAAGGTTTAGAAAGTTTGGTGGTTCGGCTTTTGTCGAGTCAGGCAGTTAATTATTTTCGTCAGACAATGACTTGCCGAAATCAACACATTATCTTAAAAGGAATCGTAATATTTTTAGGGAGTTTGTAAAAAAATGTTAGCAAAAACTGGTTTCAGAGTTTTTAAGAAATAAATTAAAGAAGAAGTTACAATAAATAACTTTATAATACCTCAAAACAAGTAATATATCGTAGCCAATGTTTAAAAAAAAGAATAATGATTCTTTATTATTCTTACTTCGAGCTTCAATATACAGTAACAAATACAGAAATAAAGACGATGTTTAGCCAAGTGACAATAATCGCAACTACAAGTTATATACAATAATATTTGATTTTCGTGTATATTATATGACTAATGGTATGAATTAATCACTGACTGAAACAAATATATGCAATGCTTTAAAACTGATAATCCTGTTTAAAGTTAAATTGGCACAATCGAGTTTAACAAGTCGTAAAATCGGAAAACCGGACGTGTTACATTTGGGAAAATTATATTATTTATTATCATGTAACAATCGAGTTGTTCAAAATAAGAAAATGGCATTGTATTTTTTTTATAATAACGTTTATTTGGACAACAATAAGAATGATAAAAAAATTGTTTTAATTTTTTTGTGGATCTGGAGAAAGCATTTGATAAGGTTATAAGGAAGAAAATGTGGGAACTGTTGCCGGGATATGGTGTGGATGGTCGATTGTTAAGGGCTGTGCAGTCACTCTACTATGACTGTAAAGCCTGTGTGCGGGTAGGGCATGACCTGTCACCCATGTTTAGCGTCCAAGCGGGCGTAAAACAGGGTTGTGTCATGTCTTCCTGGCTGTTCATACTGTATCTCGACAGCTGTTTACAGAAGCTGAAAGATAGCTGTTTGGGTGTGAAATTGGGTGACATAAAAGTTAATTGTCTGCTGTATGCTGATGATGCAGTGCTTATTGCACCATCAGAAGCAGAACTGCAGGCATTAGTCACGTGTATGAAAGAGGAATGTGAAATTAAAGGTCTCCGTTTGAATGCTAATAAAACTAAGGTTCTGGTATTTGAAAAGGACGAAGAGAGAACGAAATGTGAAATATGGGTAAATCAGGAATGTCTAGAACAGGTAAATGAAATTGTATACTTGGGGAGTGCTTTCAGCCGGGATGGAAGATGTGATTTAGATGTGGATAGGCGTGTCGCTGCCGGAAACAAAGTCAATGGTGCCCTGAATGCATTAATAAAAAGGCAAGGCGTGGTGAAGAGTGCACGCCTTGCAATACATAACGCAGTGTTGGTACCGACTTTGTTATATGGCAGCGAAACCTGGGTATGCCAGAAGAAGCATAAAAGCAAGTTGAATGCAGTGGAGATGCGATCTCTTCGTAAAATGTGTGGCGTTACCATAGCCGACCGAAAGCGAAACGAAGAGATTCGCAATATGGCAGGATTGAAAGATGACCTTATCACAAAAATTGATAGGGGCGTACTCCAATGGTTTGGACACGTTGAACGAATGAGTGAAGACCGAATGGTGAAGAAAATATATAGAGCGAAAGTAAATATTAAAAGGTGTCGAGGTAGACCGAGACTAACTTTCGAAGACCATGTGAGCAAATTGCTCGAAGAGGGGAGGGTCAAGAGTACTCGGATACCTAGACGTGCATGTATGAAGAAGTTAATGAACCTGAAAGAAGCGAAAGAGGTATGTAAGGATCGTGACACTTGGCGATCTGTTCTCTCTGGCTACCCCGTTAGGGATTGTGCGTGACGATAAGTAAGTAAGTAAGTAAGTATTATTCAACAATGGTTCTTTACCATCGTATTATTTGGTGCATAATGCGACTTTACAATATTTATGTTTTAATATATGTATACTATATTTGATGGATGCAGGTGGCAGGACCGTGTTTCGTGGCATTATTTGAACGAGGCCTATGTTCAGCTGTGCACTTTGAATCTGTTGTGAAATTGATCTTTCTGGATTCGATGCTATAGTTTTGTGAAAATTATTTTATTTTTTGGTTTTGAAGTCGTGTTTTACTTTTCATTCAAAGCTTAATTATTTAGATTAATAATATTTTTTTAGTGAAATATTTTTTTTATTTAAACTTATATAGAACATTCTCTGAAGAATTATGCCTATTAAAAATATTTTTATCAGTGTAGACTTTTCTGAGTAATCGTTAAACATACATTTTAACACGCGTCGAATACAGAACTTTTTCGTTTTTGTAACTTGCTTATAAAAGGAAGTTAGGAAAGTTAAATATTACACAAATGTATTAAAAACCTGTATGTTCATCTGAGTTTGAATGTTGGTATTTTAATCACGCTTGAACGGCTAATTAGATTCTGATGAAATTTGGCACAGAAGTATACTTTTAATTATAATTAATAGGACACTATTGAAACAAATGTTACTAAAGGTTATAATAATAATATAATAATAAATAAATTTATTCACAAGAAATATGGTACAAAGATGTTCTTATAAAAATAATAATGATTCACATATTTCACCAATTTTGGTATATGAAAACTTATTTACTAATTAACTTATGGTTAGAATAATATTCTATACAATCAATATATTATGCAAAAATTTAAGTAAAAATAAACATGCGTCATTTTACAATCTTAATATTAATCGTTTAAAACACAGTCAGATAAGAAACAGCATTTTACAGTCAATAGCAACGTTCTTTTATTTTTAGCAGTTCATTTACCGAATAAAACTGTTTTTCTAAAAGCCACTTTAATAAATTACGTCTAAATCGATTATAATCTAATTGCCTTATTTCATTTGGGATTTTATTAAACACTTGAATAGCCATCACATAGCAATTTTTTGAGTACAGGCTAGTTTTTAATGAAGGTAAAATAATTTTATCTGGGTATCTGGTACTATATGTTACTGCATCTTTAAATCTAGTAAAAAACTGAGGATACTTTTTTACGAATATTGAAAGTTCAAAAATGTACATGGATGGTAGCGTAAGAATACCCAATTCTTTGAACAGTGGTTTGCAAGAAACTAGTGGCCCGACATCACAAATTGCTCGTATACACCGTTTTTGCGCTATAAAAGCACGGTTTACATCAGTCGAGTTTCCCCATAATATGAGACCATATCTTAATACAGCAGCGACATGCGCATGATATGCTATAAGAGAAGTGTTTCTTGACGAGATTGAAGTTAGCCTTCGCAGAGCAAAATTAAATTTAAATATTTTAGAACAAACTTTATCTATGTGATTTTTCCAATTACAATGTTTGTCTAAACTAATACCTAAAAATGTGGTACATTCAGTAGCAGTAATTTTTTCACCATTATACTTAATATCAAGTAATTGCGGTTTACTTTTAACATTGTAGAATTGCATAAATTTAGTTTTGGATAGATTTATGCTTAGATTATTGTTTTTTATCCATTTAACAACATTTACAATAGTATTATTTATTTCATTTTCATATTCTTTATTACTAGCATTAAAATTTATTTTCGGTATTAAAATAGAAATGTCGTCAGCAAATAATATTGTATTATGTTTGATGTAATTTGGTAGGTCATTTATGTAAATTAAAAACAGTAAAGGACCTAAGACACTCCCTTGTGGCACTCCGTAATCAATTGGTAAGTACAAAGATTTATATTTTAAAATGTCTTGCCGTTTTTTATCGTTTTGTTGTACTTCAACACATTGTTTTCTATCTTTTAAATAACTTTGTATCCAGGAGTAAGCTGGCCCTCTTATACCATAAGCTTCAATTTTTTTTAAAAGAATATCATGACCAACACTATCAAATGCTTTGCTCATATCAAAGTACACTGCAGAAATTGGTATTTTTCTGTTTATATAATCGGTTACGATTTTTATATGGGAAAAAGTTGCCAGTGTCATGGATTTACCTTTTTGAAAACCATATTGCTCTGGTTTTAATATGTTAAACTTGTTAAAAAAGTCTAAAAGTCTTTTTTGCATAACTTTCTCATACAATTTTGATAATATTGATATTAATGTAATTGGTCTATAGTTATTAATATTATTTTTGTCACCTTTTTTATGCAATGGTATCACAACGGATAATTTCAATTCTTTAGGAAAAATTCCCGCTTCAAGCGATTTATTAATGAGAAAACATAATACATCTATGATTTTTTCTGGACACCTCTTTAAAACTTTTGTTTGTATTTCATCACAGCCAGTAGATTTTGTGTTTTTAAGTGATGAAATATGGTTCTTAATTTCTGTTATATCACATGGCCTTAAATAAATACTAGATTGATTTCTTAGACTAGTTACGCTTAATTTATCCGCACTATTATGTGATATTCTGTCTTTTATGGAATAGATGAAATGCTGATTAAATGTTGTAGCTAGTTCAACGGGATTTAGTATATTTTGATTATTGAGTGTGAGTCTATCAATGAGATTTGGATGTGTCTGACTATTTTCTTTTATTAGGTTCCAAGTGGCTTTAGTTTTATTTTTTGATTTAAGTACGTATTTGTGATTCATCTGCTTTTGTGCCAGTAAAATAGTTTTTTTTAGGATATTTCTATAAAGTGTATATTTATTTTTGTTCTCGTGAGTTTTATTTTTATAATATTTATAGCGAAGTGCACGTTTGGTTCTACAGGAAATTCTTATACCATTTGTAATCCATTTTAATTTTTGATCAAAATTATTTACTTTGACTCTCTTTATGGGAAAGCACAGCTTATAAATTAGTACAAACGTGTCATAAAATTTTGTAAATGCCTTTTCTATGTTATCCTCCTCATATACGTCCAAGAATGATAATGATTTTAAGTGATTGCAGAAACTGCTAATATTACTTTCCGTTTATTGTCTTCTAAATATATAATAATGTCCAGGAGACTTTGTTGTATCGTTTAATAAAAAGCTTAATGTTTGCCCCGTGTGATCTGATAGACCTAATTCATGGACTTTTCCGATAGCTCCTTGTATATTACTTGCCATTTGGTCTATACATGTATGTTGTCTCGTTGTTTCCGTTATATGCATTTGAAATCCATAGCTTTTTAATAAACTTCTTAATCTATTAGATTTATTATTCAAAATTAACATATTTACGTTAAAATCGCCAACAATTATAATTTTTTTGTTTATTTTTTCACGTAGCTTATGTAATAAGGCATCAAGTTTCGTAAAAAATGTACTTATTTCCGAGCTTGGTGTTCTATAAATACAAATAATAATACATTTTTGTTCAGTCAATTCTATACCGCAACATTCAAACTCAATTTCCTTTGAAAACGGTTGTAAAAAATCTAGGATGCGATACTTGAAATTATGTTTTACAAGAATACACACACCACCACGTTTTGATTGTTTTCTTGAGAAATTGGCAGCCAGTTTAAAGTTTTTAAAAATAACGTTATCTTCATCTCCATTTTTTACGAATGTTTCTGTTAGACAAATCACGTCTATTGGTTCTTCAGAGTAATTAAATTCTGCGATGCACGCCTCAAGTAAATCTAATTTTCCTAGTAATCCTGCTATGTTTTGGTGAAATACTCGCATATAGGAATTTCCTATTTTATGTATTTTATCATTTATTAAAATACTGTTTCTACAGATATACATACATAAACACTCACGCCTGTCACCCAGAGGGGTAGGCAGAGACTACAGACTTCCATTTAGCACGATCCTGACATACCTTTCTCGCCTCTTCCACATTCATATACCTACGCATACATGCTCGTCGGTTAAGGGTACTCTTAATTTGGCCCATTTTTAGTATATCGCCAATTTGGTCGACAAACTTCCGCCTAGGACGTCCCTTTCCGACTCTTCCATTCATTTCTGCAACATATATTTGCTTTGTCAGTCTTTCCGCATTCATTCTTTCTACATGACCAAACCACCGAAGCATTCCTTTCTTAATCCTGGTCACCGCATCATCTTGCAAACCACACTCTTCTTTTATCACACAGTTTCTCACCCTGTCACTCAGATTCAGCCCTAACATACTCCTTAGCGACCGCATTTCTACCGCATTTATTCTACTCTCGTGCTTCTTCTGCCACACCCAACTTTCACTACCATACGTTAAAGTAGGGACTAATACAGCACTGTGAATTGCCATACGTGCCTTTTTTGACACATTCTGACTTTTCACAATAGAGTGTAGAGCCCCATTTACTTTATTTCCTGCATTCACTCGTCGTTCAATGTCCTTATCATATCTCGCATCTCTGCTGAATACACATCCCAAATATACGAACTCATCCACTTGCTCAATTAACTCTCCTTCTATTCTTATTTCACATACCGTTTTGCTTTCATCTCTTTCAAAAACCATCACTTTCGTCTTACTCGCGTTCACTTTCATTCCCCTTTCTTTTAATGACCTGTTCATTAATGTAACCATCATTTGCAACTCGGCCGCCGACGACGCAAGTATGACTTGATCATCGGCGTACAAAAGGCATTTGATGGTTAACTCACCCATTCTTACCCCGCATTCTTCAACTTTCAAATTTTCCAAACAGCTGTCCATAAATAGGTTGAACAGCCACGGGGAAGCTACACAGCCCTGTCTGACACCTTTATGGATGCCAAACCAGTCCGAGTAGACCCTTCTACAGATATCTAATGCCTTAATTTTGAAATAAACTGTTTTTTTCTATGATTGGAAAATAAAATGGGATAGTTCCTTTATTGAACTTTATAGGTTCCTTAATGTCACTCACACTCTCTATTCTATCCAATTTAACCCCAGATTTTTCATTTAAAATATTACGTTTTGTTTTGTTTTTTATATTTGCGAAATAGTAAGGAATTGTACCTTTCTTATGTACTTTATTAATTAATTCAGAACATTTAATTAGTGTTGAACGCTGTTTAATAATATTTTTTAGTTGGGAATAGTCTAAAAATTGTTGATCATAATCTATACAATCAATTATATAGTTAATTCCTTTACAAGTGTTGAATAGATTTTTATAATGGGAATTTTCTTTTATAAAATAACAGTTTTTATATTGACTACATACTTTTATAATATTGGAATTTATCATCCCTGTATTTAAATGTCTACTATTTAAAACATTTAAAATAATTACAGTATGTTTTCTTAGTTGTTTTAATGTTATATATAATTCTGATGAAACAGCTAGAGGATTTTTATCGTTTTCACCAACACAAATAATAATTTTATCTGACAGACCATAATCTTGATTGAGAACACAACTTTTTAGTACATTTTCAGTTAAGGCATCAGGTTTTGTATAACCGATTACATCATATTCCTTATATTTACTATGTTCTCTCGAACGAAGCAACGCCGAGGCTAAGCCGACACATTGTTGCGTTCCAAATATAAATATTTTTCTTTTTTTAATATTGCAGTTTGTTTGACGTAGATGCTGAATATCTTCCTCCAACTTGTTTTCTAGTTCTATGTTTTTGTTTTTAGTCATTAACAGGTTATTTTTGTCATCTATCCTGACGTCTTTTATAGCTTACAATCAGCTAAATGGATGGATAACATCAACATTTGTATTTAAATTTTACAGTTAGTTATACTACAAAATTATTGTCAAGGGCTTAGCTTAGATAACTTATAACAAAATTTGTAAATTTCATTTAGAATATACTTATCTAGATACGTATTTCTTTTACAACATCCTTTGTCTTTAGAAGATGTAAGTGCTTTTTAAACATACAAAGTAAGACATTATTTAAGTGTGCTTAATTAATGGATGGAATCTATTTAGTGTGTATTAACATACTAGCGTACAATTTGGGTAATGCTTGGTATTAGGTTAATTTGAGTATGAATTTTAATTGTTTGGAGGTTGGAATTTATATTAAAATATGAAAATGCCATACGCTGTACGAATTGTGATCTTTAATTAACATAAAGTAATTATTTATCGAATCCTTCTGCAATCTGCTATAAGTGTAAGTGAAAAATTTATTTTATACACAATGTTGTAAACTTTTTAAGCTAACCTTGTTCTGTAATATATACTAATGTATAAGACAATTTTACGTGACACCTCACACTGAATGCGGTGTGATTACAGTGAGTAACAGAATCCGAATGCATGAAAATCAAATTAATGAAATTTTGGGTGCTTAGTCACAAAAGTTTAACAATAACAAAATCGAATTCGTTTAAATGAAATATAAATTATAAAAACTTTTTTTAAATAATAAATATAAGTGTCAATAACTTGTGATATGGCGTTGTGGTTGGGTTGCACGCAACACGACTCTGTACACGTAGAGCACGCAAACCGCATTTGGTGTGGCTCAGCCTTTAACAAGCGCTTGAACTATTTTGGTATATAACACTAACGATTCACGTGAAGTGAAATATCGTGTATATAAAATTTCTCTATTAATACTATATACCTATTCACAAACTTATAAAATGTAATGAAAACAAAAGAAATACTACACGATAAATAAATCATTAGTAAGTTTTGTGTGGACGCTATTCGGTTATCCCCACTGTCTACTTCCTTTTTGGTGAATATTTGTAAAATTAAGATCTTTTGTTATGCTATTATATGAAACCGATATCTTTTTTTTCGAGATATACAAGACCAAAAAAAAACGTTTGTCAACTAATACACACAACAAAAACGGACATCTTTTAAAAAGCTATAGAATCGAACTTTCGGAAGTCGGAGTAATTACATGAACTTCCGAATGGAAAGTCAACCATGACAAATTACAGTAGGCTTTAAAATAGTTTTTAACGAATTATTCACCAACTTGTTAACTTAAGCTCAACTAAGCTCATGTTCTTCGGTATTTGGGCGTAAATTTTGTTAAATGTTGTTAATACGTTATTAAGTGATAAATTTTGGCACAAATTTGATATAAAATCAAACGAATGGAACTTTGCGTTTAGTGACGTATGAAAGCTTTGACATTTTTAAGTAAAACTACTAAGTTTTAATTCAAAATACTTAAATATATATATTTTTTTTATTGAACAACATTTACGGACCGGAGGAGAAAAGCTTATAGTCTGTAATTTAATTGCCCCGCAAAAATTACAATATTTTTGCGGGGCAAATCTGCGCACACTACAATAAATGTTTGCTACTCCAAAACTCACACATAGCAATTAAAACAATAAACAAGCAATAAAGTAACAATTTCACATACACATAGTTATATTAAAACAGTATCGCTCGGTGACAGTGAAAACTCGCTCGGATCAGTCGCTTGATCGATCAACATATTGTATGATGGGCGAGCGGTCTGTTATTATTTTAAGTTTTAAGTTTAGAAAGAAGTAAATAGCAACAACGTGATTAAAAATATTTATGTATGAACCTGATGATAACGTCGTCTTTTTGTAATTTTAACGTGGCAGATCTCAACTGCATTGTTGAAGGACGTCGATTCAACTGCGTAACCAGAGTCTAGTAAGCAGTGCGGCTGCAACAAGTTTTCTTTTACGTATGTACAAAACCGTGTAGTCTTACACTTTGACGTAGGGGTACGTCTGCTTGCGGCAATTCCCGCCGTGCCGGTGGTCCGTGTTGCTCTATGATTTTTTCACGTAGAAAATACTTTTGTTATTATTTATGTGACATGTGACGACTTTAGTGATAAGTTGAGAGGGAGGGAATACATAGTATGTGAGCATATTCATGTATGTGTGCAGTTTTATACGTGGTAGAGCCACGCTGCAGCTGTATTATAGTTGTATATGGTCGGCTCGACCGGGGAAGGACCACGCTCTCACAGAATATCAGCGTAAAATAGCAGCTGTTGGGTTTCGTATGGTGAGTGTAGAGATCCGGAGACCTTTTTTACATCATCATCATCATCATCATCATTACAGCCCTTCACAAGTCCACTGCTGAACATAGGCCTCCCCCAAGTAATGCCACAAAGCACGGTCCTGAGCCACCTGCATCCATCGACTTCCTGCATGTCTTACCAGGTCGTCACTCCATCTAGTGGGGGGTCGCCCTACACTACGCCTACCGGTACGAGGCTGCCACTCAAGAACCTTTCTTCCCCATCGGTTATCGTTTCTTCGAGCTATATGGCCGGCCCATCGCCACTTCAGCTTACTAATCCGTTGGGCTGTGTCGGTCACTCTGGTTTCACTGCGGATATCCTCATTTCTGAGTCTATCACGCAGTGAAACTCCGAGCATAGACCTCTCCATAGCTCGCTGAGCGACCTTGAGCGTCCTCATACGGCCAGCAGTGAAGGAGGCCACTGCATATAATTACCATCGGGTATGTATGTGCTCGTTTGTCACCCTTATTCTATAAAAAAAGTTGCGTTGTCTGTGTGCGTGGGCATGCGGGTGCGCGCGCTCTTGTGTATGTGTGTGTTTATATTATATTTAGTATTACGTTTTACATCAAAGTAAATACTATTTACCATATGTGCTCAAAGTAAATTTTGCGAGAAAACATATTTAATTGGCAATTGAAATGGAATCAGGGTATTTAATTGCGTAACTCGTTATTTGGTCCCGGACCGCTGTAGTAGGTAGGTAGCTTATGGGCCCGCATAATCGAACGGTTAATGGTAATATCGCGATGCCTTTCCAAAACCTACCCTTAGTTTTAAGCTCTACTTTTTATCAATATTATATCTCTCAGCGTAGAACGAAGCTACGAGGGCGGCACTGAAATTTTCGGGAATCAAGGAAGTGACACAACATTACTATTTAAAAATGTATTTATTGCTTTTCGAACACACTGACACATTTTTCCATACGATGGAACCAATCATTGAAGCAACCATTCCATTCGAAATTTGGGGTCTCCAAAATAGCCGTTTTGTAGGCGTCTACAGCTTCTTCAGGTGATGAAAATCTCTGTCCACGCAATTTATTGTTTATTTTAGGGAAAGTATAGAAATCATTAGGGCTTAGGTCGGGGCTGTACGGCGGATGGTCTAATAATTCTATGTTTTCTTGCTCTAAAAACTCTTTTGTTCTCTGTGCGGTTCTCACACCGCACACAGAACAAAATCTCATTTCGCATTGTCGTGATGAAGGATCATGCGGCGGTTGCAGTTCTCTTTACAGAGTTCAGAAACGCTTCTTTACAGAGTTCAGAAACGCATCTTCTCCCAAAAAACGGTGAAGCTCTGTGAGAATCCACAACATAGAGTGACGTCCTAATAAAACATGTATGTAGACAATGAATGAACATGTGGTTTAAAAGCTCGCTTCAACCTCTCAAACGGCAAGCGTCCAAATTTGACTGCTTCGATATTCCGTCAAAATTCAAGAGGTCAAATATGACCGCACCTACCCACAGCACTTTAACCCATAAATATTTATGTTCAGAGACTACTTTCTATGAAAAAGTTTGGCATTATAGAATCAATATGAAGTTTTCTAATACTCTAGTGAAATAAAAAGTCACATAGTCTATGGATATTTATTTATAATCTTCGTTAATTTCGTACGCCATTTTCGTGTGAATGTTATTTTGTTGATTTTTGGATTTTCTAGTGTTTTGTTAGTTTTAGTATAGTGTTTTATTATAAAATTGTAATGAAAGTATTTGTTTGAATATAATTTATCTTTTTATATAAATAATTTTGAGTAATTTATAGAAATAATAATGATTTTCACGCTGCCGATATCCTCTTGGAATGTTTTTTTTGTCACCATCATGTAATCAAAATACAATAAAATCTTTTCGTAATTAAGTAAAACTTGGCTTTTGTTTAGACCACAGGATAGAGAATTTTGTATAGATTTTAGAAAAGTAGTCTCTAAATATAAGATTTAATGGCTTAAAGTGCTGTGAGTGGGTGCGGTTGCATGCGACTGCATGGGATTTTAGGGGGATTGAAGAATTAAATTATTTTGTGGGAAACGTCTATTATTAATTAAGAAATAAAATGGGAATCAAATTTATAAACCTATAGGAAAATTGTCTCTAAGTTTTTAACCAAAGCTAATAAACTAAAGTTGATGCATTTGCTATTAGAAAAAATATAAATGCATAAAACTCCTGGATGAACCTTAAGTTTTACGCACTATTATCCACAATCTTAAAGTACGGAATACAGAAAAAGGAATAATCTTATAGTCTTAGTAAGCCTGTTGCTAAATCCTTGTCAAGAAGAGAAAAAAAAACTAAGTACTTACTGAAATTCTTACCTTGGTCAACAACTGTTATGTAACATTTCCTTTGATCTAAATTTACCTTGCTGAGGCAGTACAGCCAGGGAGGCATTTATGTTTGTAAAGCATAAAAATAATCACTAAGCCCTTGTATATATAACAATATATCTATTGTCTAAAACCGTGTTAGGTAAAGTAAGAAATTTACTTATTGTTTTCCTATTATGATTTGGGTTTATATTGTGAAGTTAAACGGTTATTTTCTGGAAGGATGAAAAAAAAACTAGGATACTATCAAAGCTGAAGTCTTACATAATTTGTTTTACATAGCCGAATTTCATAAAAAAAAGAAAAAGCAAAAAAACATATATTAGTCAGAGAAAATACGATTATTTATAGTCGACTTCAAGAACGAGTAGGTGTTCATTTCGACTGTATGTTTTGTTTATGTGTTACCTAATAGCCTTTCTCTGGCTGAGCCAATTTTGATGATTCTTATTTTTCATTTGAAAGCTGGTGCTTCTCATGTGGTCCCATGTAAATTTGATCGGGATCTGAGCAGTAGTTTTTGAGTTGTCCTTAATAATGTGTATTTGATTGAATTCCAATACATTGATGATATTCTTATTTTATTCATAATGAAATCGGTTGCGCAATATTTTTAATTTTGCCACTTGTATCAGTTACCTCACAATATCACATGTATGCCACTAAAACTGTAAGAAAGTTAGTAAATAAGTTGTTTATTTTTAAAACTGCTTAATATTCCTGCAAAAAGTCAGACAGCTAGTTAGATAAAGTATTTTAACAAGAACATACATTAATTTTTTCTGTACATAGTACCAGACATTCACCCCCTTCTCGTCCTAGAGGAAGTGGTATTGATAAAATGTTAGAAAGACAACAAATATATATATATATATATATATATATATATATATATATATATATATATATATATATATATATATATAAGTCGGTGGCTTATATCCAAAACTTTCTCCATTTTTTATAACTTAGGCCATTATTAATTAAGAGTATTATTAGCGTTTACATATAAAATAGTATAAAGCAAATAAACAATAATTCATAAAGTTAAATTATATTATCTAAATTTATATACTATGTTTATTGCTTGTTTCGTTGGAAGTTGTTAATTGTGACAATTTATGACAGTAAATAATTAAAACGAAGCAATGACATGAGGTGTATAGTGTTGCCAGTGGTAGTTCATATAGGTTGGAATACCAGTAAAAATCTTATTTTCCCCCGTAAAGTGAAAACTCGTGTGATTCGGTCCGTCAATTCATGACTACATAGTATAACAAATACAGAGCAGGCGTCGACTTCATACAATTTTGATCGAAAGACCCTTACAAGTAAGTTACTTTGATCAAATAATTATAATGTATTTCATATTGATATCTTATTTTAGATAACTAAGGGTTATCCGATTACAGTGTGGGTGTCTTCAAGGCAATAGTGAATAGGCTTTTGTAAAGTCAGTGCGCTTCACTATCGTATGCTACATCACCACCTACCATCAGGTGGGATTGTAGTTCAGCGCTGTCTTAGAATAAAAAAAGTTATCATAAAGTACATATACAGTGGTGACGGTTTGATTTCCACTGGCTACGAATCCAACCAGAGTTACCACAATATCTATGTAATTCTTTGTTGGTAGGACTTCTTTTCTGAATAGGAGGAGTTCAGGTCTGAATAGTACAGAGAACCAATAAAATTACAGATGTTATGGTAGAGGAGGACTTTTCTGAATAGGAGGAGTTCTGGTCTGAATAGTACAGATAACCAGTAAAATTACAGATGTTATAGTAGAGGAGGACTTTTCTGCATAGGAGGAGTTCTGGTCTGAATGGTACAGATAACCAGTAAAATTACAGATGTTATGGTAGAGGAGGACTAAGAATTAAGGGTTGAAAACTTATCTGTAGCCTTCTTTGCTTGAAGTTGACTGCAAGTACCCTTGCACTGCAGTAACAACTTACTATCAGGTGAACTGTAAGCTCGTTTCTCACGTTGTTTTATAAAATTGCACAGCTGGTTTTCTTAAGGCTAGTAACGAAGTCAATTCTTGTGTGATATATGATATAATTTTTCCTCTTATGGGTAACTCTTTTAGAATACTGAATTAGATTCGTTCGTAGAATAAGCTCTATAGTTTACGTCGTTCTTTTGATTAAGTTATAGAAAAAATAGTATGTGCGTATAATGGGAATGTATCTGTAAGTTTAAATTTATTATTCAAGTAAATATTTTTATGTGTTAATACCATAAATTCGAACTTGTACGTCATAATTTTCACTTTTTAAAGAATAAGTGTTACTTTATTAATATACATAACGGCGATTTTAAGCTTATATGATCCTTCTATGTATTCCGTTCTCCATTTGCTTACGTAATATAAAGTTGCAAAATTTTTCTTGTTCCACTCACATTAATCATTAGCTTTGCATTGCTGGACATTAACCATCTACTGTTTAACATACATATAGTGACAGTATTTCAACGTGACTTTGGAATGTTTTTGATTTTCTTTTTATTAAAATTCTTTTTAATAAAACTTAATTGTTGGCAACATTAAATTTAAAGATTCATATTTAAATATGGCATCTTTTGTCTGGCTTTCGCCCATACGTTATATTATCCGTTTTGTACAATAAATTAATAACGCCAACGTTGAAACTTGCATATACCGGGCACTATTACAGACAATACGAGTATAAATACAGGGTGTCCGGTTTCCGATGTCCGATACTTTAAGGGGTTAAAATACAATTAATTTTATCGACAAATCAGGGATCAATGTTTTTTTTTCGCCATCAATAAAAAATGGCAGCACTTTAAAAAAAATGTTGGCGAAGCATAGATGCTTGTATTAATTTAACAATATCTACCCAAGTAGAAGACTTTCAAAAACAAAATTGGTCTCAAATGTTAGTTAATAGTGTAGACAATAAATCTATATTCAAAATATTATTTTTTAATTTTTCAGTATTAGTAAAAAACATTTTCAAAATCAAAAATAAATTAGACAACAAATTGATGTTGTTTTTCAGATTCTTAGCTTTAAAAAAAACCATCGTGTTAACCAATTTTTTTTTACTTGTTTTTATTATAATACAGGATATTTGCTATAAATGCACATTTAAATCTTAACTGTGAGTTAGATAGTTTAGGAGCTATGATAATTTGAATGTAACTGTTCAAAGTGCCTCTACTCCGATATTAGATAACTAAACACCCATTCCAGTGAGTAAGATAAAATTCTTCAATAATTCAAGGAATCGTAAACAAGCACAATAGCATCCTTTGTGTGAGCAGGTAAAAAACGCTGTGCACAACAGTGCGAGCGAGACAGAATAACGGCTGTCTCCAGGTAAAAAGGGTGCAGTGTGCGCTTGTGCCGTCGAGCAGTCGTCCCTCGCTCTGCGTTGTGATAACATTCCTGGTTTTAAGTAAATCTAATCTACTTACTGTACATAATTATGGTTTGTTGTTAGACTTTGTTACGTTTTTGTTTTGTTGTTGAACTGTTACTTTTTGTTTATTACAATGAACGAGTACTCAAGCCAGCATATCGCTGACATCCATTTCGTGTATGGATTGTGTAACAGGAGTGCAAATAGAGCTGTTGTAGAGTATGCACGCAGATTTCCTAACAGACGTACGCCGAATGCTCGCACTTTCGTGAGAATTCATTTGAGACTTGCGGAAAATGGAACAAGAAGGCTCGGTAACGAACGTACTCGTGTTTTGTCGCTCCAAGATGAACATCAAATATTGCAAATGATTACTCAAGACCTAGGGTCTGAGCATTAGACGCATAGCTAATCGTCTCAGTCTATCAAAATGGTCGGTGTGGAAAATTTTAAAAAGAGAAGGATTACATCCTTACCATTTTCGAAGGGTGCAAGAAATACTGGAACCGGATTATGTAAGAAGAGCAATATTTTGTTCGTGGATATTGAGAGAAACGCGATATGATCCAAACTTTTTAAAAAGAATTATGTGGACAGACGAAGCTACTTTCACGCGATCAGGGTATACGAACTACCGTAACGAACACCTGTGGTTTCAAGAAAATCCACATGCGATCCGCCCAAGTTCTTTTCAACATAAATTTTCTGTCAACGTTTGGGCCGGAATGATTGACGACATTCTAATTGGACCATTCATTTTACCGGAGACAATGAATAGCCCAAGATTCCTAAATTTCCTGGAAACGAAGGCGTGTTGCCAAAATCGTTACAGAACAATGTGTTGCACTCATTCCAACATCCTTAATTTAATTTTGAAGTAAACTTAAATTCGGATCAAACCTTATTTATACTTTGCTTTATGCAAAATTTTTGAGAAATATCTATATGTAAGGAAAATATGTGGGTAAAATTATCGACATTATTATAAAAATATTGCATATTAGCCAGTTCTTGTCTTCTGATTTGGAGAAATTTTAATTGGATTTGAAGAAAGAAACTGGTAAAGTATTTCATTCCTATGTCGGTTTTGGCGGAAATTAAATAATACTGTTTATTTTATGTTATTGATGAACTGATGAAGTAATCAGATAAAAAGGGTTAATAGGATAATGTTATATATACAATGAGATATATTTTAATACCTTCTTTAAATCCGTAATTTTTTCATAGAGGATAATATGAAAAATTGTTAATATATTTCATCACTGCAAGACGAAAACTAATTGAATTAAGAAATTAATTTACTTTTAATGTAAAGTACAACAATCCGAATCAGAAAACTACAAAAAGGTGTTAAGACATGGAGTATCGAAATTGTATCGAAGAATTTAAGCCTCGAATTCATTGTTTCTTTTTTTTACTATTTTTATTTTTCGAAAACGCACACAAGATTTTTCTTCGATATCGTGACTTATATACATAAATTTCACAAGGACAGACAATTATTCAATTCATAAGATAACATGTAAAAGAGTTTGAATAGTTTTTGTATTTTTGAGTGGATTAAACACAAGATAACAACTAGAATGTCATCTAAATAATTACTTTTCAAACTCAATCCCCTTTGTTATCACTGGTAGGCTTTTTTAATAATAGTTTTAATCTCAGCACAAATTAAAGATCAGCAAAACATATACATATAAGATTTTTTTTAACGTTGTTGTACAGATCTATACTTTAGTCAATTATTTACATCATGAAGACAGAGAATCAGAATAATTATTATCAAACATTTTGTTTTATCAGAAAAACCAAATGTAAATACATTCCTGTTACAAAAAAGGAAATAATTATTAAATGCTTGTAATGTACGCTCTCTTCTCATTTTTATGTTAACCGCGACGGGTTCGCGACCTTCCGCAACTTTCATTTATAACAAGTTATAATTGTGACACGGATTTATGTGTGGTCAGTTTGTATTTGATCACAATAGTTCGAACTGTAATACGCTATATGTGTAGGTGGTTTTATGGCAAAGTTGGAGATTGTATAGATGGTATCGTATGTTACATTCTCGTCGTAGAGCAGCGCTGCGAACAATTTACAATTCGATTTTCAATTGGACCTTTCCGTACTCAGTAGGTTGTGACGGTTTAACGTGATATGAGTATACTTTCATTTTATATTAAAGCAACCAGCAAGATTAAATTGACTTTGCAAATAATGAATTAATACTAAATAGCTTATTAACAAACGAAAATTAAACGAAAGTTGTTAAATACAAACACTAATTTAAATATATATATATATATATATATATATATATATATATTTTTCGTAAAATAAACTTCTGTCAAGAAAATTGTCACAGCTTGTTGAGCCGAGAAAGATCTTTAATTGTACACAGCGTCAAAATAAAATGTTGACAAGGACTATCTAAATTAGTTTTCAATATCTGTCAAGTAAATAACAATTTAATAACATTTCTTAACGTAAAAATAATAAAAATAAATTTAATCATAATGAGAAAATAATTTAGCCGATTTCTGCTACTTAAGTTTGAAGAAGTTGTGGTGTTGTGTTTAGTTGTGGCATTTATACTTCACACAATTATTGTGGGAGTGAAAGAGGTGTTTTTTAAAATAATTTTAGTCCGTATGAATTTAAGATTCAGTCGTAAGTGCGACCTCCGATCATGTAATCCCGGGGTTCGAATCCCGGGAGGTACTGGATTTTTCCAGCAAGAAGTTTTGAGTAGCAGTCTGGAGTTAGGAAGATAGTGGTGATTCATATCCGTGCCTCGGAAAGTAAGTAAAGCCGTTGGTCGTGTGCCTGATTCTAACCCTGTCCTTCGCAGATGGCTAGTCTCCGTTGAGACTGGTTTCTGAGACTGAAATTTGGTCTTATGAACACTATTATAAGTTTCAAAATAAAACACATGTATGAACTCTAGAAAATAAATAAAAATTTATTTACAATCATTTTCATTTTAAATAAATTAAATTTTATTTAAAATGAATTTACATTAATTTATCCTTAATCTTAAATGATAATACGAGTACGTTCAAAAACATACCTAAATTGATAGTTGTTAATATAATAATGTAGTTATAAAAAACATTGTTTTAAAAATTTTAATATTGTAATAATATTACCTAAAAGCATTTTATCGTATTGAAGCCAAGTTTTATAAATTACGTGGGTAATGTTTAAAAGAAATATGAAAGTTTCTGTTGTAAGTGTCAATGTAAAATTATTAATACGAATAAAAGCGGTCTAGGTGCGACACGAAAGGTCCACACGACTAACTTCCCGGTGGAAAGAATAAAAAAATGTCGTATGTTTTATTATTTTATACAATTTTTCATTCGGCAAAAAAAAAAAAACGAATTGACCGATTTTGCTCAAAATTTTATGAGGTCTAAGTTGCATAATTATGCGTTAAATGAAACTAGTCCCATGTCAATATCACTCTTTGTTCTCGAGATACTCGATATAAATTTGAACGTGCATACATACATACATACACACATACATACATACATACGTACATGTGCATACACGACTCCAAAGACCTTGAAACGAGGAGATATGTCAAAATTTCCAATTTGCAAAATCGGTCCCATTAAAATAACTTCCCACTGGGAAGTTAAAAATGGAATTAGCCATAAGAATTATTTGGGTAAATATACCTTATATATACCTATAAATATATTGAGATTTTATCTATAATGTTAGATTTATTGTTTGAAAATCTTTCCTTCGTAATATTATTGTAAGTATTTCAGAAAATAGTGGGGCTAGTGCGCCTTATGTAATTTTCCCAGATAATAACTTGTACGTCACTTCTTTTTATATTTTAATCACTGGTGCTCTGTAAGCGATTATGACACTTCTTAACGACTTGACTCATTGAAGTCATAATTCAGAAGATATTTTTTTCGTCGAGATGATATCCATGCTAGGGACCTATAAGTGACGTAGTCATGTTTAAAGTTCTATATTTATGGACCAAAATTACTTAATTAATTGAATTATTTGAATTTTTAGGTTTGCATATAAAACACGCTGTATTTCACTTTTAACTTCATATTAATTTATAATATGCCAATATCTAATATACATAATAGAAACTAAACGCTTTTTTTTATAAAACATAGTGATACTCTATGGTGCTTGCTGTGAGACATTGGCGGTATGAACGTCAATAAATGGCATAATTCGTCCACTCCAAACGGACCGCGACACTGTTTAGGGACCTACAAGAAACGGGCTTACTCCCTTTTAAAAGGCCGGCAACACATTGCATTTCCCCTGATGTTGCAGTTGACGGCGGTCAACACTTGACACAAGGTGCTCGTATTTAATGTATTTTAAAACATAATGTACATAATTTTTAGCTTTCTGCACTTCTTCGTTAACTATGCCAAATCTTACGCTCTTCCGTGCGCAAATATGCATAAAAGGGGGTATACAAATTTCTATTCACGTATTAATATATAAATGATGGTTTAGTTCCGAAAAAAATTACATAATCTAGACCCGATAGATAGACGCTGTTGTCGAGTTATCCGTAAAATTTATATTTAAATCCAACTCATCTCACTATCTTCGGAAAAGAAAGTCTGTTGTTAGTTAGTTAGTACTTATAATATATTACTTCTTACAGTTTGTTAGTACTTTATATTACAATTATATAAAACTCAGTGCAGCGCCAACTGCCATATAGCTCTCGTGTTCTTATATAAATGCACATTTTAAAAGTATAAGCTTGTGTAAATCTAAAATGTAAATTATATATTAAGAAATATGACTGTTTGTTGCCAAAATAAATGAAAAAAAAATAAGCTCAATGTATTCCCACAACCATGATATCGTTTGCGCGGCCCGGTGATCGTTAGTTCATTTTGTTTTATCCAACTCGTTTCCGCTCCAACATCCAACAGTTTGGGGGATAACTTAATGCGAATTTTCATTACGTGACAGCGATGCTTTCAACTCTTAATTACGTGATTTATTTAACTATGGAAATATTATGCTTATTTGAATTGATATTTTAACAATTAAAACGACTACGGACAGCTTAACTGTGTACACTGTGACAAAGCTAGATATTACGGTTTCAATATTGTATACTGTTAAATTCTATGAACCTCAGTACTATCTATGTGCAGAGTGATTTAAGAAACTGTTGGATTGTTGGGAGCTCTAAGTCTCGATGTAGGTCAGCATTACGGACATAATAGGGCGAGTTAGTGGCCCTACGACAGAATAGATTTTGAACTATTTGAAGTTCATTTATAGCTTTGGGCTTAGCATGTGCGAAAATGGGGGCCGCGTAGGTCATGACAGGTCGTATGCAGACCTTATATAGGGTTCGCTTGTTGCGGAGGGACATTTTACTGTGTCTGCCCAACATGCTGTTGAGCCTACCCATGTAAAAACGTGCGGTGCGAGTAACTTTCTTGATATGGGGCTAGAAAGTGAGCCTTGCATCAAGGGTGACGCCTAGGTACTTGGCTTTAGTTTGCCATGGGACAAGGGTTCCTAACATCCTGATTGGCGGAGTGGTGGTGAGACGGCGTCGTTTATATTCGAAGCAAACGGCGGAGCTTTTCTCCGGGTTTACGTCGATACGCCATTTTTGGAACCAAGCTCCTAAGTCGCTTACTGACTTTTGAATCTTGTTCCGAATCTGTGGTAGTGAGTTGCCTTTGGAGTAAAGGGCTGTGTCATCTGCAAAGAGGGCTAGTTTGACACCATTCGACGGGATAGGGATGTCGTTGGTGAATAGTATGTATAGGAGGGGAGCAAGCACAGAGCCTTGAGGAACACCGGCTTTTATTTGAAGGGTAGAGGATAGCGTGCCTTCGTGTCTAAAACGAAAGGTACGATCCTTCAGATAGGAGGCTACAAGGCGAACGAGACGGTCTGGGAGGCCTAAGTCGTACAGTTTGTAGATGAGGCCCTCGTGCCAGACTTTGTCGAATGCCTTGGCAATGTCAAAGAAGACCGCGATGGTTTTTTGACGGCGAGGGTAAAAACCGCTGAGGATGTATTCTACTATGCGGTGAACTTGTTGGGGGCACGAGTGTTTGGCTGGAAACCCGAATTGTTGTGGGATGACAAGAGGGTCGCCGTCTGTGGGAAACTCTGTGGATACTGCAGTCCATGGGCATATATAGTCAACTTCAAATAAAGAAGGCTATAGATGCGTTGTCACCCCTGTGGTCTATAGGTAGATCTCACGGCCTGTACTTGTACTGGCTCTCTTTACCCTTCAGAGCGGAACACAGTGTAAGCAGTGTTATTTAGCTGCAGACATAGGTACCTATCCAGACGTACTCCCAGGCAAAAAGATATTTTTTACTCAACTAATTTAATATAAATTTGGTGATGTGTCGCTAAGTTGTTATTTTTTGTAAATCTATAAAAGTTTTCGGATCACTTTCTTAGTTCTTAGCTTGACATTACGAGTTTATATTCTTTCACACCTGTAACTGTGCAATATACAAATCGTATTATAATTAATTGAGTGATAATAGTTCTAAAATGAACGTTAGTGTCTTCTTATATATTTGCTCCAAAATCGTTAGTTTATTATAAAGATAAGTATACTCTTATTTATTACATCTTGCGAAAACCCAATACCATTATTTAAGAATAACTTGGCATTGTCGCACAGAACATAATGGAATTTGTTATTTTATATTTTTAATAGCAGTTAATGCAACATATACTCGGCAACAGCGTAGTCCTGATAACTCAAAATAATAGAAGAATGTGGTCTGTGTTGTGTGGTGTGTGTGGTCAAAATCCTATGAGACAATCTATGGGAGATGCCAAACTACAGCTGTGGATTAGCTCCCACCGGCAAATAGTTACAGTCAGAACTACGAGAACATTATTGCATTGCTGATCGGAAGCCCAAGTCAAGTGCGACGAGTAGAATGCAACAGTAGCCTAATGGCAGGGCGTGGACCGCGAATTCAAAAAGTTCGTGGGTTCGAACCCGCCATTCGACTACTGCCGTGACCCACTCAGTAATGTTTATAACATTGCTAATATTCTTTAAGAAAAAATGGGACATTTCCGCTGCAACGGACAAGTTGCTTCCTCTTTACTTCTGAGAGTTGCAAATTTGTTCCAAAATTTATAATTATTAGAAACTAGCGACCTGCCCCAGTTTCGCATGGGTAATTTCTTTTATAGGATAAGGTGACAAACGAGCACACCGTCCACCTGATGGTAAGTGGTTGTTGTGGCCCATAGACATCTATCCTCGATTACCAATCAAAATGCAGATGTGTTGTCACCCGTGAGGACTAAGATGGAATGCCTCGTTTCCAGAAAAAAGGGTCTGCTGCATATTAACGATCTACTTATAACCGGTATCTATGGGTATGCAATCGCAATACATGCCTGTATTGTCAGATTTTCCGAATGGAGAGTCTCCGAATGGAGCGATGCCAATCTCATGAGATTCAGCATGTCCAAAACACAAGCGTGTCTTTTCACCGCTAAAAAGAGCCCACTCACCCTGGCTCCTACTTTCCGGAATGTATCTTTGGAGTACACTAACCGCCTTCAGTTGTTGAAATGTGTGGGTTGAATTTTCTCCGAACCCTAGCTGTGGGTAGTTCATTGAGTCCAGAGCCAAAGCGTTGGACTCAGTGCAGAGACGTGCTAAGAGACTCATTGGTGACCTTGATTTGATTGAAACCAACCTTGTCAGCCTCGAGCACAGGCGCAGAGTAGCTAGCCTCTCGGTATTTTATAGGATGCATTTCGGAGAGTGTGCGCAAGAATTGCACGCTTTGATTCCTCCCTCTCCTTTCCACCATCGGACGACCAGGCGGTCGACGGGTCTTCACCCCTTTGTTGTCGATTTTCCACGAATTAGAACCAAACGGTTTATTTCGACATTTTTAATGCGTACATCAAAGAAGTGGTATAATTTGCCGGCGTCTATCTTTCCGTCCGAATTCAATCTGAGCGTCTTCAAGGCAAGAGTGAATCAGCATTTGTTACGCTAAGACAGCGCGATTTACCATTTAAGGCTGCATCACCACTTACCACCAGGTGGGATTGTGCTCAAGCACTGGCTTATAAAAAGTAAAAAAAAGATCTCCGATTTTCTACACTCACCATACGAAACACAGCAGCATTGAGCTACTATTTCACGCTGGTATTGTGAGAGCGTGGTCCTTCCCCGGTCGAGCTGACCCATTCGTGCTACAACTATACTACTAATATAAATAATAAATGTAGCACGGTTCTACCGCGTAATTTCTGGATCTCGGTAACAGTATCACCTACCGGGTTCAAATGGGACGCATTTAAACACTCACAAAAAGATTCATCAAAGAGAGAGAGAGAAAGAGAGACTAACGAACAGCAATTGATTTTTATTTATAGAGAAGATAATAAATGACCTTTTGTGTTAGTTGCTGCCCCTTTACACCATGTACGTAATTATCATAATAGTAATATCTATGATGCCAGTTGAAATATATTAAATAACTAACTTTTTGCCGATACTTCACCCTCGTAGAACTTAAAAAAAACCTGAATAACTACAATAGTGGTCTTTAGGTTAATTGTTTCATATCAAAAAAAAATTTCAAACTCTGTTTTTAACTATATCGAAAGCTAAAAAGGAAGTTTAAAGTTAGTAGAAACTAGCGACCTGCCCCAGTTTCGCATGGGTAATTTCTTTTATAGGATAAGGTGACAAACGAGCACACCGTCCACCTGATGGTAAGTGGTTGTTGTGGAAAACTATGAAAGTTTTAAAGGATAAGGTAGAACCTTATCCTTTAAAACTTTCATAGTTTTCCTGTATAATTTTATTGTAATTAGAAGACAAACTGTAAGGAACTTTTTTTGTTTAAAATTGCAAACCATAAAAGGTTTAGTAACTATTTTGGATGTAGTTTATATCAGTTCTTCGATTTCATAATAAAAAAGAACAGCATGCTTATCGATTAAAGTTAGTCTGTATATAATGTAACAGGAGTGATAACTGTTCACTGCTCTCTATCTATTCGTAAAGTTTCATCACAATTCGTTCGGAGATTTCAGCCTAGCCTAAGAATAGACAGACTGACAGACATAATATTTTTTAATGTTTATCGTGTTAAAATAATGACGTTAATACTATGCAAATAGCCTCCCGAGTTTAGTAGAAACCAGTGATTTAGATATTACTCGCGGACACTTCAGTTTTGTTTCTATTTATTGATTAAAAAATGTGATATTCGAATATGACATTTTCACGTTACTGTTTTGTAAATACCTGGCACAAATAAAAATCAGCACTAAAGCTATCTGTTGTATCCAGTGCGGTTGTAATCAATTTTGGTTGTTGGTTGTTTGTCCATAAAATATAAGCAGGTGAATCTGGCTCGGAGCAGCACTAAAGCACTTAAGAACGCTCGAAGTGTGATGAATGAGTGTGTTGCTAGGAGCGCCAGCGGTTCGGAACGCTGCGCCGCGCCGCCGTTCACATGATTGATCGTGTTTTATATTATAGATCAAATTAAGACAAGAATATAGCGACTTTGTCCAATGTCAATATAATATTTTTAAATAATTGACAACATCGTCGCATAATTGTATGTTTATTGCCGTAAGTGAATCTAATATTTCATTTCGTAATTTTTTTATAGTGTAGGGTGGCAAACGAGTACACAGTCCACTTGATGGTAAGTGGTTGCTGTGGCCCATAGACACCTACATGTATCCTCGATTACGACTCAAAATGCAGATGCGTTATCACCCGTGGGGACTAAGATGGAGTGCCTCATTTCCAGTAAAAAGGGTATTTCGTAAAATATTCATGACTAGCGCCCTGCCAAGTTTTCGCTTGTATATAATCTATTAATGTGGCGTGATTTAGATTTAAGTAATTAAAGACTAAATCAAAAGTTTTCCGAACAAAATATACTATATCCCTTCTGGAAATGCTTTCTATCGGTTCGTAAAGCTTCATCGCGATCGTTTAGCTAATCCGAGGATTAGCCTGTACTGACCAGACAGACAAAAATTAAAAAAAATGGTTATTTATCTCGTAATATCATGCAAGTAACCGTAAGCTTAATACATATAAGCTAGTTGTTCTAATACTACAGACATACAATATAATTTTATTTATATGTACACAAGAAATGTTTTACTGAAATCGATCTTGACAAATTACGATAATGGATAATTAACTATATATGTTTCTTATATACGTAACTTTCATGTTTGATTGCCAGCTTCAAGATCTCAATAACCGAGGATTGCGGCTTAATTTCCAAGTCCGTTCAAAATAAATATACCAATTAAATAATAACTTAAGAGCGTAAACATAAGAATCGACGGCAATATAAAAAGTGCTTGAAGTTGCTTCATTTTCAATAAAAATGTAATTAAAAGAGGCAGATATGAAGATAATTGGTAGAGCCATGCTGCAGTTATATTAGTAGTATATTTGTAGCACGAATGGGTCGCCTCGACCGGGGAAGGATGTTTCCTATGGTGGGTGTAAATAACCGGAGACCCTTTTTACTGGAAACGAGGCATTCCATTATAGTCATTACGGGTGACAATGCATCTGCATTTTGATTCGTAATCGAGGATAGATGCAGATGTCTATGGGCCGCAGCAACCACTTACCACCAGGTGGACTGTGTGCTCGTTTGTCACCCTATCCTATAAAAAAAATTAAAACTTAAATTAAGTAAGCGATAATCAACAATTATATAAGTAAGGCCGTATATCTATTCATATTATATAAGTTTATGTAAGTAGTATCAGACGAGTGTCATCTGTTTCTGTTTTGTTCAACCCCCGAAGGTCGTCCTTTTAAAGGGTATTTAACGAGGTCCTAGATCCAAAGATTAAACCGCATATGCTTATATTAGGCATTCTTTTGTCTTTAACGAAAGATTTAAATGGATTTTGTTTAATCTATTGACGGGATGAATAAAAAAGACGCCATTAAAGCGTTAATGTGTCCGCAAATTGCTTGCTGAGACTAAAGAAGAATCTCATAACTGCCTTTCCTATTGTACGTATTGTAAAATTCCGCTATAGCTATGTAGCTATTTTATTCAGTGTACTATCTAAAAGTCGTTTTTCTTTTGGCATGTATTGTTTTTGAATAACAAGGAGTTTGCAATACGTCTTATATTACAAGACAAATCTTTTTGTAAAGTAGAACAGCGTGACAAGCGAGTACACGGTCCACCGTAAGTGGACACTATGAGTCATAGACATCTACATCTATTCTCAATTTTGAAGTCCTACATGAAATGTCTCTACGTAATAATGGCTTCCGGCTCCTGTCACTTACTATACGAAATATAGCAGCATTATGCTGCTATTTTACATTAGCATACTATGCGAATGTGGTCGTTCCCGGTCGAGCCAACCCATTTTTTTTTGCGCCCGAAGCAATTAAAGGGCTACCCTATACGTAGGGAGGCGGAAAATGCATTACGCATTCCACGATAGCCGGTCTATCGTCGTTATGAGGGCCTCACATCCTACCGGGGAACCTAAGTGATACCCTCTAAAAACCGCCTTTGGGGACAGGCAGATTAAGCTTTATTGTGCCTTATCGTGAGCGATTCTCTTTTGGGAAAAGAGTGCACAGGCGGCTACGAGCCGCTGAGATAATTTAATTTAATTAGAGTTTGCCTAAGCCGCCAGGAGGCAGTTCAGGTCGTTTGATAGTTTATTAGGGGGGTCCGAGAGAGAGTTTCTCGGCCTGCGGACTCGATAGCGAGAGGGGGGTGGGACTGCATAAGTAGCTGCCTCGCGAATTAAATGGTTTGAGTGCGACTCTGAGGCTTTGAAGAAGTTCTCAGAGAGTTTTTTGAGAAATTGTTGAATTGTGGGGAGCTCTAGGTCCCGATGAAGGTCGGCATTACGGACGTACCAAGGTGCGTTCGCAGCTCGACGACAGAAAAGGTTTTGAACTATTTGGAGCTCATTAATAATTTTAGGGTCGGCGTGGGCAAAAACGGGGCCCACGTAGGACATGACTGGTCATGTACAGACCTTATAAAGGGTGCGCTTGTTTCTAAGGGACATTTTACTGTGTCGGCCCAACATACTGTTGAGCCTACTCAGGTAAAAACGTGCTTGACGGGTTACTCTTTTGACGTGGGGCCTGAAAGTGAGCCTTGTGTCTAGAGTGACACCTAAATATTTGGCAGTCGTATGCCAGGGGACAGGGGTCCCTAGCGTACGTATTGGTGGAGTGTTTTTGGGACGGCGTCGTTTATAATCGAAGTGAACGGTGGAGCTCTTCTCCGGGTTCACATCGATGCGCCATTTTTTAAACCAAGCTCCTAGGTCGTCAACTGACTTTTGAACCTTGTTCCGTATGAAAGGTAGCGAGATACCTTTGCAGTAGATAGCAGTGTCGTATGCAAAGAGGGAGAGCTGAACATCTTTCGACGGGATGGGAATGTCGTTGGTGAACAGGATGTACAGCAGAGGAGCAAGTACTGAGCCCTGAGGGACACCAGCTTTGATAGCTGCGCTGTGAGGGCGCTGTGAAGATAGCGTGCCTTCGTGTCTAAAACGAAGGGTACGATGCTTTAAGTAAGAGGCTACGAGACGTACTAGACGATCGGGGAGACCTATTTTGTAGAGCTTGTAGATAAGGCCTGTATGCCAGACTCTATCATAGGCTTTAGCTATGTCGAAAAAGACCGCGATGGTCTTACGACGACGAGGATAAAAACCGCTGAGGATATATTCCACAATACGGTGAACTTGTTGGGGACATGAGTGTTGCGCTCGGAAACCGAATTGATGGGGAATGATAAGAAGGTCACCGTCTGTGGGAAACAGATAGCGCCTCATACGAGTGAGCCAACCCATTCGTGCTACAGCCATATATAATAAAACTGCAGCTTGGCTCTACCATAACGCGTATTCAGTGAAAAAAGAAACATCGTATTTAATATAATATTCACTCTACTCTAAACTTATCTATAAGGTCGATTATTAATTTAATAATAGACCTACTAACGCACATAAACGGCACAGCTATTATAATTATTACTGGCTTCTCGATTGGTCACCTTAAATTAGAGGATTCCGACATTCCGATGTTAGCTCTAGGAATGTCGGAATTGTTCTCAATTCCAGTTACGACGTACTTGGAAGATTATTCCGTGAAGTGAACGAAATTATATTATCTATAGGCTAGGATGTCTACGTTTATGATAATAACATGTTATGTTGTCACTCAGGTGTCTTACTATAATTTGAAGGATGATAAAATTATTTCATTTGTTGATAAAAATAAATGAAGTATTTGATTGAATGTTTCGGCAAAAATGTCATTTAAAAACATAAAATCGTATTTTAAATATACAGTGGGTAATCCGACAAACATTTTGCAGGGCAGTGTCGAATTATCGAATTTGTCGGATTATAGAGTACTGTCTAAGACCCCTATAGTCCGGAATTTTTAACAAAAGACATTGAACTATTATGTACTACGTAGGTACTAGAGGCGACACTGCATTCAGCTACTCTGTTCTACTGCGGTGCATACCGCACTTTAATCAGTCACTCGCTAGGCGCTTATAGAGTTGTCACGTGTTGTGTTGATTAAAAAACATCTCTTGATAAAAATATGCCGTCGTGTGTACTTAGATATTGCACAAGTAATTCAAGAAATGTCGGTATAAACCAAGGAATTACTTTTCATCGGTTAATAAGATACTTAATCAATAAAAAAAGTATTATAGATTAATAATAAAACAAATTATTTCTAAGACACCATCCCGCCACTAAGCCACTTAAGTATAGGACGAACATATCATTATACACATTTTTTTTTGTAGAAAAATATATGTTATTATAACTAGGCTAAATTTTTCATATTTAAATCTGTTTATTATTCTTTTATTTTATTTTTAGGTTTACCCGTCAAAGTCAAAGTGGAATAAATTCGTCCATTTTTAACTCTCGCGTGCCCAGCTTTTATAAACGACTCTTATTTAAATTAAATAAATATATTTTAATATAAATGTTATGCTAATAAGTTTTCTTAAACATACATTTAGTATGTTTTTTATATTTGATATAGATACATTTAAAATAATTAAGATAAAAACATCATTAAAATGTGATTGTGATATAATATTATATTAAATAAGCAAATATAATATACAAAATAAATGACAAAATTTAAATATTGTTCTGGATACAATTTACCTATTTCACAATACAATCTAGTATTACCTACGGGATCATTTTACCTAGGAGGGTGGATTGAAAAGTACTCGGCCTAACACAGATCCATTCAATTCTAAAAATCAAATCTATCCACATTATTTAGTTCAGTTAAGACTAGTTCATTGTGTGAAGTTCGAAACGTGTGCGATAATTAGTTGTGATTTTATAAATTTATTAACAAAGTAATCGGACATAATTTCCGCGAATGGAGCAAATCGAGCAGCGTGCCGTCATTAAGTACCTCCATAAGAAGGGGCTATCATCAAAAGCCATCCATGATGACATGGTCAGTACATTAGGCGATTGTGCTCTGTCATATTCATCCGTCAAAAAATGGATAGCAGAATTTAAGCGTGGTAGAGAGAGTGTGAAAGATGAACCCCGCTCTGGAAGGCCTTCGACGTCAACTACTGACGAAAATATTAAAAAAGTACTTGATTTAATAATGGGAGACCGCAGAATAAAAATAAGAGAGATAGCCGAGATTATAGGCATCTCTTATGAACGAACTCAAAACATCATTGTCAACGAGTTGGGTTTCCACAAGGTGTCTGCGAGGTGGGTTCCGCGATTGCTTTCAGTTGAACAAAAAAGGACGCGATTGACTATTTCACGCGACTGTTTGGAGTTATTTGAAGCCGATGCAGATGATTTTTTGAATCGTTTTGTTACTATGGACGAAACATGGGTTCATTACTGTACACCGGAAACAAAACAACAATCAAAACAGTGGAAAAAACCTGGTTCACCACCCCCTAAAAAGGCTAAGTCGATTTTGTCGGCAAATAAGGTGATGGCTTCAGTATTCTGGGACTCGAAATGTGTGATTATGATTGATTACCTTGAAAGGGGTCAGACTATAAACTCTGATTACTACTGCACCTTACTACGTCATTTACGAGAGGAAATAAAAGAAAAACGTCGAGGAATGCTCAGAAGAAAAGTCCTGTTTCATCAAGATAACGCCCGTGTTCACACGTCAGTACAGTCAATGGCTGAAATTCACAACTGTGACTTTGAACTGTTACCGCATCCGCCGTATTCACCTGATCTGGCACCATCAGACTTCTTTCTGTTCCCTAACCTAAAAAAGCACTTGGGAGGTCAAAGATTTTCGACAAACAACGAGGTCAAAGCAGCTGTAGACGCATATTTTGACTCTAAGGAAGAATCATTTTTTTTCAACGGTCTAAATGCTTGGAAGGGGAGGTGGCAAAAGTGTATTGAACTTGATGGTGATTATGTAGAAAAATAAAAATATAACTGATTTAGTATGTGTTTATTTTCTTGGTTAGGCCGAGTACTTTTCAATCCACCCTCGTATGTTTATTCTATGATAAAAAAAACAACCGCGCGAACACAGAGTAGCGCATGTTTTTTTGTTTGAAATAGATGTTCAATGACAAAAGAGTACCTTGTAATCGGACAAATTAGATCCAATGATAAGATTCTATATGTAATATATATGTACTACATATAACACAGTAAAGTATGATTTGTAACATGAAGTACGAATCATACTTCATTATGTATGTCAAATGTATTAAATTAAGCAACACCATAGTGATCTTACGTTTTATTAAGCGACGGTGGCCCAATGGCAGAGCGCGTACCGCGAACTCAAAAAGGTCGTGGGTTCGAATCCGCCATTCGACTACTGGCGTAAACAACTCGTAACACAAGCAATTTAAGCTTACCACGAGTGGTTAATAGGAATATTATTAATGTTTATAGCATTGTTAATATTCTATTTTTTATAAAAATAAATAAATATTATACAATTAACGTCATTAATGCTAAACATGCAATAACTTTACATTAGGAAATAATTGTGTACAAAGAAATGTACAAACTAAAATTATCAGAAATTATGAATCAATCAATTTAAGAAGTATCAATTTAAGGGCGTTATCAAGAAGCAATAACGCTTTTTGAGGATAATTATAATCTTTCAACCATTTTCAGAATCTAATTTTTCAATCAGAATCAAAACAATACCCAACGCGTCGATAACAATAGTAGTGGAGCGTACAAGTTATAACTTGTTCAATCATGGATTAGCGAAGATTATCAAAAAAATATTCAAGAATAAATAATAGACCATGTCGGATTACAGGGGGTGCCGGATTAGACAGGGGCCGGATTACCGGGGTCCACTGTACTCATTAAAATTATTAATTTGTTTGCGTAACATTGAAATATATACAATAGTAAAACAACTAAAATAAAAAAATTAAAACTATAAACTTATATTGTCATATAGTTCTACTTCATTTGGTTATTATATTATGGCTATACTTAGCCTTTGAGCGAGAGAATCACCAGCAGTGACGATCAGTCGCGGAGATACAGTTCCTTTTAGAACTCCACCTCGAGTTGCTACGAGCAAAAGGCACAAATATGTAGTCCTCTCTATCTCATATTTGCGCAACTTACCTAGGTCAGCTGCCTCTGATACCGCTCCGGCTTTAAACAGAATACCTGAATACCTGATTCCTGAGATGAGAGACTGCCTAAGTTTATAAGCAAGTAGCATCCCACCCTTGGGCTTGACCTCTCTCCCAAGACCAAAGTCATACCAACGGGTCTCTTGCCATTGTCTCTAAATATAAGGCTCTAAAGCCGAGGAATCATTTATAGAGACAAGAGCAAGAACGTACCAGCACAGGTACAGGGGCGTTAATAAGGTTGACAAATCGCGTCGCTCCTAGTCGGATTCCTACGGCAATGTACAAGTTTTCTCCATCAAGTAACGTTTCGAGATTACTTAATGGTAAAGCGTGTAACCAGTGACTAGATTCCTAAACTTTGAATTAGTCGAAACAGCTAGAAGTTACTATAGAAATTATGAAACAAATCTCCACACTCCGTACCAACGAAATATCCCAGTTTTTGTTGATTAACTTTGAACATTTTCGCCGAGCAGAACATTTCTTATTTAACAGTCTACTGTTGCGCAGTCTAGTGTTGAACTATTTTAGTGCCTTCTCGCTCTTGTTGTTGTAAACGCAATTGCTGATCATAACGTTCCGAGTTCGAATTCCGGGTCGGGCTAAAATCAGTTATTGAGTTTTTTTGTCAAGTAATTTTTTAGGAGTCGGGAAATTGGCTGTGTTTCATCTTGTTGCCTCCCGTTAAGTCGTTGATTCTGCGCTTGATCATACTCCGGTCGCGTCGCATTACTGTCCCATCGAACTATGAGAGAGAGAGAGAGAGAGAGAGAGAGAGAGGGAATAGATAGTTCATCTGTGTTTGCATACACTCGCACATTATAATCTTATCGCGTTGTAACAGGCCGCCGTGACCGAGTTTCGGAGTAAAAGGACATTATTATGACTGTCGATCATGAGTTTTTCCCATTGTTAAACCGATTAACGTAACCGCCGTGCTTAGCATGGCAGTAGTTGATGTCATGTATTTTATATACTCGTATCATGTACGACATGGTATACCACCGCATATGAAGCCAAGAGGTCTTTCTTGACTTTTACAAAGTTCTTTCATTCATTATCTATGAACAAAATGGGGTGATAGAACCTCTTAGGCTGTCAGCACATTAAAGCTTCGATTTGCATAGTATGGAATATTTTATATAGAATATCAATTGCAAGTATTACTTATTAAAAGTTTGTTTGTTGTTATGATTTTGACCAATGGTACGGAAAATAGCGTCTGTCTTGGAACAAAATACTTAATAGTACCCCTAATACTTACTATTCTACTTCTTCTTTCGTTATACTTCTTGGGAAGAATCAGCAAGAAACACATTAATTTACACAACTAAATATGAAAACACCGAGAAACATGGCAGCGTATATTATTTAATAATATAATGACCCTATTTGTAAGTTGTATTACCCTGATTGTAAGTTATCTTGGTGTAATATACACAATGAACCGTAGTCGTAATCTATTTTAAAGGACGCCTTAAGTACATTGTTAAATAAAAAAAGTTTTCCGAATCAAATTTTCTGTTCGTATAAAGACCACGACGGCAAACTTGAATTTTTAACTTACACAACAAGGTTGGATTATATATAACAAGGCATAAATTTGCTGGGAGTTACTTACTAAGCACTTTCTACTTTAGTACTTTTTTTAGTACATGTTTATTGGGGTTTTATAATAAAGATACGATCTATACGATCTTCTGTTGGCTATAAACTGAAACTCGAAGGATTATGTCTATAATTTAAAAAAAATATCAAGAAAATTTACCCTTTATAAATACTTTTTGAAAATGATACTGTTGTAACTAAGAACCCCAACAGTTATTGTAATTTTATTTAAAAATAATAGAAATAATATCGCATTTATGTACCAGTTGAGCAGAGTGGTTAAAGTAGATTCGAATAAAAATTGTATGCTTTATGAGAATGCTCGTTGTTGACAATGAGCTGAAGATTAATCGAGGGCCTGTTACAACCGGAGCAAACTTACAAATGGAAGGAAAAGGGCTCGTGGACGTTTTGTAATCTATTCATTGACTATCGGCAGTTGCAGCCCGTACTAAATTTACATAATTAATCTGTGTTCGTCGGCAACAACGGTGCGTTGACGCGTTTTCATTAATTAGCGACAACTTGCCAATTCTGTGCCTATTTTCCGTACAATTTAACTCTGTTCGCGAAATTACCTAAACAACTTTTCTTTGCGCAGGGAAATCCTCTGAAGATCCAATTATTTAACTACGGACTGAAAATTTACACGTGCCTTGGTTTAGTAAAAATTTCTTTTTATTATTTATTGTTTTACTGTCGGTACATACTAAGTTCGGTAAATGGTGAGTAATAGATTAGTTAAAATGAGATATTTTTTTAAATTATAGATATTGAAACAAACCGAACGCGTAAATATAGTTCCGAGATGAATACAGGCATAGCCGGCTCTTTCTTCTCCATCACCCTCTCATTAATTAGATAGGTAATTAAATAAATGGCCTAGGATGGAAGTAGCTTAACGAAAGTAGGCAAGTAGTGGGTAGGCTAATTTTTGCCACTAGTTTTAAAGGATTAATACGTCGCGTATCTCTCCGTCCTCCTATAAAAGTCCACTGCTAAACATAGGCCCCTCTCATGGATCGCTTCCTGGGAGGGGATGGGGGGGGGGGAGAAATCATACCATAGTTGCCAGGCTTGACAGGCAGAGTGGTAACTGTAGTCTTTCTGGGTTATCTGAAAGATGCTGCTGCCCATTGTTCATAAACGAATCTCTGTGTTGCGTATATAATAACGATACAGTTATGTTTTAAGTACCTTTTGCGAAATGTCCTGTGTCTAGAATGATGCTAATTAATTAGCGAAATTTATTTAAAATGTATACTTTCGACGTGTAACTTGTTAGATAAATTTCCTTACGTGTTTCTACAGCATAGTCATGTACTCAATCTAATTTAGTTAATGGAAAACACAAGGCGTCGAGATAGTTTTGCTTTAGTAACCGCTAACAGGGCCGGCCCTATCCATCACCAGGAATTCTGTGATTAAAACTTTTAAGTTAGTTAACATATGTTCATTGTACTGACTATTACAGTCCAGAGATTGCAAACAATTGACCTGTGAGAAACCCCAATTATATAAAAAAATTGTCTAACCGTTTTCTCGGAAACGGCTCAATGGTATCAAATTTATTGGATATAATTTCTGAAGTGTTACCAATTTGATCTTCTCGAAGTATAATCATTTTTATTTATTTATTTACATGTTGATAGGGTGACAAACGAGCACACTGTCCACCGCAACCACTTACAGATGGTAAGTGGTTGCTGTGGCTCATAGACATCTACATCTATCTTCAAATACGAATCAAAATGAAAATGTGTTGTCACGCGTGAGGACTAAGATGGAATGCCTCGTTTTCAGTAAAAAGGGTCTCCGGTTCTCTACACTCACCACACGAAAGACAGCAGCATTAAGGTGCTATTTTACGCTGGTATTCTGTGAGAGCGTGGTCCTAACCCGGTCGAGCCGACACGTTCTTGCTACAACTATACTGCTAATATAGCTGTAGCATGGCTCTACCACGTCGAAAATTTGAAGTATTACGTATAATTTTTTAATTTTATTTATATCGGGGCATCATTGAGTGAACCTATATAAATTTGAAGAAAAATTTGAACCCTAATCGTGTTTAAAACATGAATGAAGATTTTAAAATAACTATTATGATAACCTCTACGGTCAAAAAACATATTAAAGAACTAAAAGTATTAAAATCATTTCCAGATAGCTTGGAACTTATTAGGGCATTAATTGTTCTATACACTATGTCTTAGCACAGACTTCATAAGCTATTATGGGGATTTTTTAATTCTTTTTAAAAAAAAAGTTATCATGTTATCATATACGTTTTGACATATCTATTTTAAATTTTAATATTCTTTAATTACTATTTTTTTATTTTATAAGGGTATATAGGGTACTGGTTACCTTCAACGTATTTTAATAATAAGAAAAAAGCGATCAAAACTAAAAGTAATAAAATTCGTTACAGTCTATAAAAAAGTCCACTGCTAAGCATAGGTCTCCCGCATAGATTGATCCTAGATCCTATTTGAGATAGTTGCCACGCTTGGCAAGCGGGGTTGCAACCGCAGTTTTTTTATTTTTGGTCGTTATAAGCAAGAGGCTGCTGCCCATCTTCTGATTTGTTTCCTTCTATCGCCTCTTACGACACCCACGCGATGCTATATGGTGAAGTGGATATTCTTACATCGCTACCATACGCTAAAAAGTAAAATAGTTTTAAAATAATTTCCAAAAATATTAGCGTGGAAATAAGGATATAAATTTTTCGATATACTTTGTCTTAGCATTGACTTCATAAGCTTATTATAAGTAAAATATTTAATTCGTTTTAGTTTTTGAGGTTAGTTTTACTTTTTATTAAAATTTTAACTTTTGTTTTTAACATTTATCATGTAAATAAATAGTACGTTTTGCGTATCTTTTTTAAAATTCGCCGTACTCTAATCATACATGAAACAAGTCCTGAATTCAATATCAGTAATATTGATTTTCAATAATATTGATAATGAAGTACAACTAATAAAGTTGCCGATAGTTTCGTTTCAACACTTGTGGTTTAAGAGATTTAGAATGTTTGTTAGTTAGTTACTGTTTCTGACAAAGTTACAAACCGGTCCTTTATCGGACAGCTACGTCGCGCTGTGGTTGCAAATCGTTAGGATTAACTTCTGCTCGTATTTTACCTCCTTATTATCGCTTTTAGTGATTTTCCCGTAATTTGTTATGGAATGCTGTTTGTCTTTATCGTTCTCATTAATAGTTTGTCGGGAATTTCATCTCTTAATAAATATGCTTAGATTAAATTATTAATTATTTATAATATTATATTACGCAGCAGCTCAACGAATTTCGTAAAACTTTAGCATTGCTTTGCATGAAAAAACACTTTTTATAAGCCGAAGGCCTGGGCAATACATTTTATATGGAAATATATTTTTCCTTCCAAAATCTTATTAAGAATTAGTCATCATCCGACCCGTGCCGGGTTGGGAGCCGGAACAAAAATTTCCGATATTTATATAAACCGTTTAACCACCTATCTCATACGTAATGTTAAGATTCCTTAGAAAACGAGGGACGAACTAAGAGAGAGAGAGGATTTTAAGGGTTAAGCTCATTGTTAGCAGAATTGCAAGCACGTGTAGCGAAACGCCTCATTACTTTATGCTTACTTTCGCTGAATCACTTCAACATACATTTAGAAACTCTTAGCGAATTTGGGTTTGTTTACGTGTGGATTAGGTTAAACTGATTGTGATATTTAAAAAAATAAACAAAATTGAAATGTGTGTCTGTAATATCGAAATAACTTTTAATGAGCTGATGGAAATTTTTGGGAATAATTTCTAAGGTTTTAATGTATTTTGACAGTGATTTTTGACAAAATGATAAATGAAAAATATCCGTCTTATCTTAACTTACTTAGGTACTTACTAATTATTTCGTTTGTGTCAAAACAGAAACGCCTTCATGTTCATTTTCCTGCGGTAATATTGCTCGTGGTAATACGTCTGTCTTACAGCCGATCAGAAGTCCACTGCTAAACATAGCTTATGTATATTGCTAACCCTATATGCCATACTGCTAACTTGGCAAGCTTAAAAGAATACTATATGTTAATTCAGGACATGGTCTGTCTGCATCTGTCGCCAAATGTCATGCGTTTATCAGTTTATTTGTGATTGCGTAACATACTTTGAAATGTCATCTACACTCCCATACTATTATTTTCTTATTAGTGTAGTTATGATGTACGTTAAAACGATTGTAATAGTAACTAAAACTGCACTGTTAAACCTTTGTAGCAATAAAATAACACCGGAAACGTTCACAAATATTTATTTTTCGAAAGATAAAAGAAGTTTTATAGCCTCACTACTTTTATTTGCTGTTGTCGTTACTTTTATAAAATATACGGCCTTTGTCATACTACACTTGTTGTCGCCAAACGAATTACCAAGAGCTGTTACTATAAGATTACCTACTATTTTGAATTACATAGATTGATATTTATATAAGACAAAAAAATTTAACGTCGAAACTTTCTACACCATAGCACAGTCACAGGCTGTGAGCTACGCTGCGGCGCATCGGGCCGCGGTATCGATTCCTATACGGAACAACTATTTGTAAGACCTACTCGTACAAATAAATATGACGGTTCTGGATTCTTTGTTGTATTTTTATAGGATAGCGTGACAAACGAGCACACAGTCCATCTGATGGTAAGTGGTTGCTGCGGCCCATAGACATCTATGTCTATCCTCGATTACAAATCAAAATGCAGGTGCGTTGTCACCCGTGAGGACTAAGATGGAATGCCTCGTTTTCAGTAAAAAGGGTCTCCGGTTCTCTACACTTACCACACGAAACACAGCAGTATTAAGCTACTACTTTTGGTATACTGTTAGAGCGTGGTCGTTCCCCGGTTGAGCCAACCCGTTCGTGCTACAACTATACTACTAATATAACTGCAGCATGTCTCTACCACGTATGAAAAAAATTATGTTTGTAAAACGTCCCATGACAAATAACGTGGAAGTAACGTTTTATAAAAATGAATTTCTATTTATTACAATTTTTCTAAATATTTAGAGACGACGTTTTAGACCAATAAAATTTTTCTAACATAGCTAAAAACAAAAAAAAAATACCTGTTGTGACTAAGTTTGCCCTTGTATTCTTATATATTAACAAGAAATGCAATAAAAAATGGATAAAAATAAATAACATTCTTAGACGTTTGTTGTTAAGTACTAAGACGATGTGCCTTATAATAGATAATGATTCTAGATCTTTTACTCAAAAAGTCAAAGTGGACTTAACCTTATGCTGTTGTACTGTTCTGCTGTTTAAGGACAAAAAAGTAGCAAGGTGCAATAGAAGGACATAAAGAATGGAAGCCACGTTACATAAATTATAATCTTTCAATACGACGATAAACTTTCGATACGAATAACGTAGCTAATAAAGTTTATAATATTAACGATAATTAGCGAGCGAAAAAATGGCTAACAATAAAAGCTGCGTATGGAGCAACGATTAGTTTAATTAGAACTAGTATGACGGTAATTACGTGCGGTTTTGATACAAAATATGTAAATAGGATACACAGATGCGTTGGCTAATGCAATATGCCATCTTTGTAAAGTACAAATAGCGTGTGTCACGCAATGAGCGCCCATTGCCCGTCACACAGGAACGCACTAGAGTAATTATCCCTCCACATAATATGACACGAGGATAAAATGTAAGTAATGTTACGAGTATACCGCACAGTCTCGCACGAACATCACATCCATGAATTCTTCTAATCCCATTTCCACCATTAGACAATCGGACTGTCAGCGAGTCCCCACCGATTTGTTATTTATATTTCAAACATTCGAGTTTAAATTAAACAAACTTTAGTAAGTAAAGGTCGAAATTTGGTTACGGCGGCCAGTCTCAAATGATACTAACCATTATCTGCGCAAGACACAATTATAATACACGAGTGTGTTAACAAGCACAAATGCACTCCCTATTCCTCAATTATCATAGCCTGATGGAACGGCAACAAACCAGAGAGAGAACAGACGCAGAACCAACGGTTTTATGTACTTTCCGAGGCACGGGCGAGGGCACAGCCAAACAACAAGCAGGTAATAAAGGAGTCATCATTATTATCATTACAGCCTCTTCACAAGTCCACTGCTGAACATAGGCCTCCCCCAAGTAATGCCACAACGGACGGTCCTGAGCCGCCTGCATCCATCGACTTCCTGCATGTCTTACCAGGTCGTCACTCCATCTAGTGGGGGGTCGCCCTACACTACGCCTACCGGTACGAGGCTGCCACTCGAGAACCTTTCTTCCCCATCGGTTATCGGTTCTTCGAGCTATATGACCGGCCCCGGCTATGTCAGTCACTCTGGTTCTACTGCGGATATCCTCATTTCTGAGTCTATCACGCAGAGAAACTCCGAGCATAGCCCTCTCCATAGCTCGCTGAGCGACCTTGAGCGTCCTCATACGGCCAGCAGTGAAGGACCACGTCTCGGTTCCGTATGTCATCACCGGCAACACGCACTGGTTGTACAATCTAGTTTTCAGAGTTTGAGGTATACCTGACAAGAAGATGCGTCGTAATTTCCCGAACGCTGCCCAGCCGTAAAGGAGTGGAATAATTCAATTCCAGTCTTTGCCTTTCCGTCCGATTATAATCTGGATGTTTTAAGACAAAAATGAATACATTTAATTACGCTGAGACAGTGCGATTTACTAGGTATATAGGGTTTCATCAGCGCTCACTACCGGGGATTGTAGTTAAGTACTACCGTATAATTAGGAAAACAGACTGCACTAGAAACCTTTACATATATTAATTTACTCAAGTAAAAGTTAATCTTTGCCCGTAAAAGCATTGTTTAACTAACGGTGAATCATGATCCACTGAAAATGCTTTATATTCCGTGTACACGTTCATTATGTAATATTGTAGTCAGTCTTTTTAGTCTTATTTAGTGTGACCTATTTCCAGTTGTAAAATATAATGTTTAATGGTATTCAATACAAAACTGTGTATTGCGAACTAGTTAATGTGCAATAATTACCTTTAGACGGTTCGCAAAGATTCTCTCAGTTTACATTTTTTTAAAAGATTCAGTTACATAGCAAAAAACGGTGGTGCATAATGTAAAAAGAGAAAGAGAAAAAAAACATCACGGGCTCTATAAATATAATTCTCTTGGGCCTGCCATTTGAATAAATATCAAGACGAGTATAAATTTTCCACAATGCTGGTGATAATAACGACGCTATTTATCAACGGCTCGAAGGGGTGGGTAATTATTAACGTGATATTTCAGTGGTTTTACGTTTGTTCATTTATATTTACGCGTGATATTTTTCGCAGTTAGCGTTGGGAGAGTCGGTTATTTCGTATGGCTGCACGGGGATGGCTCCGAATGATTTATAAGTTGCGTTGAATATGCATGGCGAGATGAAAAACGATGACTAACGTATGAGTGGTTAGCGTGCGAATGGAATGTGTGGCGTAGCCGCGTTGAATTCTGCACTGATGTAGGTACTCGACAACCGTCATTTTGTTGAAATCTTTAAGAAGATAAGTTGAGAATCATTTTCCATCATTAACGCTTCACTGTTTAAGAAATGTATATACATACATTGACTGCCTCGCTGGTCTAGTGGTTGTAATAGTGCGACTGCTGATCATGAGGTCCTTCCTGGGTTTGAATCCCGGGTCGGGCCAAAAAATTTATTATTGAGTTTTTCCGTCAAGAAATTCTCAGTAGTTGCTCGGAGTCAGGAAGTTGGCGGTGTCTCACCCCCGTGCCTTGGAAAGCACGTAAAGCCGTTGGTACTGCAAGATCTCTCTCCGTTCGTGTCGGTGCACCGTCCCGGCGGATTATGAGAGTGAGGGAAGAGAGAGTACACCTGTGCTTGCGCATACACTTGGGCACTATAATTAGGCTGAAATTCGGTCTGGAGGACATTATTATTATTATTATACATACATAAATACTCACGCCGGTCACCCAGAGGGTTGGGCAGAGACTACATACTTCCATTTAGCACGATCCTGACCACACCACTCTCGCCTCTGCCACATCCATATACCTACGCATACATGCTCGTCGGTAAGGGTACTTTTAATTAGGCCTCTTTTCAATAGATCGCCAGTTCAGTTGACAAAAGTTTACTTCTGCAACATAAATTTGCTTTGTCACTCTTTCCTCATTAATTCTTTCTATATGACCAAACCACCGAAGCATTCCTTTCTTAATCCTCGTCACATCATCTTGCATACCCCAATCTTCTCTTATTATACAATTGCTCACCCTGTCACTCAGATTTAGCATTTCTACTGCGTTTATTCTACTCTCGTGCTTCTTCTACCACACCCAACTTTCACTACCATACGTTAAAGTTGGCACTAACACAGCATTGTGAATTGCCATAAGTGCCTTTTTTGATACATTCTGTCTTTCCGCAATAGAGTGTAGAACCCCATTTACTCTATTTTCTGCTTTCACTCGTTCTATCTCATCTACTTGCTCGACCAATTCTCCTTCTATTCTTATTTCACATATCTTTTTACTTTCTTCTCTTTCAAAAACCATAACTTTCGTGTTACTTGCATTCACTTTCATTCTCCTTTCTTTTAACGACCTGTTCATCAATGTAACCATAATTTGCAACTCGGCCGCCGACGATGCGAATATAACTTGAGCATCGGCGTACAAAAGTCATTTGACGGTTACCTCACCCGTTTTTAACCCGCATTCTTCAGTCCTCAAATTTTCCAAACAACTGTCCATAAATAGGTTGAATAACCTCGGGGAAGCCACACAGCCCTGTCTGATACCGTTATGGATGCCAAACCCCCCCGTTGATCCTAACACAAGCGCTGAAGTCCCGATAAAGAGACTTCAATGTCTGTATCAACCCAGCACTCAACCCAAATGAGTTCAGTGTTTGCCATAACAAATCCCTTTCCACTCTCTCATAAGCCTTTTCCAAGTCCATCAACGCAGAAAAATCTTTTTGCTTTTTGGTCAAAAACATCTACGTGATTATGCGCTTGGAAAATATATGATCTGTACACCCTATTACCTTTCCAAATCTTGCTTGCACATCCCAAATATTTTTCATCAGTTTCTATCATAACTCTTTCAATTAGTATCTTAGCATACAGTTTTCCCACAATGCTAAAAAGGCTGATACCACGGTAGTTTTTAGTCCTGCTGCGACCCTTTTCCTTTATATATTGGGACTATTAAGGCTTTGCACCAGTCTTCCGGTACCCGCTTTAGTTCTCAGCATAAATTAAACAAGATGCACAGCAGGCCTGCCACCACTTTCTCTCCAGCTCTTAGCGTTTCGATTGAAACTCTATCTGACTGCCTTACCTGCTTTTCATGCTTTTCGTTGCTGTCATTATTTCATCTATACCTATCTCTCTATATTCTCTTTCTTCTTCTTTCGGAGTTTCCATTTCGTTTAATTCACACGTCTCCACACTCATTAACTCGCTTTCAAATCAGTCCTTCCATCTCTTTAAACTCAAAACTTCATCGTTCAGAACACAGCCATTCTCGTCTGATATGGCATTTAATCTAGGCTGTTTTGAGTTTCCCTTGGCAGTTCTTACGAGTTTCCAGAACATTTATATTAGTATATAGAATACTATAATACATATTATAGTATTCTATGTATATAACATTAAAATTATTGGCATTAGAAACTTAAATTTGCAGTTGTAGCATCGGAAGCGACATTTATTCCACTGCAGTGTTAAGTTTGTATGTTAATCCGACTAATTATATACTCGTACCTTTTGGGTTACCGCAATGTTTGGTAATAACCACCTATATTTTATGAATTTCAGTTACTTAATTATTTTGATGAAATTAAACATCTTATTTACCTAAGTTTATACGGGTTTTCAGGGTGCAAGTCCTACTCTCACCTGTCCGGTTTTTATTAAATATAAAAGTTAGTGATGAATTATATTTTTAATAAACCGCAGTTTTTGTTTGGCTTATATATTTTTTGAATTTAAGTTATGTTTGTAAAATTTACATCCTGTTTTCTAAAATCTTTAAAAATTTAATATTTTTATCAAGAGTGTTTTTTTCTTGAAATCGCATTTATTCACTGTACATTTTAAAACTACTAATAGGAGTTTGCGTTCAACCGCTCTTAAATTTATAAAGAGACATTGGCCAAGAACATTTGTAGCAGACAAATCTTATACAATTTATAGCTACATTGCTTGAAGCGATACAGAGACACACAACAATAGCGGATAAGTTTTCCTTGGATTGCAAGCGTTTTACCCCGCTGCCCCCTACCTCCTCACTCCCACCTTCTATCCTCGTTTGGCTTCAGGAGTGTTTCAGAACCTTGCTTCACGTCAAACGGATCCCCTCGCTATTCTTTCTGTCACACTTTTACATTAGCTATGCGTGTAACAATTCACTTCCTCTGCCGACTAAAATTTCTACTGTCACTTATATAAACGTGAACGTACGTACACCTCAAGAGTTATTAAAAGTAGTAGACGTCCATTTTTAACTACACAATCTTGGCATATGATTAAGATAATTCTTTATATTATTTTTATTATGTTTGATGCTTTAAGCTATTAATTAAATGTTTACAAGAAAATTATATCGAGGATACTTTGTAATAAAGTTATAAACTTGTGTTTGTGTTGTATTAAGAAAGTAATGTACACCAAAGAATCTGTATAAGAAAAGTTTAGTTCCAAAATGATAATTAAAAGTTACTGGAGTTCAATCTTAGCTTGATTTACTTTTTGATCTCTAATATCTCGAAGTATTTAATTTCACTATTATAGAATATTGTGTGAAATGAAAGCATACAAAATGTAAACATAAATAATTTGACATATTTAGGATTTCATCTTGCTCATCTATTTTATTTGTTGCGTGACTTTCAACTACTACTTTAAAATTTACAAATTAATGAATTGATAAGGACTTTGTAATTAGTACAGTTGACAGAAGCTTAATAACGTTTTATTTCAGTTGAAAGCTTTTGTGTAATGAGCTTTTCAGTGACTAATGTTATGACAGTAAAAATTACGCTTGAGCCTGGCTTTTGGTATAAAATCGTCATAGTGTGTCTGTTTTGTACAGTTCACTGTATAGCAGCCATAATTAAAATACTCAGAAACCTGTCAAGAAGTTTAGCTTTATGATTAATTACATTCTATTAATAAGGTATTTTAATGTTTGCGAACTCATTAAATTGGTAGGTACATATATAACACTGTCAAAATTAGATTTAGCGTGTTCAAGTGCAATCAAACAAGCCATCTCCATAAATGGCGGTGTTGTTTTACTAGTTATTGCGATTCTGTTGCCGAGACACGTTCGGAATAAATTAAACTGCAATTTGGGGCGTTTAATATGGAGTCTTGTTGGTGCTATTGGCGTAACGCAGCGCGTGACCGCGGCGATATGAGCGGCATTCGAATGAGTACACAAAGGCCGTCAGTTGTGCTGTGCTGGCCATCGGTAACGCAGCCAGGCGCATGATTGCTGTAACGGGATGCTCTAGGGACTATACGATATAGCCGTACCTATACGCTTTGTTATGCAACTTTTATAAAACCCATTTGCTAAATTTTTATTTATGTTTCATCCAAAATTATTGAAAACACTCAGCATTCCTTTTGGATGTTAAGTCGTATGCCACGCTAGCAAAACGTGTTACTACGTCTTGCGTTTGCGATGAGCGGAAAAAATAACAATACGATGCCACGTTGGTTCGACCTGCAATGTTCTAGAAAGCATGAAAATTATAAGCATATTATCATATTTCTAAAAACTTTTGTGGGTATTGACGTATTTCATAATACAGTCTACGATATTCACCAAATTTTTATTTTAAATCATGAACTCCTATTTTAATTTGCATAATATATTGTGCAAAAAGACTTCTCTCTTCTAGACATGTAAGTGCCAATTTAGAAAACCTCATATTTTAACCCGCGCAAAAATAGCAGGAGGAAACTACATGTCATGCAACCTCCTCAACGTGGCATAGGTATACTACACTGGCAGGGCGCAGCGTCTCTCCATTCTTCCCGCCACGCAGGTCGTCTCCGCTCCCCGCAGTCGCTCTAGCGTGGCCAGCGTCTAAGTTATATGACTTTTATAGTATTTACTGATTTCAATATTATCACATTAAAACTTTTTTCGTCCTAATACAAACTCTGGATCTTGCCGCTTTTTTAGAGTAAGAATCTCGAAAAAAGCGGCAAAGCTCGAAAATGTTCCAATCGGTTGGTTTTTGAGCTCTCAAAAATTCAAAAGTTATAAAATTAACCGTTTTTAAAAAATAAATAAATGGGTGAACCCTTGAACGCTTCGTTCGATTTTGATTTACTTCGACGCAGTCTTTTAAGTGTAAAAATTTGTTTGTTAGCTTTTGAACTAATAGATTGAAGAAGTTAAAAGTCATTTAAAAAGGATTATTTATAAATTTTTAAATAGCTATAAATTTTGAACGATTCGTTTGATTTTGACTTACTTGACGGCATTCGAAGCAGTTTTTCAAGTACAAAAAACATCTTTAATGTCCGAAGTTGATTAGTAAAATATTTTGAAAGTTATTTAGATAAAAAATTGAAAAAAAAAAATTATTTTGTAAAAAATAAAAAAATTTTGATTAGTTTTAAAGATAGATATTCAATCTTTAAAACAGCTCGACCAATTGACTTCAAAATCTGATCAGGTCAGGTCGGTTGATTCCTTCCAAAGATATCTTTATGTAGATATGACAAAATTTTATTTAAATCCATACATTTTTTTTTTCAATTTATTTATCAGATCAAACAAAAATTACATTCCAATATAGGCTTAATTAACATCTAAAAACCACAGAGGTTTACCTTGATGCTAAATAATTAAATTTAGGTATGCGAATTATGTACAGAACACAGTCTAATTCAATAGTTAGGTATATGAGTAGGTAGAAGGTGTAACAAGAATATAAAGACTAAAAAGGTAAGTTAACAACTTAGTTAAAGTCAGAAGTAGCAAGGTAAAAGGTAAAAGTAAAAGTAAGAGCTAGGCAGGTAGTACATTATTATTAAGTAGATATAGTATGTAATTATAATTTAGATAGGAAAAAGCTTTTGAGTTTAGTTTTAATGTTTTGTTGTGATACTTTTTCGCGTATATCGAAAGGTAAGTGTTTTTAATTACATGCGGTATCAGATAAGCAGCCGTCCGTTGCCCATACAGATTATTAGCAGTGATATGCCGGAGTCGGTTTTGTGTCATAGCGCGCGTACGTACTGGATGTTCTATATATGATTTTAAACTGTCGCAAAAGAAATATTTTTTAAATAACATGAATTTAATTTGGTCATAAACTGGTAAGATTTTACAATGTTTAAAAATCGCATTTTCATCATTATCAATTAGGACACGTATATTAGGGGATATAATATTTTTGAGAATACTACATTGAAGATCATAGATCTGTTTTAAATATGATTTGTACGTCCGACCATAGCTCGACAAGCCATATTGAATATAAGATTCAGCCAGGGAGTTGTAAAGCATAAGTCTTACTTTGAAGGGTATGCGATTTTTTAGGATTTTTATATTGGCTAGAAACTGACGCAACTTATTACACACATGTTCAATGTGGTAGTTCCAGTTAAACTTTGAGTCAATTATAAGGCCAAGGTATTTTTGTGTGGTCACAACTTCGATTGTAGGGCATTTGCAAGTTCCTAGTTGATGGAGGCAGTCGTGATTATGAGCAATTAATGGTTTTGGAGTAGGATACCTCATATACATACATACTTTATTCATGCATACATACATACATACATACATACAGACAAAAATCCATACATACATAAATACATATATACAAACACACATACACACACACACACACACACACACACACACACACACACACACACACACACACACACAAACATACACACACACACACACATATACACAACCCGCAGATCCAGCCGGAAATACATAATATAGATATTATAGATCTTGGACAACGAAACATGGAGATCTAATGAAAACTCGCATTCTCAATATCGGACCGAAATCTATAACTTCCTACTTTTGTAATTTACTGATTTTCAAAACGGGAAGTTAAAAATTGGTATTTTTGATTTTGAATTTGGTATAAGGGTCTCTTTTTCATATAAGCAGTGCCTTACCTGCGGCGCTACTGTTTTCGTGAAATTTGCTCGCCACTGTTTTCGTTAGAAATCACACAAAATTTTACAGACCATTCAGTAATCATCATAATCATCAATAGCCAGTCCTTCACAAGTCCACTGCTGAATATAGGCTTCCCCCAAGGAATCACACAAAGCACGGTCTTGAGCCACCTGCACATTGACTTCCTCCATGTCTTGCTAGGTCATCACTCCATCTAGTGCATGGTCGCCCCACACTTCGAATATCGGTACGAGGCTGCCACTTTTCTTTTCTTTTCTTCCTCATCGGTTGCCGTTTATTCGAGCTATATGCCCTGCCCATTGCCACTTCAGATTATTAATCTGTTGGGTCACTCTGGTTCTACTGCGGATTTATTCAATCATTCAGTTAATCTGTTTATTTTGTTTTATCAGTTTGTGATATAATTTATAAAAATTTTAGCTTACTCCTTTAATTCTCCAAATAATTTAACTTTAAAGTCAAATCTCACACTTTTCCGTGTCAATATCTTTATTTTTATCTCACAATATCCTTAAGAACTGGTACGAAGTTTTCTCCTTACGTATTTATATATAAATAAAGAAAAACATTTCTGTTATATATAAATGTGTACAATGTATATGTATACGAAAATTATAACTGTAAAACGCCTTTATATAAAAAAAAAGATTTTTCTTACGTGTACATTATACGTATAACATTTCGCTATTTTAAAAGAACCTATAAGATCTCTTTAAAAACGTTAGCGTGTAAGGTTAATATATGAAGTCCGCCTACACGTATTGAGGCAGCGCGGCGGAAACTTCCGTTCCAAACGCCTCTCATAAATGCGAAGTTGTCTGCACTCAGCTATGCGACATGTGTAGGCTGTTACATTACTTTTTAATTTGAAAAGTAAATTATTAATCTTTACTTATTTTTTCCTTATGAAGCTGGTGGATTTCCAGATAAAATTTTCCATTGTACAATTCGTAGGTGTCGTCTCACGTATATACCGTATTTAAACTTAAACTGTTATTAACTAATAATTATAGCATTATTGAAAAGTTCAAATGCTGACATTATCTTGTAATAAATAAATAAAATGATTATAAAACTTCAAGCATTAAGATTAATATTGTTAACTAAATTGCCTATGAATTGGACAATACATTGACACTTACGGAAGTGAAAAATGGTACAGTCAATATGGATATAACGTTGTAGCGTCTAACCTTTTCCGGAGATGTAACTAGATAATAAAATTCAAAATTTTTCACTGATCCTATCAACGTCCGTTGTTGAGCCTGCCCATAGATTTCCCTATAAGTGGGATTTCTGCCATAGTTACCACGCTTGGCAATCGCAGTTTCTTTTATTTTGTTTTTATTCGAAAGACGCTGTTGTCCATCACCGGATTTGTTTCCTTCCTTCGCCTCTTACGACACTCACGGGACGATATAGGGTAGATATATACACAATCGAAGTAAATAATCAAATAACAACAGTCAGGGGGTTTTCATGCTGGTCTACCTTTCCGGTGATCCTGTTATGGAATACGGGTACGCGACCCCGGCTCCCCGAGCTACTGTTATTCTCATACCTTTCCTGCCGAGATAACAGTATCCTTACACCTACGCTCCTACCCCCAACCTTCTTTTCCCTTTTCTCAAAATGGTAGCTTCCTCTACCAACAATAGCATACCCAAAGAGGGTTGGTGTCAGGCAGGCGGCCGACTGTAAAACTTTTGCCAAATCCCATGCAGTAAACTTATGAATATTACGAGTTGTGGGATATATGACAGGGCTAGGGCGTACCCCGCAGGCGACGCGCAGGAGCAGCACCCGGCTCCTGTGGGAAGTGGGCAAGGGTTGTCGCACCTTACGGAGCGGGTGCGACATAAGAGGCGAGCCCGTAGAGAGAAGAATGTCAGAGTGAGGTTTGCAAGCTGGAATATAGGTACGATGACTGGAAGAGCAAGAGAGTTAGCAGATGTTTTGAAACGACGAAGAGTGAATGTTGCCTGTTTGCAGGAAACAAAATGGAAGGGCAATAAAGCAAGAGAGATTGGGGAAGGATACAAGTTTTATTACTGTGGAAGTGACGGGAAGCGAAATGGAGTAGGAGTTGTGTTAGATAGTGGAATGAAAGAACGAGTGACAGATGTGAAAAGAGTAAATGACAGAATGATAGTTGTTAAATTAATGATTGAAAACAAAGTAGTGAATGTTGTAAGTGTGTATGCTCCGCAAACAGGCTGTGAAGAGAGTGTGAAAGAGAAGTTTTGGGAGGAATTTGATTGTATGATGATGGGAATACCTGAGAGTGAGGATGTTTATATGGGAGGAGATTTTAATGGACATGTAGGGAGAGTGAATGACGGGTATGAAAGAGTACACGGTGGATGGGGGTACGGAGTGCGCAACCGTGAGGGGGAAGTTCTTCTGCAAGCAGCATGTGCTTTCGACCTGGCTGTAGTAAACACGTGGTTCCAAAAACGAGATCAGCATCTTATTACTTATAAAAGTGGCCACCACGCGACACAGATCGACTATCTTCTGTTAAGACGGAACCAAATCAAGAGTGTAAAAAACTGCAAAGTGCTTCCAGGTGAAGACTTAGTATCCCAGCACCGAATTCTGCTGGCTGACATCTGCTTAACTGTTCGCCTCAACAAACATAAGGATCGTCCCCCACCCAAAATAAAGTGGCATTTGTTGCATAAGGAGGAGTATGCAAGTGAATTTAGAGAGCTAGTTGTAAACAAGATGATAGAGATGGGTGATATGGAAGGAATGAGTGTGAATGAGAGCTGGAAGGAAATGGCTGATTGTATCCGAAGTGTGGCAAGGAAGGTGTTAGGAGAAACAAAAGGGAAGCGTATGATAGATAAGGATGGGTGGTGGTGGAGTGAAAGTATTAGAGAAGTTTTGAGAGAAAAGAAAAATGCCTTTAAAGAATGGCAGAGCGTAGAAGACCAGAATGAATCCATAAAAGAAAGTAAGAGAGAGGCGTATAAAGAATGTAAGAAGAGAGCGAAGAAGGAAGTTGCTATTTGTAGGGCAGAGGCGCAAGATAAATTATATCGGTCCCTTGAAAGCCCCGAAGGTCAAAAACGACTTTTTCAAATTGCAAGAGCGAGAGAAAGGAATGGAAGAGATGTTTCACATGTAAAATGTATAAAAGATGATTCTGGAAAAATTTTGACTGACGATGAAAGTATAAAGAAGCGATGGAAGGAGTATTTTGAGAAATTGATGAATGAGGAGAATGAATGGAATGGTATGCTTGAAAACCCACCAGTGAATATGGGCTTAGTGAGAGAAATTAGTGTGGAAGAAGTAAAAATGGCTGTTAGGAATATGAAGAATGGGAAGGCAGTCGGCCCAGATGGAATACCAGTAGAAGTGTGGAAGTTGCTGAGTGCGGATGGATGGAAGTGGTTGAGTTTATTTTTCTGTAAATTGTTGCAGGAAGAACAAATACCTGAGGAATGGTGCAGTAGTACACTGGTCCCCATTTTTAAAAACAAAGGAGACGTTCAAAACTGCAGCAGTTACCGGGGAATAAAACTCATGTCACATACTATGAAAGTCTGGGAAAGAATAATAGAAAGAAGAATGAGAGAAGAGTGTGAGATAACACAAAACCAGTTCGGATTCATGCCCGGTACGACAGATGCCATTTTCGCATTACGCCAATTGTGCGAAAAGTACAAGCGCGTGCATAAAAATCTGCACATGGTTTTTGTCGACCTTGAAAAGGCGTACGATCGGGTTCCCCGTGAGGTTTTGTGGTGGGCGTTAAAGATGAAAGGTATGCCTGGGAAGTATGTGAGGTTAGTCCGTGCTATGTACAGAGCATCCCGTACATGTGTACGATCTGCCGCGGGAACTACGGGCAGTATCGATGTGGCGGTAGGGCTGCACCAAGGGTCGGCATTGAGCCCTTACCTCTTCCTAGTGATTATGGACGCTTTGACGTCGGACCTGCAGGATGAGGCACCCTGGTGCATGCTCTTTGCCGATGACATCGTGCTTGTCGGGGAAGAAGGCATCGAGGTACAGAGCAGACTGACGGGGTGGCAACAGAGGCTGGAAAGTGTTGGCTTGAAGATCAGCAGATCCAAAACCGAATATCTGTGCTGTGATTTCGGCGGTCTTTCCAGTACCCATGTCGTTGGATGGCGCTATACTGCCTACCTGCTCAGATTTCAAGTACCTCGGTTCCCTCATTCAAGGCGACGGCGGAATAGATAGAGCTGTGCAGCATAGGATTAACGCAGGGTGGATGAAATGGCGACAGGTCACAGCCACAACGTGCGATCCCCGAATGCCAATAAGGCTGAAGGGGAAAATTTACAAATCGATCATCCGACCTGTCGTCATGTATGGAAGTGAATGCTGGGCCGTCAAGAAGAAGGATGAAAATAGACTGCATGCGAATGAAATGAGAATGTTACGATGGATGTGTGGTGTGACAAGGATGGATAAGATAAGGAATGAGTATATAAGAGGAAGCCTGAAAGTAGCGCCAGTGGTAGAAAAGGTGAGAGGAAGCAGATTGGCATGGTTTGGGCATGTGATGCGGAGGAATGAAAGTCATGTCACAAAACGAGTGTTGAATATGAATGTGGAGGGACACACGGGCAGAGGAAGGCCGAATAAAAGATGGATCGATTGTGTGAAGAGTGATATGAGAATGAAAGGAGTAAGTATGGAAATGACGGCTGATAGAGAGGAATGGAACAAGAAGGTTTACTGCGCCGACCCCAGATAATGGGAAATGGTTTAGAGAATGATGAAGTAAATAATCAAATAATAATAAATAAATAATAATAATATAAATACTTGTAATCGATTATATAGTAATCATTTGAGAAGGATCAGATTTTGTAACGAACTATGATAGTTTTCGTTCAAATACAATGTCGGAAATAAGAATAAAGTGTTTAGTTTACTTTTTTTAAAAGTTTTACTTTTTTTAAGTTTAACGTTTGTGAGTGTTTAATTTACCTTCTTAGTGACCGGCAATACGGGTTTCGCCGTACTCGGTCAGCTGGGGACCGTCTAGCACGTGCCACACAAGTACAGAGTGAGGCACTCGAGACCAGTGAAGAAGCACTTGCTGTTTCCCTTGATGTCTCGAAGGCCTTTGACAGAGTTTGGTACGCTAGCCTTTTGTATAAGCTACCAGCGTACAGCTCATCCCTGACTGCCTGACTGGGTAAAGGACTTTCTGAGTGAACCGTGTGTGATCTCTTCCGATCCTGTGGCGACTAACGCCGGTGTTCCTCAGGGGTCCGTTCTCTCCGCAACTCTCTTCCTGCTGCATATTAATGATTTGCTTATGCCCGGTATCTGTGGGTACGCAGACGACAGCGCAGTTGTGGATAGATACCAACCAAGTCCTCTGGGCATTCAGGATCAAATCCAGTCCGAAAGAGAAGCTATGGTAAAGCGTGTGAATCACACTACGGGCACTGTCCAAATGGGGCGATGCTAATCTTGTGAAATTCAACGCTTCCAAAATACAAGCGTGTCTCTTCACTACAAAAAGGAGCCAGCTCACCTTGGCTCCTTCTTTTCGAAATGTATCAAATGAATACCCCGACCACCTCCAGTTTTTGGGAGCTGAGATATGCACAAATCTGAACTTCGGGCGGTTCATTGAGTCCAAGGCCAAAGCAGTTGCAAGGAAGCTAGAAGTCCTTACAAAGATGCGGCGATACTTCAGACTTTATATAAAGCGCAAGTCCGGCCGTGCATAGAGTATTGCTGCCATGTATGGGCTGGTGCTGCAAAATGCCACCTAGCAGCTTCGGACTCAATGGAAAGGCGTGTTAAGAAGTTTATTGGTGACCCGAATTTGGTTAAAATCAATCTTACTAGCCTCGAACACAGGCGCAAAGTGGCCAGCTTTTCGGTTTTCTACAGGATGCATTTCGAAGAATGTGCGCAGGAGTTGCATAATTTAATTCTTCCCTCTCCCTTTCACCGCCGAACAACCAGACTTTCGGCCAGTCTACAATCTTTCGTTGTTGACTTACCACGCATTTGCACTTGCTACGTCGTTCGTCATACGTACAGCAAAGGAGTGGAATAAGTTGCCAGCATCTGTCTTTCCATCCGATTACAGTGTGGGTGTCCTCAAGGCAAGAGTGAATAGGTTTTTACTAAGTCAGTGCGATTCACCATCTTAGGTTACATCACCACTTACCATCAGGTGGGATTTTACAAATTTAACAAAAATATTGTAAGATAAACTAAGATGACTTAAAAAACAGGCATTTTTTCCGATTTGAAATTTTCTTATCTGTTTTCATAGTGGAACATCCTTTTTCGACTTAATTAGTTTTGTGGTGTTCAATATTCATCTCGATTTTCGACAAGAAATCATTAAAATTCATAACTTGACTGTTTTACTTATCAACACCAGGCGTTACTGTAAGACTATTATCGCTGTAAAATTTATTATTAATATAGAGTTTACATTGTTTGTTGTTGTTGGATATATGCCCTAAGATTAAAATGTAGAATATTTATCGTATGAACAGCTGTTATAGTAATAGTTGAAATGTTCTATGTTAATTATATTAATATGTATGTATGTAATATAAATATCTCACTATACAGGATTACTACTTTCATCTTATTATCCTTACGATATTCTGCCAAATTATAAATATTTTTTTAATGCTCTTATTAATTTAAATTAGTTGGAGATCCAAAACTAAATGTATCGACAGCTCTAGTAAACGAATGTTATTATATTGGTTAACACAAAACGACTTTATGGAGCTTTCGTTAATATTTTAACATTGGTGGTCGATCTCTTTTTCTTCGATTGAAGAAAAAGGGACGGAAAATATAGTTATATTTTCTCTGTAACAGCAGTGCTCGTGCTAAGGGTGTGAAAACTCACCTGTACGACGTAAAATTTTCTTTGGAATTAACTTTAGGTATGTACTATTGCCGCCATTACTAGACTGTTAGAGTGGCAATTTAAAGTTAATCGATACTCGTGGTTTGCACAGGGTAATTTTTGTGTCAAAAGTATTCCCACGGATGTGGAATAATTAAGGTGAGTTGCAGGGAAATCGATTCAGACTTATTATTTTTATAATTATATTGTGATAAATAAGCTAACCGTCGATCTAATGGTAAGTGGCACTGATGGTACAGCTCACCTGCAACTAGCTTAAAAAAAGACAGTCACAGACATGCCGCCGACTGAGAACTAAGATGAATGCCTCAAAGTCTGTTACAACCAGTATAATAAATTATACTGGTTCTTTTATCCTTATTTATACACGCAGAACGGAATAACACAGGAAACAAACAAAGGAACTCAGCGAACGGTTCACTGTTGCTTGGCGACAGAAATAGGTAAGAGTATGGTGTACCCAGACGAACTCGTACCTTGAAAAGGCCCTGTCACTGGGCACCGCGGCTTGAGGAAATAAAAATTCCACTATTTAGAAACTTGGGAAAAGAAAGAGAAGTCTCAATACTTGTATTATCTAGGTCTTTCTCGCATGATTGAACCGTACACGTAAATTGTATAATTATTATCTCATTTCGGATAAGAAAAAAATAGTTATTAAATTTGAAAATTAATTTTGTTTTCGTAAGTGGGTATGTGGACTGGATGCATCGATGAGTTTATATTGCGCGCTATGAAATTACTTTCACGCTTTTACTACTTCATTTTTAATTTCTATTATAGTTATATCTTATATATGATTAGGGTGGCGCTGATGCCCGTTTTCAGGTAAAAAGTCATCTAAATCTGTTGGTAAATAATTGTCCGCCCATATATTTTGTCATAGATCCCGTCATCAGATTTTGAAAAACAATCTTGAATTACCCTCTTTCTAACAAAAAAAAAATTGAAATCGCACAACGATGTAAAGAATTGTCGCAGAACATGCATACAAAATATTCCGACAAATTGATAACCACCTCCTTATCTCGAAGTCGATTGAAAAACAAGTTTTGTTATCAAGCAAATATAAGATCGATTGTATCGATTGTTGACATAATATACCAACAAATAGCCTTTCAAGACGCCACCGAAGAACCTTTTTGTACCTAAAAACATCTTGTTTATCGGAACTTTCACGTCATTTCACCCTGTTTAATAAAATGCGGAGAAAGTCTTCTTTTTAAATTTGCACTCTTAGCAATGTGCCTTATTAATGTAATTTCAGTATGGTTTGCTACGCCCCTATAAACGAGAGATGACCCAACTGAAATATTTTTTTAGGTAGGTAAGCATTATAAAATAGATTAAAGATTCTAATACAATGTAGATTACAAATATCACTTATTGAAAATAGCTTTTTTTCCATTATGAAAGAAAAACAATAAGAGAGAACACCTGGGAAGAACCAGCAGGAACCCAGCGGGACTTTTTATATTATGTAGATAATAATTTACAATAGTAGGCATTGTTCAATTAATTATACAAATCTATTTTGGAGCTACTTGGTAGTGATCGTTTCGTTAATAAGGGTTAGTCAACTTCGTTATTCGTTTAAATTCGTATATATATATATATATATATATATATATATATATATTTATATATATATATATATATATATATATATATATATATATATATATATATATATATATTTATATATATATATATATATATATGAGAATTGCTCGTTTAATAGTATAGGATTAAATAGGAAGGAAAATATTATCATGCCTGACGACGTAATCCCTAGCCTAGTGGACACAGATCTGAATGAAGAATGCCTGATTTTTTCGTAAAATTAGCATTATTTTATTAGTTTCGGGGCTATTTTCTCCGATCATCATCGTGGTTTCACTACAAATAAAATTAAGTTACGATCTTTTTCGCCTGCCTAACGATGAATAAGTTCGAACGTGTAAAATTACGTATTTTGTTATAAATTCACATATGGTTGTGTATGCCAATGGTCTATGCCAAAATGAAATGTTTCTTTTTTCTTTTTTTAGAACTTTGTTTGCAAAAGCATTTAGAATTAAGCCATGCATGAATTTATTTGCTCTGGTGAGTTGAGCAAATGACAATACTAACTTGAATTCATTTGTTCAAAATCTATACAAAAATAATATTGAAGTGTCTGTTTGTAATGTCCAAATTACAGCTTTTTACTAAATCCATAATATAAAAGTATATACGGTACATATAACAAAAAAAAACTTTTTTTGTCGCCCGGACTGACTTTAACGGGACTTTCACTGACAAATAGCTAATGCTGTAACGAGTAACTTTTATTTTAGAAAAAAATTAGGGTTCCGCGCATTAAAATTAAAACGCATAAAATCCAATCGTAATAAATTCCACGCGGACGAAGTCGCGGGGAACATTTAGTATAATTTTTGTAACAATATCAATATGTTATATTTTTTACAACTATTTTCTGCGTCAATAGTAAGATATTTTTTTGCAACGCTTGTCGCAGTACTTAGTCTGTTTGCTAGTTTAGATCATGATTTTTTTTAAATTTTATAGACGTCAGGGATACAAACCCAAACGCAGCCCACCTAAGAATCGAAACGCAGTTGTGTAGGCATCCCTGAGGACTAAGATTAGACTATGCTGTACCATGCTGTTGTATTCTATGCGAGCGTGGTCCTTCCCCAGTCGAACTGATCTATTCGTGCTGCACCGCGGGTATCCCTAACAGTGTTCTACAACTTTAGAAAAACAGTGAGAATCATAAGTATTTAAGTGCAAAAAAATGTTACATAAATTTAAAAATTACCGTTTTATATAATTCAGTTTGACCCAGAAAAAAAAAATAACTGACGTGACCTCACCTCATTCATCCATTTCTACACAAACTAAAAATGAAAGATGAGCTATTAAATATACGTTTTTTTTGTAACTTTCCATTACTGAGAATTTTTGCAATTGAAATAAATGTAATTTCGTTTTGATAAGCAGCATTTTAAACAACGTTACATAATGGTAGAACACATTTAATTTTTAGTGATCTTACTTAAGCGGGTTTTAAGTAATCAATGAAATGTCGGTAATAGTATTTGCGTTGAAAAATCAATATTTACAAGTTAAAGGTATGGCCATATGGAGTGATATGTCATCGTAATACATTAATCCGAATTGAATTTTATTGCTCAGATGCTCTTGAATCGGCGACTGTTTCGATTAATATACGAGCGTTGGTGATAAATTGGCTGTACGTTTATGACCATGAACGTCGCCAACTCGTAAACAGTTGACAGCTTAGCGACAGAGGCTGGCTTGGTCGTACTCGTAAATAAAATGCTTTGCTGCACTAACTTAGTATTTATTGTAAACAGTTAAAATATAACATTATTTCTCATTGTTAAAAAAAATTCCATTTTGATTAATAAGTACTTTTTGGAATTTCACTTTTTCAATTCTTATGTAAATACCTTCGCTCCGCCGGTGATCCGTATTGCTCTATAGGTAATACCTATTTATCTTTTGTTTTATATTTCCGAACAAAAGTCATGAAGCAAAGCAATAAAATTATTGGTTTGCTACATGACTTTTGTCGTAATATTTTATTTTTAAATCACATGCAAAAAGCTCACAAAAGAATTAAAATTATTTCCTGGGGTTACCCTGCAATGCATTATCGCCGCAGAATGACGAATGAATGCAGAATGACAAATGAATAGGTCGACTCGATCGGGGAAGGACCACCCTCGTTCAGAATACGAGTGTGAAATAGCAGCAAATGCTGATGTAGATCGTATGGTGAGTGTACAGACCTGGCGACCCTTTTTACTGGTAACGGGGCATTCAATATCATTCCCCAGGGATGACAACACATCTATATTTTGATTCTTAATGGAGGATGTTACATTTTTGGACAAAATCTGTGAACAAAATTAACTTGCCGCTGGCTAAAGTATCTACCACTTTGCCAAAACGTAGTAAACAACTAAAAGTGACATTGACGAGGCGCGACAGATACAGAGATATCATTGTAACATATATGTATTCAAATGTAGGATATGTGGACTATAATTGCCCGTGACGGTGAAGTAATGACCTCCTTTTAAACAATTTGAACGAGTTTCGTTGCCTCCTTGTCATCTGGTAATAAAAAGGTAATCGTAATCGAAATTAAAGGTATTTGAATAGACTCCGAGGCAGAAAAGAAGTTATCATACCTCATAACCTAGTTAGTACAAAAGTAAACTTGACACTTATCTTCTATTTTGTCTTTTGAACAGTGACGGCTATTGCACACGGACCACGAATGTTCATTTCTCAACTACTTGCAAGATTTGTAGAGCATTGGCTCATCAACCAACTTTAACGTTCCCAAGAAACTGGAACTATTCCAAGAGTCAGTAAATATATATGGCATAAAGTGAGGGTTCGAGGCCACTAATCAAAAGAACGAGTCGTTCCTGATTGGATTTTTTCACCTGCGCTCCTATTGAGATGCGCTTTACATTTTTATTTCCGTCCTTTTATGATAATTTAATATTGTGCCTTGTAGATGGAATTGCGAAAATAAGCTTTTAGATTCTTTAAAATCACTGGAAATGTATCCTCAGAAGTGATTTACATATTTTTTATTTTACATGTTGGTTATATTAATTCTAAATAATGCCATAGTTTGAGATTTTGTCCAGGCGAAACCTTGGCGGGTTGCCAGTTTTAAATAAAGTTTATGGATTGCTTTTAATATTGACAAATTTAAAGCTAACATGTAACACTACAAAGAAAAATTGTTACTACTAATAGTAGCTGTAATCGCGAGGTCACTGCCGAACGTTCATGGATTATCACAAAATACGGCCCTGAGCCATGAAGTGGCTTTTGATGGTTTTTTTTCCATTGGTGATGGAAAAAAACCATCAAAAGGTGATTTCATGATGGTTTGTGGCCATTGAATGTTTGCGTGTTTCATCAAGTAGTCACTAGGTATAGCGAGGGTTCACCCACCACAGTGCTTGCCGGTATAATAATATTCCACAGCTATCACATGTGTGATAGCTGTGGAATATTATTATACCGTGGAATATTGTTATACACACACACGGTATGAGATTGCCTCGAGAACAGTTTTCCCGATCGGTTAATGTTTTGACCAATGAATGTATCTACTTTGTTGTACCAGCAAAAATGGTCTGCCTAAACCGAAATTTCATTAAATCTTCAAAGTAAAAATCGCTTAATCGTGTCTACAAAAAGTATAAATCGCCTTGGCTTGGAATTTAAACAACCCACTATTGAAAAGATTTTTAATTAAAGCTGCTTTGACCGTGGAAGTAGAATGTCTCTCCAGTAAAATGATTTAATCCACAATAAAACAACGGTTATCTTAATCTTATCTTATTTCAATTAATTTATCGATACTTTATTGTTCTTCCAAATGTTCTATTATAAGTTTCGAGGAGTAATAGCGCTTATTATTTTATGTTTATTTTTATAAGCATAATACCTTACTACAAATACAAAAATGTAAATTATTAAGCTTTGGGATTTTTTAACTTAATATAACTTAAATCAACAGCTTTCTTAAAAAATTAACCTTAAATTAATGTCAAACCCCGCACCGTACAGGTGAAAATCCTGGTGTAACGTTTCTTAATATAAAACTAAAAACGTTTGTGTGTGTACGTGTACGTATGTGTGTGCGTGTTCATTGATTATAATTATTGTTAAAAGTTAGAGCAATTTGAAGTTGTCAACAGAAAAGTTTAGCAAAGTGTAGTTTCGTTTTAAATGATTACACATAATATTGTTGACATTGGGTGCGTTTGGCAGAAAAAAGCGCTAGTAAGCGCTTCCTACCGCTAAAATAGTTTTCGGCCAGGACACGATTGCTACTTCAGTAGCGCTGACACAATCTGCCTCCGCCATTTTGCTTATTTAATTTGTTTGTTTTGAAGTAGAGTTTATAAGTTGTTTTTTGCAATATTAGTTTTAAATAATATAATGACATGAATAGACATATACATGTTATTAAAAATTCATGATTGATAAGTTTTTAATACGAATACTTCACAAGCATATATTTACATTAGGTTAGGTTCCCCGGTTAAAACTAACATCGTGTCCTAGAGGAAAATTGCTACTTACGATTTGACAGCGCTTACCGCTTACGATCGCCCTTTTGCTTACAAGCGCTTGCTAGCGCTTTTTTCTGCCAAACGCACCCACTTATTAATAATTAAATATTCTCTGTGTGAATACCGTCATGTGGCATATTGAAATTATAGCGATGAGACCGTCTTCGTTAGAGCAATATCAATTAAGGTCGCGCGACGTGCCGTCGATAAACTGAGAGCTCGTGACCGCCGCGTCGTGTCGGTCAGCCTTTCCATTGCCGCCCCCGTGTCGCCCGGCCTCCGACCCGTACCGCTCGGACACCGTTTAACCACCATATCCCTACCGCACCATCCGTTGCCGACCCGCAAAATTTTCTAAATATGAATCGCGCTATTTCCTAAATAGCGGCGCACCCAATCCAAGTACCGCCTTGTTAAACCACCTACAGTTTATCCGTTTACGTTTGCGTTTATCTTCAAATGCTTCTGCTCAAAGTACATAATTATTTTATTGCTAACGATTTATTTAAAATTTTCACCGTACAGCCTCAAGTAAATACATATATACATAATTGCATGCTCATTTACTACTTAAACTTTTTAGAAATAATAACTCATAAGTGCATTTATTAATGTAATAATTATTATCATATTAGTTATGCTTTATTAAGGTGATAATATTATTTAACGCTTTCTTAAATAACAGCTTATGTATAGCAGTATAGCAAAGGAAAGATTGATCATGTTAAAATGTGTGTACCGTAACAACAGTATAAAACATTATACTACACAAAATATTTTCATGGCTTCAATTTATTCTCTGTTAATTGAATATTAATCAACAAAATATGAAATAATAAATAGTTTTATCCGCATCTGCATTCTAAGGTTGTCGTTTGTGTTTTTTCTTCTTCTAGTTATTTTACAAGAATTTCATTTTAAAATATTTAAGCGAGGATGCTTTGTTATTATTTAAGGTAGGTAAGCGTTGCTAGCTTCAACGCTTACCTACCTACGCTTAACTCCTATAATAATCGGTCTGTTTTTTTTTGTTTTTTTTTTCTGCGAATGGAAAATCATCTAATGACGCCTTTCGCTCTGGGTGGAGCGTAAGGGAGTGTCAGACTTTTACTGACTAAAAACCATCCGTGTTCCTTCAGTGCCCTTACGTTCCGGAGCCGCGGTATCTCTTTCGAACAGCCCGCAGCAATCGGTCTGTTGGGAACTCGGGTTGAATCGGTCTGAGGCGCTGAAAACTCAGCGTTTAATTTGTGGATTTACTTCGTATACATAGTTATGCGTTACTAATGTTAAGATTTGTCTAGTAAAATGGTCAGGTAACAAATAGTAGCAAGTTTAGTTATTATTTTGAAAACGCTTTAAATATTTGCATATTGAACTAACTAACGCGCCGCGGAAATTCGACTATGTTATGTATGTTTCAGACAATGCTTTCCTACATTTCATGAACTCGTAAGCTTTTATTCATGGACCGATGAATACGGTTGCACCGACCAATTTTACTCAGGGTATTATTTGGCATATACATATATACTTATATGATACTTGTATATTCTTATGAATATGTAACCAATGTCTCTTAAATCTTACATTGAAAAGTATAACTCTCTCATTCATATTATCAGTAGTCAGTTAAGATCTTGAATTATTTATTACTTTGCGCGATTATTGGGTTAAATTCAAAGAAAAATTGTAGAAAATAAATTTTAAAATAACATTACATCAGCGGCAAAATATTTTCCTAGCTTTCAAAATTTAAATCCCTATGGTTTTCTTTAAATTATATTTATGAAGGCGCCGACGACGTCCATTGGCTTAATACTTTAGTAAATTTATCACGTGCTGTTCTAAATTTTTTATAAATTTATGGCAAGAATAAGCGAGTTAATGATCAAGCGTAATGGTTTAGTTTGAATTATAAAGATAAACTTTTTGCTGTTTACTGAAATCCTTCATTATTTAGTTGGTAAAACGAAACTCGTGCAAAGTTTACTGTTCCAATTTTTGCTTCCATGCAATTTTCACGACTCTGTTCACTCATCAGAAAATAAAAAATGTTTCCAATATTTTAATTTTTATTTTGCAAGTACATTACATTCCCGTCTTTAAATAAATTTGACTGCAATTTGGAACTGAAAAATACTGAACATATTTTATACCTAGTAGACACCAACCAAAAGATGTCTCGCGCTAGTTTATAAACTCGTAACTCAATAAATATATTTGGCAATCGGAGGACCACTATGTTTGATTCCAAAGTTCGTTTAGGTTTATTACAAACTCGAAAAACTCATGCAATTAATATATTAGAAACATTCGCTGTAAAATAGTCACTTTATGTGAATTTAGACAATATTCACGACATCATCGTTTACTACTCTTTACAATTATATCAAAAAACTTAAATATAATAAAACGGTACTGGAAAGAGCACATTTCTGTTGGAAAAGCAAGCGTTTGATAAATCCATTATTTTAAGTTGCAAGACTTTAAGCATGTCCTGTGTATCGACGGTAATCACCTAACATTAGAACGTTAGGGGTTCGAAGCGGAAATCTTCATTTGGAGTAATAATATTGTTTGTTTAATTTTATTGAAATTTGACGTAGGCAGCATTCACAGCCGGTTGTGCGTCTCGCAAAAAGCACAGGGTCGTTCGGATCTTTTATGATCTTCGTCAGAGGAAGTGTTGGTGTACCTGTCGATATTGCAATAAAATGCAACATTTGGCTCATGTTTAAGCTTTTGAAGCGTCTCAAAACTGACGGACGGCTCCATATTCACTTTACTTTGTGCAAAGCAATCACTGGGTTAAATGTTATCATTAATTTGAATGTTCACATTGCCAATAGTATTCGTAGCTCGATCCTACCTCCATCTTCGGAAAGCGCAGTAGCTTTAAAGTAATTAAATAATGTACCTAAGTAACGTCCTTAGTCCACTTTTTAAAATCAATTTATGAATTGAAATAGGTAGCAAGGACATACTAAAAAAAGACCTTCGTATTTATTTGCATTCTTAAAAAATTACATAATAACGCTGTACTTTTTGATATTATAACAAAATCTTCCGGGAAATGAGTCCGTATTAGAAAAATAAAGAGGGATGCTAGTAAATGAATACAACACTTCGAAAGGGGATAAATTATTTTAAGCGCCATGATTTATCAGAGTTCCAGCGCACGGCGGGCGAGTGCGGCGTCATCATCTTCACTCCCTTTTCCCCAGCAATATCTCCTTAATAAATTGAAAGAATCTGCAAAAGAAGTACCTTTTATATTTTATATCATTCATTTATTTAAATATTGTACCTAAAATATCAAAAATAAATAAAACATTTATGTTTATTTTTTTAAATAGTGGCAGTATCTGCCCTTACGCGATGTAAACTAAGCCGTTAAAACAGAGACTACACATCATGTCTTCGAAACATATTTTAAATTCTCAGACTGCATGTCTGAGAAATTACAATATGTTTCGTTATTATTCTAAGCTTTCCTCACGATGTATTCATTCAAAGCCATTGTTGTGTTTATATTTTTTAGTTTACATATTTCAATTTCAATGCAATAAAAAAGCAATTTGCAATTTCAACGGTGTTAGTGGGGATTGAACCTGGGTTTTGTGAAGTTTTCAGCGAGCGCTTAGCTCCTGAGCTACCACGGCTCAAGATTTTTTAATTAATGGCAAAAAAGATTTTGTAAACATATTTGCAAATTAATTTGTCAGTTGTAAACATAAACCATTAAGCAATTATGGAGTACGCGAGTAATTATAGTATTCGTTATAATATTTTAATTCTGTTGATATTTGATAACATTAAAAAAATAATGACCTGACTATCCTTATTTCATCGAACGGCAGGCGGCACCGGGTTTCGTCGGAATTTTCCGGTGTGACAGCTGTGGATGACGTACTTCGGTTGTGACGCCAATTTCCCTCTTATTTATGATCGAGTTGATTGGTGCTTATTACAGCTGCTGGTACGAGGCATTTTTCATAATATGCAAGTCTTGCTCCTACTTTGGGTCCCTTCCGTGGCGGTTAGTTAGTGCTATGTGTAACACACACAATAAATGTTAAGCCATTTTCATTTTTATTTTAATCTATCACATTGACGCATGTATGTAAACATATACATGTTTCAAATTTTTGTAAAACCTTCACCTAAATAACTATTACATTTAAGTCATAGTAGAATAAAAAAAAATATTGTTACTTGCGGATATTTTAAGAGAGATGTAACGAGACTTCAAGTCTCGACAGTCACATATTTTTAACCTTTTTCTCTTCCTCTGTCGACAACTTCTCTAATGTTTACCGGCTTCCGAAAAGTTTGATCGTTTTCGTTCCGTCGAGTGTGTCTCCGAATAACGAAGTCAGCAGACTATCGACGATGCGTATAAAATGACTTTACGATTCTCGTAAATTGCGCCATGTGCACGGTTCCGAACTCCCTCTTTTTTAATTTAATAATTGTTAATTGAAAAACTTTCATATAAACTAGATGGAGTTTCGTCGCTTCAGGTGCGGAGCATATTGCTCACAAACGCGAAAACAATCACCTGTTATTTAATGTAATAAACCGCATTTTTTTCACTATACTTTTTCAAATAAAATGAAACAATTGAATACACATTCCTCTGTATCCAACAAACAAATGTTTTAATATTTAATTTTGTTCATATTTTACGTCTGAATGTAAAATTTTACTTGATTTTGATATATTCAAAAGTAAAAACGTTTTATCATGTTTGTATGGATTTTTTATTGTTACATTTTAAGTAAAATAACAGAATATAATGAACCCGGTCAATATATAACACCCTCCTTTAAAAAGCACAACAACAGCTGTTGAACAGCAATTTTAGAACTGATAGTCTCGTAACCGTAACCTTTTGTTGTTGTTGCCGAAATTTTTTAACAAACCGTTGTTGTTTAAAAATTTTACTGACTTTGATTAAAATCGAATCTGTTAGTATTTTATCTTAGACTAGTACTAGTATATCGATGAATAAAATGATCATCGAATTAGGTCATTGAACCTTAGAAATATCGTAAAGTAAAATTACTGCCCACATACGTCCCACAGCTGGGCCGTCAGGCCGACAGGCCTTCTCGCATTCCTATTTTTAACCCTCGGCATGGAACGGCGCTGCCCCATTGCGTGTTTGTGGACTCCACATGTCTTTGAAACATTTACTTTTATTTCTCTGATATGCAGGTTTCACATACGATTTTTACATACGATTGTGCCGCTGCGATTTTTACTATGAGCTCTTAGTCCCCGAAACACGACGGCTCTTTTTTGTTTTAAGTTGTACAATGAAGATATCGTATTTTTTTTTATAGAAATGTGACAAATGAGCACACAATCCGCCTTATGATTGGAGGACACTGTGGCCAAAAACACATTATTCTCGATTAAGAATCAAAGTGCAGACACATTATCACTCCTGAGAACTTTTATGGAATGATTTGTTACAGTAAAGAGGGTCTCCTGTTTAAGTTTTTCAAATATGAGAGAGCATGGTTCCCCTTTGGTGCTGACCTATTCGTGTTACAACCATAACACCCTGTTCTATTACGAAAAAAAAATTAAAAATAGAAAAAATATGGTCAAATTGATAACCTTCTCCTTTGAAGACGATTAATGAGATGGTATTTGACTTTAAACTGGATAATCTGAAATATTTGTTGTACAAAGATGTAATGTGCGTTGAGTATCGTTAATTACTTTCAAGTCAGCCAACATTTATTTAAGTTTTAGTTAAAAGCTGAATAAAACGTACAGTATTTTCACACAAAACACTTTCCAAAAAAGTATGAATAAAAATGACTTTGTTATGGTGGTGTAAGGATAATCACTACCGCATATCGTCATGCGGGTGTCGAAAGAGGTGGCAGAGTGGAATAAACTAGGAGATGGGCAGCAGTGACTTTCTAGTACACCTAGAAATTAGGAAAAAACTACAAGCGTGGCAACTACAGCAATCCCTCTTGTGAGGAAATCTATTTCCTATTTAGGCCTATGTTCAGCATTGCACTTTATAGGTTGTAATGAATTAGTAAATGACAAAGTATAGAGTTTCATAATGTTTTCAATAAATAGGTATAAAAGACGAAATCGGATACTCATTTCGTTAGACGCCAGCCTGACACCGGCTGGCGACAGGAAACGACCGCCGGTAGTCTAGTTAACAAGGTTAATATCGTGCGATTCAAAGCTTTGCATAGATATATATTATTATCACGAAAAGCACTGCAGCCTTGGGCTTTTCAATAATGAACGAAGCATTCACTACTCGAAATGGACTTAAGTGGTAAAAAGTCTGAATTTTGATACTTAATCTAATATACTGTAAACGATAATGGTATAATAATCTAAATTTAAACTTTATATAATTATTATTATTTAGATTTCGATCGGTCGGAACAACAATATATTTAAGTCGAAACAACGTCATCATTAATCTCATTAATATTATGTCGTGTCGTGTGCCGTTTCAGTCAACGTATCGTAACGTTATTCCGGCTGAACGTCAGTAATCTGTATTCGAAAACGGCGCTGTATCAAAAATCACTAACTGCAAGCATTACGAATAGTCGAGTATTGTAGGTTGTAGCTACGTCTTTTGAATACGCCTGATTCTAAATGTTGGCTGCACGATGTGTTGCCCACCACCATTCGGCCGCTTGGTGCCTACATAACGACGATTAAGTAATGCCTTAAGCTTTGGTCTCCTGATCGTAACGCACAACGCTGCGGTAAGCGGCGTGCGGTGCCGGATACATAATCGTATGAAAAACGTGTAGAATGGTCTTTTGTTCCCCCGCAGTATGCGTCAGCCGCGAGGGGCAAGCGCGATTAAGCGGGGAGCGGGTACTCCGCACTGCGCGGCGTCGTTCTCGTTGCGACGCTGCGCTGTACGTCACGGGTTGACAATGGATTAGTTTGAAGATAATTTAATATAATTAATCCGCAATTATCCCTCTTTATATAAAAATAAAGACAAACTGCTTCCTTCCTCCTCCTAACACAAATTTCAAAACCATTGTTCATATTGACACGTCAGCTTTGGTAGCTGCGGCAAAATCAACTGACCACTAGACGTGGGAGTTATTTCACGTCACTAGATACAGTAACTGGCTACGCGGCATGTAACCGAATCACTAGTTTCGAGTCATGTTACAAGTAGTGATTTTTGTAAATGCGTGATTATGATTACTGTTACCCGTGATTATTGCGGGAGTCGACTGTCGGTCGCTCGAGCGCAAATCGCACATGTGGCATACAACAATAAACAAACCATCGTAAGTAACAGTTTTATTGTACGTTTAATTTTCATACGTAAGACTATAGACATAAACAATAAAATAGAGTAATCTCTGTTTGTAGATATTTAACCGTTTGTGATTCCGGGAAGCGAGTCACATTGAATTTAACAAAAATAATTTTTAAAACATTTTTGACGGAGTCATGAACTCGTTTATTCATAAAATTAAAATATAACTAAAAAATGAGTATAAAAAATTTAAAAATTTAAATGTTTATAATATTATAAAACTTAAAAACTGTGTGTTAATAGCCAAACAAACAAACAAATTAATTGTACAGTGTAAATAAAAGTGCAAAAACAAATGACAGTGAAAACGTTGAAAAAGTGTAAATAAACTGTAAATATCAATAATCATTGTATATACAATCAAATTGACTTGTGAATATGTATGCATTAATAATTTTATGAAAATATTAGTGTCATAGTAAACGCAAATCAATCATAAATACATTTAATGCAGTCTGTCCTAAACCTGAATAAAGTATGAAGGGAAGTTAATTTATTGATTTAACAGAAAACAGTTACTGTATAGCTACAAACAGGGATTGTGATTTTCGTTTCGTGTGTAACTGTATAGTTGGTGGTGATATTTATGCAAACAATCACAGTAGCCGAATAAAAATAGCCAGTTACAAAAATCACTAGTTTCGAAACAGGTGACGCCGATCAAGTCACTGGTTTCGTTACGTTTCTTGAAAATGACGTAACGACCCACGTCTACTGACCACTTCTCCGCAAAGATACTAAACGCGGCGTCGTAACGTTAATTGTCATCTGCACGCACCTAGGTACGTGTAGGTATCGGGCCCCGGGGTATACCCCATTACCCGGATGTCATCATACCCCATTACTATGGGGCAGTCATTATTTAGCCTATCTTGGCATGGTTGTTGCTACATTAATTTAGTCGTAACGCTGCGTTTGAGCCGCATACTGCAGCGTTGTGCGTTACGATCAAGAGACCAAAGCTTAACGAAAGAAATGTCTGCGTCATGCGTCTCGCTCACGCTTACAACTTTTATTCATTAGCGATCGTAGCCTACGTCGCGCCGTTTTTAAATAATATCACCTACTTTTAGTTTTACGCAAATGCCGTAGGATGAATGTTTTTTATGTATTTTTTTGGATATTCGGAAATATTGCATTATTATTTTGTTACATTATTTTGTATTTTTATAAATACTTTCGTGGATAGCTAGGAATAGATCCACTGACCCAAAACACTATATTATTTTTCAAACGGTAAAAGAGTCACCCAGTATATTTGGATACGAGGTAACTAATATAACATTGAGAGTTCAATTTGAATTAAAAAAAAGAAAACATGTGTGCAGTTCACACGCGGAATAATTGAAACCTTCAAATGAAATGAAAAATATAAAATAAAAATATTTCACAGCAAATGATTTATATATTAAGATAATTTTCAACCACAAGTGCGGCATAAAACATAAGATAAAAGCTTAATTTTATAGCAAAAAATAATAACAATCCTTATTTTTAGACAAGTAGAGCCTAAATTTTAGTGTAATAAACAAAAGAACATTTTATTTCCAGTGAAATTGCGAAGTCATTTCATCGAACAAAAATTGATTGATTGTGTATCTAGCATAGCATGCTATGCTATGCTAGATACACGACTAATTTAATGTAAATAGGTAAGTTATGAAACCGTGGTTTGTTATGAATGGATAAGGTATATATATTTTATTCAATATGGTTAAATTTATTTATTTAATTGATTTGTTAACTTTTTATCTGTTTATTTTAACTGGTGAAACTTGTATTAACAATTTTCAAAGCACAGCACAAAGTGGAGACCGAAGTAATTGTAAACTCTGTGTACTGTATGATAATTGTAAAACTGTGTTCCATCTCATTCTCTCGCAGGATAATCCTACAGATGTATATATCTTTGTCTCTTTTTAGTGTCGCTTTTTCTTTTCATCGAGTTTCAAATCACAATGATTCTAAAGAAGTTTTCACTTCAAAACACTTTATAATGTATTCTATTTCATTCCTCACAGACTAAATCCTGTAGATGTGTATATTTGTCTCTATTTAGTGTCGCTTTTTCGTTTCATCGACTTACAAATCACAATGATTTTAAAGAAGTTTTCACTCCAAAAGTTATTTTACACTTAATGTGGACGTTGCTTCCGTATTTCTTATGAAGGCTACAGACGAGTGCCTAACTTCTCATTAGCTAGCTGTTTGTTTAACAGAAACACGACCTAAAGAAAATAAAGCTTTTTCATAAACCTAAAATCTATTTCGAAATTTCGTTTGCTTTGACTGGTCTAATTATTTAGGTTCATAGCTTTTTTTGTTTTCTTTAACTATTATAAGGCAGTGCTTGAGAACTATCCTATTAGTCTTAAAACTAGGTTGTTTTTAAAGTTTGCCTTAATTGTTTAAACATCTAGATCATAGTGATGTAAAATATGTTATTTTCGGGCTATCAATGTTGACTCTGGGCGCGAGGCCAGTATTCCACGGGTTCGACCTGCTTTTCTTCCTCGCTCGTTAACGAAACAATAAATAATGATTTGGAAGTCTAGCGTTGCATGCTATTGTTTTATAATTACATTATCCGTTTCCATCAGGTCAGTGACATTTTGCCATTTCCCTACTTTACTGATATTGTTTACCCACTTGTGTTATACAGTTTATAATACATGCTAATAATAATAGCGTGTTTGCTATGACAATTAACACTATGTACAGTATAATGTACATGTATGTATGTACATGTACCCTATAGATAGCAGAGGGGGTTGACACCAGTCCCACGCATTTTTTTGTAACGAATCTGCAGCTGTTTTTGGGATAGAGCTATCTTGTACATTAATTCGCAAGTTAAATGGAGTCATCCATGAACTCGAAAAAAATATCCGATTGCAAACTATAATATTATGATTTGCATCACATTGTTACACAATATACATTATTAAAATTTATTACGTAAACATTTATTTATATCATGACATGTGTAAAATGTTACTTATGGTTTAAAATTTTATAAAAAGTAAAAGCCGACTTCAAAGAAAAAACAAGAAAAGATAAAATAATTTTCACTTAATAGCTTCTGAAGTGATATAGTGCACCAAGCACTATATCTTAGCACTAACCCTCAGAAGCCTATGGAACTCGTTTTAGATCTTTGTAATCAGTAATAATTCGTTTTAGATCTTTGTAATCAGCTTTTCTTCTTTCTTATTTTAAACTTAGATAATAATAATAATGTCCTCTATACAGAATGTTGGTTACGGTGTTCTGTCCGTAAACTAGTGCGAGCAAACACTGCACGAGAGTGAGTCTCGTAGTCAAATACCGCCAATTTTGTAACTTTGCGGTATATTACCACCAGATTGCTGCTGAGAATTTCTTGACAGAAAATCCCAATTACTAATTATGCCCTGATCAGGATTCGTACCCGGAACCTCATGATCAGCAGTCACGTTTACGACCAAAAGACCAACGAAGCGGTCTGAAATTATAGCGATTATTATTTGCAACAGCTCTCAAACCACTTTTACTTGTAAAATACATTGACTAGCGCAAGTAATATTTGATTTCATATCGGAGTCACAGAATAAATAATAGTACTACGTATCGGATTATAAAAGCTTGAAGCAACGATCCTATATAATAATAATTTTTGTTTTGTTTCAGGTATGTTCAAAAATGTATAATATGAAAGTGTAAATGGTAAGTTCAAGTAAAAAGTCATCCGTGTTATTTATGTGTTGTGTTGTGTTTTGCCTACTACGTATGCAAATTGAAGCAAAAAGGAAACTTTTTTGAGAACTATTTATTATAGGTAAAGAAAAAGGAAAAAAATAAATAAATTAATAAATTTAATTAAATTAATAAATTTTCATCAAATATCTCGACTTCCTTCTCTTAGGAGAAGGAAGTCGAGATATTTGATGAAAACCGAAAGCTATTTTTCTAGAGCAAACATTTAATTAGGAAAATTTATCTTGTTTCGTTCAGAACGATATAACAGATAAAATCTAGAAAATATTTGTAGTTTTAGAAATGAAATCAAGAGGTTTTTGCAAATCAATAAATAAAAACGTGATTTAATAATTGATGTTGTCTTAAATATTATAATTTTTTATCATTTATACACTTTGTTAATACTATACTGAGTAAAACTTCTGTCACCTATTAACTCAGTAAACCAAAATAATTATCTACTTTTTTACTTTAAAATGTAAGCATCAAACTAACTTTTCTTTTTATCCAATAATGAATAGTTTGAGTATTTTCTCAAACGTAATAAATGTTCTAAAGTTGAACCTTTTCCAATACGTGCGAGGATTTAACCAGACTGGTATAATTAAATAGAAAACTTATGTTAACGTTTAAAAAATTGCAAGGAATTTTTAAAAGTGACATAATTGTGTTATGTTATGATACTGAAATATTGGATTGAAAAATGTATAATAGAACATACCTCGGCATAGACGGTGCATATCGGTGCGTAAGGTAGAATAGCTTTGAAAGCTCTGCAAGGAGTGTCCGGTGTTGTAAAAAGCGTATTGTTTTCACGTTTGCAAAGGAAATGTCCAACTCTGACAAGCGATCGTTCGGTCTAATGGACCGCTATTTACACTGGACTGTGAGCTTTCACGTTGAAAATAAGAAGGAGTCTGCAGTTGGTAGAGTTACAAGGAAGTATGTATGTATTTACAGAATAAACACTTTAAGTCTCCAATGTTGATGAACTTTGTTCAAACAAGTCTTTTTCAACTCACAAGGAATTTCTTTCTGAAGAAAATACTTTGATATATCAATGCAAAAAAAATGTTTAATATAATGAGTGTCTCAACGTATAAAATTTAAAAAGGCAAAATTCAGTTTCTGTAGTGTAGCGATCAGTGTATATATATATATTCCACAATTTCATTGATTCACTTAAGTGTTTTAATAAATATAAAATGTTCGATGTTGCCACCTTTATTACTAGTTACGAGTTATTTGAAGAGTATTATACTTCTATTTATTCGAACACTTCACATACTGTTTCATAAACTATATTTTTAATGAACGAGAAATAGAAGATTTATATCTGGAAGTTTATTATATTATATTAGTATATAAATGTATTATATGTATATTTAGTGTTATTTCTACTTATAGTAAATATAAATAAATATTGTTAGCCTATTAGATTATTCGACCAAGGCAACGTTTCCCGAATACTTTTGGAAGCTATTAAAATATGTACGAAATATAATGCAGTCCACGCTTATCGAAAGTTAGTAAATTAAATTAAGCAGAGTTATGTCTCTGACAGAGAGAAAGAGACAATCACAACCTTATAAACCTGAATTAATTAGTATGTAATATAAAACGGTGTTACGGCTATGATTCGAATCGAGGAGTTAAGTAGTTCCACATATAAGCAACGCGCTCTTTTATTTTTTCATATGTATATTGTATTGAAACTTATGTATTCATTGAGTTGAATAATTTGGTAAGTTACAGATAAGCTTAATAAATTTCTGGCTTAGGCTGAATACCCGAATTAACTATATTATGTATGGGTCACTTTGCGTGTAATCACGGAGGATGCTAATCCGTTCTCCTAATCTAGCACGTCTCTTAATCCCATTGGTAATTTCGCGCTATCATAGTATTATATTACTATGAATTAAATATGTGTACTCAAACAGATAAACTTTTGCCGGATTTTACATTAATGCCCAAACGTTCGTTATGTTCTGTAACCTAATTAGGAAGCTTTCAATTTTTCACAAATACACTTTTTATTAAAGCTTAGATGTTAAAAGACCGCTATCAAAGAAATAACGTACTATGTCTTAAAGTTTTAGTTTTTATTAGTCTTTTTTAATTTACGAATGTCAACAAACTAACGCAGTGGGCCTGATGACGAAAAATGGAAGCTGTGGCCAACAGACACCAATATCTGTCTGGATTAAGAATAAGTATAGACGCATTGCAACCTTGAACATCTGTCAAAGGTTCTACGGTTTTATGTCACTATGCGAAACAAAACATAGTTGCATTTCCGCTGTTATTCTGTAAATGCGTTGCCGTTCAAAACTCATGTTATTTCTCGAGCATGCGGGTTTCCTATATTAAATAATTTTATTTAGACTTTTGTTTTAGAATATTAAAAGTCATTTATATGATTTGAATAGTGTTCAATCTTTGAGGTACATTTCTAGTTTCTTTCTAAATGCAATATAACAAAATAAAAAAAATTAATATATTTCCACACAATATCTGCCGTATAGTGGCGATGTAAAAAAATGCATTATTTCATATCATACCGTGGTTGTCGTAACTAGGTTCCCCCTAGTCTGAAAAGCCCCCCTAGTCTAGCCAGAAAGACCTTTATTTTGTTTTCCGGTAGTTGGAGGTATGTCTACCTCGTTTATCCTAGACGTAAAATAACCAGACCAGCGACGAGGAACAGCGTTAAAGGAGCGAGACGTCCGGCAATGCGATCGTCTATCTGTGTACCAATAGTGACGATTAAGGCATATCCTTGTTTCAAGAGGAGAAGCTTAGGGCCAGCAGTAGACTCTGTCATGTTCATGAAAAATAGATATCAAAACGTATTAGAAGAGAATCATTCACATATAAATTATTCTCAGTTATAAGTGAATGATTCTCTTCTAATACGTTTTATGACACCTGCTAAAGTCCTCTGCTTAGCTCGTGGTTGACTGGTAGAGAATATCTAAAGGCATTAAGTCCGCCATTACATTTTAAGTGCAATAAACATTTTAAATGAATAAATAGAATGTCTTGTTTATGTAGTAATACTTTAGAGACAATCTTATATCCACTATACATTCCATTCTTTCTTCCACTACAGCCTTTCAAAAGTTTACTGCTGAACACAGGTCTCCACGAATGCCATAAAACCTGGCCCGGGGTCACTAGTATATTGTCGCTAAATTCATACGGTTGTGTGCAGCGGAGAAGCACAAATAAACAGGTTCATTTATGATGTCATCTATGAATTCTAATTACGTATTAAATTATTGATTTCTTTTTACGCGAACACTACACATTGAATTAAACTATATATACGAATTTTATCACGTTTAATTAACTTATTTGAAATTATTTTTAGTTACTGACGTTTTGGGTGCTTTACACCACCCATGGACACGGAGGGGGGGGGGGGTCTGAGATGTTCGACATCCGAATGTCATAGTCAGCCAGCCCGGCTGTCTTGTTTTGAATATTAATTTTTGCTCCGATCTACGAAGAACGATCTTACAGTGTCTTGAAGTCTTGCAGTGGTACTGTGGTATGCTTGGGTTTGGGTTTAATTTTGTAAATTATAGGATCCCGAGCAGATGGCAGCACCCATCCATCTTCTCTATTGAAATTTGGATGTTATTTCAACTGCCTTGCCTATCATCCTTGGCTTACTAATCGGTGTTCTTTTGCTAGGATTTGTGGTTTATCAAATCTGATGTAATGGTGGGATTTTGAATATGTTCATAGACTGCAGACTTCCCGGAGCTTCGGTGCTTCACGTCAGCTATGTGTTCTTTCACGCGGGTTTTTATTGATCTTTTTGTTTGACCTATGTAAGAGAGACCACATTCACAATTAAGCTTGTACACTCCTGTATCTCGCAGAGGGACATTACACTATAAATATAAATTCAGAATTCCCCCATGTATTTACTGGTGAACTCATAGACAGAATTTAATTGATATTTCTTAGTTAGATATTAGTGTTAATCGTATATTGGCCATTTTAATTTACTAAGAAATTTTCATAATGATTTTTAAAAAAAAGGTGAATTCGAAGTTTTTTATGACAAAATTGGTTTTCTGCGCACCTATAAAGCGTAAAAAATCTGCTTTTGGCGCCCATTTCACCTTAAGTAATTTACATTGTTTAATATTATATTTTTAATAGGATAAAGTGTCATGTGTGTGTTTATAAGCAGTATTTTTTATTATGTAAAGCATAGAAATACAAAATAAAAAAAAACATATTTTTCAGATTGTAAAGTCACACTATAGCGTAATAAGGCTATAGCACCAATAGGTCGGCTATAACGTAAATGTACCAAACTCGCACAGATAAATAGGATAACGCTCACTTTATACATTTCTTAACAAAGTTAGTGTTTTGATTCGATTGATTTAGTAGCTATCTGATATACGACAACTATAAAATTTTATAAAGGAAATATAATATGAAATAGGTTAGTGAGGTATATTGCCGTTGTGTTGTTACGCGTGAAGGCGGGCGGGCCGCGTCGGCCAGTGATACGCCGGTCCGCAGTGGTAGCGCGCGTCCCGTTGTCGTGCATGCAAGCTACACCTTATTACCCGCGAGATTCAACCCTCGTATTTCAGGCTCGGAATATCAACACAGTTTAGTGATATTAACGTGTCAGTCTCTGTAAGATTTTTGTGTAGAGATAAAATAAGTAATTTGATATCGTTTAGATCGACTAAACATAAATGTGTAATAAATTACTTAGAGCTTTTTATGAGGAAATACCCTACACACGTACACACTAATTAAAATTTTGATTTTTGTGAAATTAATTTCAAACCGTAACAAGAGTTTCTAATTCAAACTTTTTTTTGTATGAAGATAGGTATTTTACAACTTGCGTACGGCTGAATCGAATTTATGTTGTTATTAATTAAATAATTTTGAAATATGTTTCCAGTGAAGCAAAGTTCATGTTCAGTTCTTCGTTAGTCCCACCGATAGGAAAATTATTTTCCAAGTTACTTGCATAATTATTTATACACACAAAAACTATTAAAGAGAATCGGGGAAGTTGGCAGCAGCATCTTCCTAATAACAAATTACGAGTAAAATAAAGAAACTGCGGCAGTCAACTCGCCTGTGGAGCTAGTATGGGGTAATCTATGGAGTAGGTCTGTGTCCAGCAATGGACTTTGGAAAGGCTGTAACTGTATATGCAAAGATACAAAATGCTTACGCATTCGTCCTCCTACACAAAATACATGTAATTTAATATGTGTATAATGCTGAAGTTAAACCGGAATACGGCCACTATCGCCTTTGCCGGATTATTTCTCCAATTGGACGAATTAACCATAATAACTGTAGTGCTGTTGATCAGGAGAAATACTAGTATTTTTAAGCGATTTCAAAAAGGAGGAGGTTATATGTTCGAGTGTATGTATATTTTTTATGTATGTTCATCGATTTATCCGCAAATTGTAGACCGATTTTCAAAATTATTTTTTTATTAGAATATATTACGATAAAGTTAGCATATTACAGTGGCGACCTGTTATAACATTTTCGGGAAGTCAACAAATGCAGCTTTCTTAGGACCGTGATTTAGTGCAGTCTATGGAATAGGCCTACGTTCATCATTGTGACCTGTGAAAGCCTGTAATTTTGATGATCCTGTAGCAGTAAGTGTGCTACTTTTGTAATTGATACGGTGTAATACGAGGGATTTTTGTTTTAATATATTAGCCATCTGGTATAGAATGAGTGGCAGTTGTAAAAGTTAGGTTTTAAAATGGCAGCCTATTCTGGTGAGCTATTCAAGGCGTCGAGTGATACAGAATTGTTCATATATATAAATTACGTGTCACGTTGTTTGTCCGCGATGGACTCCTAAACTACTTAACCGATTTTGATCAAATTTGCACACCGTGTGCAGTTTGGTCAAACTTGAGAGATAGGATAGTATTTTTGCCCATGAGTGACACAATTTTTTTTTTGCGAATTGAAGGATTTTTAATAGGACATGACAAAGGGTTGTCGAAAAGGGCAGAACAAAGTCTGCCTGGCAAGCTAGTATTACATGGATTGTACCTATGACCACAATAACATACGAGTGATTTTTCGCATTTTAAATATATAGTTGGGGCCAAAAGTTGTAAGGACCAATATTTTCTTGAAATGCAAAATTCACGTTCACACGGTGTGCAACGTTTCATTAACGGACAGAAATCCAACTAAAATCGTTAAACTCAATTGCAACAACGCCGAGGTTGTTCGGTCTTAGCTCAAAAGCCTGCATACTTAATGGTGAGCAACGATTCGTGTGATATTGTTAAAATTTTACTTTCGGTGCCTATATTTTTTACATTTAAAAGTTACTAAATATATTTAGCTATAGCTAACAAAGTTTTTAGAGTATATAAAATAATGATACCATGGCATTTTGTCCTACTGTCACTACACTTTTTACCCGGTCGTATTTTAAAGAACGTGATATCACATACTTTATTTATGTTTTAATTTGATTAATCGTTAGTGCTTAACGTTTAATCAAATTTAGATTTACAAATTTATCAGGTTTCGTTGACTTTTTTATATTTTCGATGTCTCGAGTACTTTGGAGCATCTATTACTCCAGGGCAGGGGTGAAAATGATTAACTTTCGTTTGCTACAGTTAAGATTAAATTTAATTAATTATAGAGTATTTGCGCCGAGCAGCTATATAAATAAGTGATATATCAAATCAAAATGAGTGATAACCATAAATTTAACATGCGCAATAAATCTAAACTTGCTGTTCAAAAGCAGAGGCTCCCTAGGACTGCATCTGTAAACGGCTCATTTTTGTGTAGATTTTTAAGTATTTATTACAAGATTCTCTATAATATTACTGATTTGTTTTGTATAAATTCAAAGTGTAAGTAAAATTATTTTTATGAAGAAATTAAATTAATTTATTTCGTTATGCCCTACATTTAAATTTAATTATTATTTGAGGGATAAGAAGGGTTAGAAAGTGTGAAGATAATATAATAATTTCTTAAAGATTATTTTTTTCTTCTTTTTTTATTTTTTTTTTTTTTGCTTTCTTATTATTTTTTATTTATTAGTGCTTTGTTGTGGCCAATTTTGACATTGATATTTCCATAGAGCTGTCTTTTCTGATGAAATAAGGATGTTCTATTATTTCAATAGCTTCTTAAATTATTCCTGGTAGGTGTGGGTGTTTCATTTACAACGACTTTTTTATCTATCAAATCTGATTTAATGGCAGTAATGAGATGATCATCAATATGTAATGTTATGGATTTGATAGATTGCAAAATAGCACCGATTCCTACCACGGATTATTCACGCAGATATTTCAATATCTATCAAATCATTCAATATCTATCCTCAAAAAATTTCCTAACTTCAATAGAGGAATATGTCTGGATTCTACTATCCTGCTTGGGAAACTATAAATAACAGTCCCCCATGACCATGGGTGATGCATAATACTCAAATTTTCGGGAACATAAATGACTGTACACTCCACGACAGAAACGTTTAATTTCAATGTTACATGCTTTAATAATTGACAAGATAACTGTAAATGACAATGCCCATCTGTGCCCCAGAAATGCCCAGATAAAGTATATTACAAGATTGCTCTAATAAATAAAAACTAGAATTATGTTGTTAATTTTAAATCATATGAAGCACTGGATAAAAAACAAATAAAATTAAGACGTTCAATTGACATTGCGGTACGTATCATCGTTTCAATCATTAATGTATGCTTTATTTATTACGGTCTGGAATCACGTCCTTTGGCCCATGTATATGGGTCAAAAAATAATCGAGTATTATTTTACATTTGAATCAACAACGAGTTGAATAAAGATCTAAATGATATGTCCAGATACTCAAAAGTAAAAAAAGTACTTTAAGGTACTGTATAAGTATATCTAGGCTTCAAATAAACAAATATAATTCAAGCAAAAACCTCATGAAGCAATGGCTCAAAAGACTTAGCTCCAAGTCAAAAACATTCCAAAAAACTAAAATGACTGTCACTCATTCTTTCACTCTGCCTGCGCTGGGGAGTGAAACATAGATGGGATGACGTCTCTTTAATGAGCGGGTCGTCTTGCTATACCTGATAAAATCTGAAAATACTCTGCTGCTTGATAAAAAATCTACTTTGGTTTCATTTTATGGGTACTGATTAATTCGGTGACTTCGGATTTTTTCTAATAAGGACTTGACTGTATTTTGTGATTTGGACTTTTCATTTGTGATACAAAATGTTGCGTTGTCTGAACTGCGGGTTACGCGTTCAACGAATACAGAGGCATGTGGTTACAACTCTGCCTCAAGAGTTGCTAATAATCTTATCTATTTGGCTGAGAATTAGAAAAAACTAATAGCAATGCTGTAAACGATAAAATGTATAAAAAACCAGTAGGAAGTTATCATGTTTAATGTCCAATATCTTTTGAACTGGTGCTTTATATGACATTAAATCTAGATATCATATAAATACTGTTAAAAAGTTATCATATGACATAGAGCTGCAATTTGGGCATTGCATGGCATTGCTGACTTTCAGCTCCATACTAATATGGGCATGGTGTTTTGACACAAAGTAACTTAAATATAAGCAGACTCAGGATACTCGAATGTATAGTTCTAGCTTGTAGCGAACACAATATTTCAGGAGAGGTAACCCTTCTTCTAACTGCTGATATTTTTTTTTTCAAAATACTACAGGTTGGTAAAATAGAAAGAGGGTTCCATGATTCTATTTTCTTAAATACTCGACTGGGATATGTGATTTCAGGTGACTTACTTCCAAAATGCAATTTTTCTGTCTCTATGCACGTTAAAGAGACTTTGGAAAAATCGGATTAATTATGTTAAAAAAATTTGTTCACGAAATATTTCTTTTTTTTACATTTATCATTACCATAAATTATTATAGTGAAAAGGTGTTTCCAAATTCATCAAAGGTAATTGATAACAGATGTCAAGTTAGACAGTCCACGAAAATAGATATTAGGTTAGTACATATAGTTCATATTATCTGGAATTGCAAAGATTTTATAATTTAGAAAGGCGATTTACCAAGGAACCTTTTAATTAATACCTTAATTGACACGCAAAGATAATTGACATGGATAATATTGATCCTAATGAAAGGCAGCTATATTTCCTTCTACATCATGCGGTATTGCGCATGGACAAACCTAAAAAATCTAAAATGCCGCCAACGCAACTGCAATTCCTCTGCTGTGGTAGTTATTCATGGGCGGCGGTAGTCACTTACCATCATTACCATCAGGTGAGCCGCATGCTCGTTTGCCCCCTATACTATAAAATGTATGATCCTATTACGTACACATAATAAATACATAATAAACATAAAAAACATAAACACTCACGCCTGTCACACAGAGGGGTAGGCAGAGACTACGGACTTCCATTTGGCACGATCCTGACACACCTCTTTCGCCTCCTTCACATCCATATATCTACGCATACATGCTCGTCGGTTAAGGGTACTTCTAACGTGGCCCATTTTCAAAATATCGCCAATTTGGTCGATAAACTTTTTCCTAGGGCGTCCCTTCCCGACTCGGCCGTTCACATCTGCCATATAAATTTGCTTTGTCACTCTTTCCTCATTCATTCTTTCCACATGACCAAACCACCGAAGCATTCCTTTCTTAATCCTGGTCACAACATCATCTTGCATACCACATTTATCCCTTATCACGCAATTTCTCACCCTGTCATTCAGATTCAACCCTAGCATATTCCTTAAAGACCGCATTTCTACAGCATTTATTCTACTTTCGTGCTTCTTCTGCCACACCCAGCTTTCACTACCATACATTAAAGTAGGTACTAACACAGAATTATGAATCACCATACGTGCCTGTTTTGACACATTCTGGTTCTCCATAATAGAGTGTAGTGCCCCATTCACTCTATTCCCTGCATTTACTCGTCGTTCTATAAATAAATAATATAATAGTATAATAATAATAAATACGTCCTATTATATGACATAAGACATTTATATGTATAGGCAAGTGTTGATATCTCCATATGGTAGGGTGATGCAAAACATTTTATCGCGAGAACATCTTAACAAATTGTATAATTTGTATTCATTGAATGAATTGACAATATATTTCTAGAATCAAATAAACAAAAGAAATTTTTGTAGAACAAAATAAACAAAAGAAACTATAAATAAAAATAATGTACTTAAAACCTCTTTGTCGTTAACAATTAGTCAATTAGACGCAAAAAAATTGTACTATAAAACTAGCTTCATTCAATATGCAGTGTTTGCTTAAATATTAATTTTCGTCTGCAATGCCATTTACCATTAGATGGGACAGTCATGCACTGGCTTATAATACATAATAGGCTTACATTACGTTCTCGTCAAAATTTTGACAGAGCATTCATAATGAAATAGCAGGTTATAAATTAAATAAACGGTATATGTCTGAATAACCACTCTGAAAAGAAACTACACAAGATACATGATATGAAAATAAATATGAGATACTTTTATTTGGACTGAGATAGTCAAATAGAGTGTAATGTATGAAATAAATGTCAGTCATTGGTCGATTGACACATAAGTGTGCTTTTGCTTATCTATTTTGAGTATTCACAAGTATACCCTTATCATACCTTAACCACAGCCTAAGAAGAACAAACAGTCCGTCATCGAATTTGATGTCGGACATGCTGACATAAACAATAAATTATTAGAGTTGTCAGAACGGGAAGTAATAAAAATATAAAAAACTTATTTTATTTTATTCCACGTTTAATAAATGAAATAACTTAATCAGATAATTAGTGTTCAGAAATAATAAAAATAGGTTATAATAAATTTTGCTCCTGATCTTTAAATGAGGACAACTCACAGTTTTTTACTGCACATGTAGTGTGAATAGGTTAGCGGACAGCTCCCGAGCGACTAACGGCTGCTCGGGAGCGCTCCTCTCGCGTTTCACCCCGCAAGTCACCGCAAGATTGCCCCGTCTAGTCGCCTTCGATGACCGACTGTTATTAGTAGTTAGACTGTAACTTTACCCTTTCGATTGATTGATTGTTTATTTGACTAAGGAATCGATGGGTCCGATAATAAACCAGCGACACATGGGACGCTTTCAGCTACGCACTTCACGTGCAGCGAGTACGGCTGAAGTTGATTGAATTCGCCGGGACATTAATAGCTATTTGTCAATTGTCATCTGATGAGTGATGTATGATTACTTAATTACTGCAATCGTCAACATGCCAACTTTGAATATACGTTGAAATGTTTTTCGCTTCAGTCACCTCATAGCGTTTAATATTAGTGACTATTTAACACCACGTAAAAAATTCATACACGTAATGAAGGTTTTCGTAATTTACATTTTTGAAACGATGATGTTAGTCTCCTTTCTGGCAAATGTGTTTAAAAGTCTAGAGAAATTTATTTATTTTATGTAGTATGTTTTTTACACTCTAGAATATATCTAGAATTTATTTTATTTTATATGCTCACTGCAAATATAAAAACCGATGATTATAGGTTAGTATATATGATTTTTGCATTTTCAAGATTTTTACTTAAGATAAATTATAACGTACATATTAAAAATTAAGAAAAAATACTACAGACCCCGGTTAGTTTGACGGCTCCATGAAGCAGTGGCTTAGTATTCAGATGCGGCACCGAGGGCTGCGGGTTGAAATTCCGCACGGAACGAGTATTTGTATGGACTACAAATAATTGTTCCAGGTCCGGCTGTTTGTCCTTGTGTAGTTAGTATGTATGTAAACTGCCTCCACGTTACAGGAGAAAATCAAAGGGGACACGTGAAAAAAAACGAACTAACATATTGATTACAGACATTACATATATGAAAATCCGTCAATCCTTGTTGCCTCTAAAAGTGTAACGTGGACAAGTGCGGTGTGATTTTGCATGAATAATATTTGCAACGTAAATTGCCACTATAGATAAAAAAAGACTTTTACGAACGAAAACTTCGCGCGATATAGTGGCTTTGAAAAATAGATTAACGTTTATCGATGCCTAAACTAAACCAGTTTTGCAGTGTACTGGCGGCGTAAAACAATACACTACCCAATCCCTAAATTCCTAAATTCTGGTGAGTGTCTTAAGTAGTGACAGAGAAAAATGAAACAAGAAAGGATAGCAGCAGCAACTTTGCGATAACATCTAAAAAAGCTAGTCAACCCTCCCGCCAAGCGTGGCAACTATGGAAAATACAGGGGAATCTATGAAAAATATAGGAATTCAATCTATGGGGAAGACCTACTTTCAGTAGTAGACTTTTGATCATATCAATCATATTATTTGTGATACTTTTTACAGTGTTAACGTTGAAATTAAGTTTGTACATAAAAATTAGCTATATAAACATAATTTTGACGACGCTTGATATTTAGTCCGTTTCTAAGACAATTTATGTAATAGCAACGTGGATTTACTAGTCAAAAGAAACAAAGGGCATTGTTATCCACATAAATGTGAAATAACGTTACAGAATAGAGGATTTTCAGCAAAAAGGGTCCCTTATTAGTTTTTATACGATCCCGCAAACAGAAAAGATCCCGCAAATTGAAATTCAAACTTTGATGTAATAAATTTAAAAATTACAACAACTACCTTAAAATCCTTGACATTTCTTTAAAAGATATTAGTATAGAATATTCGTCATAATAAAGTACAAATGGATACCTTCTTTTAGCAAGACGTAGATATTTCGGCTTATGACACAAGAAAGCTAAAAGTACAACGTTGTACGTATGTATTTTTGTAACTTTAAATTCTTTTGAAACTGTTGTTTTTTTATTGTGTTCTGTTTCGTTATTTATTTTCAGTAAATTTGAAATTTATGTTTTGGTTTTGTTTTATATTATCAAATAAAATTTTGTGAAAGTTTTTAATGATGCTTGGAATTTAATACAAGTTCATCCATTAAGTGTATTTAACAACTACAAGAAAAGTAATGATACCTACTGAAATAGTGACAACAAAAAGAAAACCTAGAGAAAATGCTAATGTATTATAATACACTAACACTGTCCACTGAACGACTGATTATGATCTCAGATACGTGTTTGAATGAAATTGTAGGTATGATTTAGAGAATGGGCGACGAGACTTACCTAAACCGTTTCAATCAGTGACAGCCTTCGTAGTCAATAACTGTTCATGTTTTGGTTTTTTGTTTTACTTTCGTATTGTTGTTGTTGTATTGCTTTATTCTCCAGTTGATTGTAACTGTTATGTCAATTATTGATTATAAGTATTTCTTGTATTACATGAAACGTAAATTAAATTACTATTCAAAACGAAAATTATTCACAACCGTAATATTCATTATGGTATAATTTATAAGATTTAAATGTTGAACAATTAATGCAGTACAGAATTGTGGGTTAAACCTTTAAAACAAAAAAAAATACCATCAATTCCAAGCCTCTTATAACTTAAGAAAGTGGTGGATAATGTTTTGAACCATCTAGATATTTATTACTTTTAATGAACAACAAACAATGGAGTCCATTGTAAACTGCCAGCTCATGAGGTATCTTGAGGATCACCAGCTGATTAGTGACCGCCAATACGGTTTTCGCCGTGGTCGGTCAGCTGGTGATCTTCTGGTCTACCTCACTCACAGATGGGCGGAGGCAGTAGAGTTCAAGGGGGAGGCATTGGCCGTTAGTTTGGACATTGCGAAGGCCTTCGATCGGGTTTGGCACAAAGCGCTTCTTTCGAAGCTCCCTTCCTATGGGCTTCCCGAGAAATTATGCGATTGGATCACCAGCTTTCTTGCAGATCGGAGCATCAAGGTCGTTGTAGACGGTGCAAGCTCCGATTGCAAGCCTATTAATGCTGGTGTTCCACAGGGCTGCGTGCTATCGCCAACGCTGTTTCTTCTCATCTGTTTCTCTCTATCAATGATATGTTGCATACCCGTAACATTCATTGCTATGCGGATGACAGCACTGGTGATGCTCTTTACACCGGCCGAGCCAATATTTCTCGGGAAAACGTCTCCGAGTGCCGGGACAAACTTGTGTCTGAAGTCGAGTCTTTGCTGAACAGAGTCTCGGATTGGGGACGACTAAATCTAGTCCAGTTTAACCCCCAGAAGACACAAGTTTGCGCGTTAACCGCTAAAAAGAACCCCTTTGTCGTATCCCCTCAGTTTCAAGGCACTCCCCTTGTTGCCTCAGCCAGTATCAGAATCCTCGGCGTCGACATATCGAGTGACGTGCAGTTTCGTGGTCACTTGGAAGGGAAGGCCAAATTGGCCTCTAAAAAGCTTGGCGTGCTCAGCAGAGCGGGACAGTATTTCATGCCGGCACACCGCCTGCAACTTTACAAGGCGCAGGTTCGGCCGCACATGGAATACTGTTCCCATCTCTGGGCTGGGGCTCCCCAGTACCAGCTCCTTCCACTTGACCGCATCCAGCGCAGAGCGGCTCGAATCGTCGACGACCGAGTGCTTTCCGATCGGCTCGATTCACTGGCGCTGCGAAGAGATGTTGCATCTCTTTGCGTATTTTATCGCATCTATCACGGGGAGTGCTCTGAGGAATTGTTCGGATTAATCCCAGCCGCCAAATTTCGTGGACGCACTACACGGCAAACGTCCCGATACCATCCACACCATCTGGATGCTTGGCGGTCCACCACTGTACGTTTCACAAGGAGTTTTCTTCCACGTACAACCTCTCTGTGGAATAGTTTACCACCGGCGATTTTTCCGGACCGATACGACCTGGGGACCTTCAAGAAAAGAGCTTACTCCTTTCTAAAGGGCCGGCAACGCACCCGCAATTCTCCTGGTGTTGCGGTTGATCATGGGCGGCGGTAGTCACTTAACATCAGGTGAGCCGCATGCTCGTTTGCCCCTCTTCTATAAAAAAAAAAAAAAAACAAGCAATTTACACCTAAGTAACTTAATTTTTTTAATATAACAAGTATAGTTACAACATTTGGTATATTGACTTATTTTCATGAGGACTGTCAATTTCCTTGCAGCAACTCGCCACTTGCCTAAAGATTTTTATATAGAGTATATATTTTAAAAATGGATTAAGCTATTGTCTTTTCATACTTTTTGCTGTGCCCTATAATGTATAGTATAACATCTCTATCGAAATTACTTAAATAATTTCAGTAGACTCAAGTGATCGGTTATATGCAATCAAAACTATCGTCCCGAGTTCGAACCCCAGGTCGGGCAAAAACCAGTAATTTGGTTTTTCTGTCAAGATATTTTCAGAAGCATTTAAGAGTAAAGAAGATGACAGCATTTGATCCCCTGGCCGGATGGTTGGCTGGATTTCTGCACTAAAATCCTGTCCTATGCAGATGGTTAGTCCTCGTTGCGCCTGGCCGACGTGACCAAAGTTCGGTTTCGCGACATTTTTTACTTAACATTTATATTCCTATTTTAAAAATCCTACAGTTTTTACAATTAAAGTTGCACCTACTCCTACTTACGGGAAACAATTGTTAGAAAAGCACCCTCCCTTATTCATTCCATTTTAGTTTTAGGGGGTGACGTTATATTACCGTATATTGATTTGCCATGGAGGAGAAATCTAGGCGTTCGTAGACAAGAATATTTTTCAAAATGTGTCATGTTCATTTTACAAGTTTACATTTATTAATGAGAAGCACTAGTTGAAGCAGCAGTATTAAAATAAATTTCGCATGAAGTATTATATTTTATTAGTTGGAATGAATGTAAAGCCATATAAGCTTTCTATGTCAAATTAATTAATCGAGATATTTTGTCGTTTGAACATTTTATTTGTTCTTTATTAGGTGGAGGCTGATACAAAAATTAATCTAATTAAGTAATATTAATTCATTTATTCATCTATATATAATGTATATCAAAAGTATACTGTATAGGCAATTTATGAGTGAAGGTAGATAACCTAAGAACCTCATAGAAAACCTAATAGATGATATATGACAAAATTGTGACGCTTGACGAGCGGGTTGGTAACCGCAGTATTTTATAGTTTTGAGTTGTCATCCTGGAGATACTTTTGCTCATTCTCTGTTTCATTTCTCTCTATCGCCTCTTACGACACCCAAGGAAGATGGAGATTATACTAGGGTAGTGGATTCTCTCACACAGGAACATAAAACTTGTAAGAAATATAAAAATGTTTACTTTTTCAAATGTATTGAGCAAGGTAAATTATTTATTATGTTTGCATAGGAACATATGTATAGCTTAAATTAATATTTTTGCATGGTTATTGGGCGGAGTTGTGGCATTAGCTACTTAATTTTGTTAGCTTTTATCCCGTTCTATGTTTGTTTTGCATTCACAGGGCGATGTTGTTCACTGAACAAAATAGCGGAAAATTTTGTTTGATTTCGTCAAATAAATAAATATTCCCGCATTGATGTAGCAATTCTTTCTTTGGAATATTAACTTTTCGATATTCGTTAACGTGAACATTAATATTAAAGCTTAATGTGTTGATATACATAACATACTAATAATAAACATATCTATCGAAAAATTAACCCTGCTTTGTCGTAAAATAGCATAGTTATGTTCTTAAGAAATTATAGGTGTAAACGATGAAAAATGTTTTATTTTATTATCTAAATGAGATGATTATTTTATTATATATAAAATAATATTACGCTCTACTGCTAGTTCACGACAGAGGTTTTTACTAAACAAGTGGTAAAAGTAAAAATGACTTCCAATGACAGTTTATATTAATAATCTATATTGAATATTAAATTATTCTATTCTATTCTGTGAATTGTCACATTCTTATATTCTTGAAATAACATCGATATACAAAAGTAATACATTAGGCTATTCAGAATTATTAAATAAAAATGCTATCTAGTGACGGCGTAGGAGAATTCACTACACCATATCATCTCTTCAGCGTCGGAAGAGGCTACAAAGGAAAATTAAACAGATGGGCCACAACATCTTTTTGATAACATCTCAAAATAATGCAAAACTACGGTTATCAATCATATAAATGCGTGGCAACTTTAGCAAATACCTTTATGAAGTAATCAATAGGAAAGCTCTATGTTCAGCAGTGAACTTTGTGTCCACTATAATTAATGAATGAAAAACAATTTGAAAAGAAATGATCTTTTACGTTCCTTTATTATATGTAAGGAGTAACGAAAAAATGAACATTATATTAGCAAGAAACAGAGTAACTAATGACAATATACGTAAGGGAATGCATGTGTAGGACATCGCAGCCGTCAATTTGCATATATAAGCTACTTGGGTTTGTGAGCAGTTTCGTTTTCATAATGATTTACATTTTTAAGCAATGTATCGCTTTATTTACCAAAAATAATGCACAGTGCCTAGGTACCAGTACATAATAAGCCCGCATTTGTAGATTACTCGAAACAAATGAGTCGATTTTCGGGACCTTGACTAATGTCTTCCTTGGATTTTCGTAAAGGTTTCGGGATGAAGAATTCGAGCAACTTCTCAACGATTATCTTGATTGTGAGAGGGAAAACCCTTATCACCCTAACAAGCCGGTACCGTTTGTTATTAAAATGAGACTATATATATGAATCACTTAACGTAACATAATAAGGGATCATGTTCTTAGTTACGTAGTCTTTGTTTGCCTACAAGGAGGTCCAATGATAATCCAGTTTAGGCTTCAAATGCTTTTTATGTTTAACAACCTGCCTTTAACGATGGTGTTATCTTAAGGTTTTCATAGAATCAGTACGATATTACAAATTCAGCTTAGGGTCGGGCATAAGTCAAAATATTATTTTAGTTATTTCATTTTAAATAGCTTTATTTTTGTAAACGCGTTCTTAATATTTATTGTATTTGCATACTTGTAACAAATTTTAGAAAACAAATCATTACTTATATTCACTCATATAATCTTATTTTTAAGCCTATTTAAGCTTACAACAACTCTTTTGCAAACTGCAAAAGAGTTGTTGTTGAATGTTGGTGAGCGCAGAGCCGATTTTACGCAACTCTGCTGGTAATGTTGATTATCAGTAGCCTGTTTAAGTCCAGTAATTTTTGGAGGAGTTACAAATATATTCAGCTTATTGTGAATATAGATAGTATGTGTCTTCTTTCTCTCCACTAGCCCTTAAAAGTCAGTTGATAAACACGTACCTCTCCCCTTGTAAGGGAGGATTTATCTATACCGGGCGTACATTACTCGCTCATGCAGGCGTCAATCAATTCCATCAATCATGATTGATAAAACACGGATGGCGTACATTAGGCGCTCATGCAGGCGTCAATCACTGCATTACACGGTAGGTTATTCGTCAATCACAACCGTGATTGTTGTAAAACTGACAGCCTGCATGAGCGTGTAATGTACGCCTTACGCATTGCATACGATTTGACGATTGCAATATAAGCCGTCTCCTTACCTTTGACGCTGCGCGTTTTCGGTCTGAGTTTTAACGTCTGGTGTAAGCGAGATGGTTATACCACCATCTATAGGAAGCCTTAAGACTTTTATGGTATTCCCCATAGCCGCCACTAACGACACTCATGGGTCATAATGGCGTGGGGGATTCTATTACCGGCTACCAAATGGCACATGATATAAAGCGGCTGACGTATTCGTTCGAAATAAAAGACTAAATAAATAAAATAGAAAAAACGATATATGATATGTTATTTTTTATAGGTTTTTTTATTATAGGATTTTTTTACATGATATATGTGTTGCATAAACCTTTTTCAGTTATATCAGTCAGTCGTTACAGTCGGAAGAGATTTTTAAGAATATCATTAGCTATATAATAAATTTTACTTCTATTAAAAATTAATTTGATTTTCAATTAAATGTACTGAACGAATTACTGTTAAATTTAATGTTTTCACAATGTTACTGCTGTGCAGTCGTAGATACTTCGATCTGCGTGCGCTTGTTCCTCACAATCTAATTAGGCGGCAACTCCGGATATAGCTGCGATCGAAACTTGCGGTGTATAAAGGACCACCGCTGCTGACGTGATTACTAAAGTTTTAACCCTGAACATATAGCGGTAGTTAACTTACATCTCCCCTCTATCTAATAAGTTCACTTCATTTTGGTACTAATGACAGTATATTTAACCAGTGAGGATTTTTTTTTTCATAAATTGCTTGGATATCAAGCGGTTCTGTGAAGAATGATGAGATAGTTATATCCTGTTTCGTTGCATATTGAAAAGACTGAAATTGCTTTAAAATTCTACTCTTATTTTTTTTACAAGCCATTACAAAAAAATTAAATGTCAACGTTTAAATGAACTGTCGGAAAAAATCTTATTAACTAAAGTTGCTCTTAAAATATTTTTATTCATCTAGCTTTTTGAGAAGCTGAAAAGCAATACATAATTGAGATAATGGCAAGACTCAATATTTTATGGGTCAAATAAATTCAATAATAATTTGCCAGATGGTTCATTAACGCCAATAAATTCGCAAAAAATAGTGATAATTTTTATCAGAAGTTGTGAATAAAACTAATTGTACCATCCTGATACGTTCACATACTTCAGACTTCGGAACTACGCTCCGGGAAGTCTGCAGTTTGTAAACATGTAAACATATTCAGAATTTTCCCCATCATTCTATCAGATTTGATAGACCACAAATCCTCATCAACACCGATTTCTATATATGATGATTCATATGGCTACTAATATATCGGTTGCTTTCGTTCATAAGGATGTCAAAAACCTCAGTCCCTCCCGTGACCATAGGTGCTTTAGAGCGTCCAAAGAAGAAGAAGAAGAAGAATTTCATTTATTGAAGCAACCAGGGCTCATATTTTGTTAGTATTACTTATAACTAAGCTTATACCTATGTTAGTAAGCATAATATTATTATAGTATATAATTATGTGAAGTACAAAAAAAAATACATTTATATTTATATGTGCCATTTTCTCACCAATCCACCCAATATGGCGCTACAATGGCACATGTATAGGCAGTCCAGCCTGCTAGCAATCACTTTCAGGATACTATTGTTACTCCCCCGCACCCTGCGCACCAGAGATGCGCACCTCTTGCGCATGGTCGCATAAAAGCAGTCGACTCGCGCTTCCGCGAACATCCCCGATGCACTACAGAAGCGAGGCAGTCCCAGCAGCACCCTAAATGCGTTGTTGTGTTGTACTCGGAGGGCGTTGTAAGCCTTTTGATTATATCTAGCCCACAGGCTGCACGTGTAAAATGACGTGCAGTAAGCTCTAAATAGGGCTATTTTAACTTCCCTTGAACAGCGTGCAAACCTGCGTGCTATCATGTTCGCTCTTACTGACAACGACCTCCATTCCCTCTCAATGTCATCATCATCCCTGAGACGAGGAGTCAGAACATGGCCAAGATATTTATACCTAAACGCTCTTTGTAAAATATTATCATTAATTGAAATAGATGGTACTAAGTCATTTCTCTTCCTCCCGGTCTCAAAGACCATGACGTGGCTCTTTTTTACACTATAAGTCAAACCATGTGTGAGGGCGTAAGCTTCACAAATCTTCACCAGTCTTCGTAGGCCGCATATAGATGCACTCAACAACACCATATCATCTGCATAACTGATGTTGTTGACGCAGACATCGTCTATGTGACAGCCGACTCTGATGCTGTTGAGTTTACCTATTAGCTCATTCACATACGGGTTGAAGAGCGTGGGTGAACTCAAACCCCCCTGTCTCACCCCGCACTCCAAACTGTATGATTTAGATAGGGCACCTTCCCATCTCACATTATTCACCTGGTTCCCGTACCAATATTTGAAAATACTTGTGAGTTCCAAAGGTAGTTGGATTTTCTTCAGTTTATCCCACAGTAAGTCGTAGGACACAACGTCAAAAGCCTTTGACAGGTCTAAGAAACAAGCGCAGACTGGTGTTTTGCGTGCTGTGTAGTAAGGGACAGTGTGCTTAAGATACAACACCACGCTTTCTGTAGACAATTTCGGTCTGAACCCAAATTGACTGTCGTATGGTTTTATGTATTTGTTTAATTGCGAATTAAGCACACTATCAAGCACACTACTACTACTACAAAACGTCAGGATTCAAAAATTTAAGTTAAAACTAAACGCGACCAAATCTATAAAGTTATTTTAATTTTAAAAGCTTTCATTTAACTTGCAATGTATGTTTGTTAGGGTCAAATATTGCAACAGAATTCTAAGGCATTTACCCTCTACCGACCGAGCTGAAATTTTGCATACATGTTTAGTTTGGGTGACAATGCGTGTTTAGGTTAGCTGAGTAATGAACTAAATTCAATATGGCGGACAACTCTAAATGGCGGCCTAATTATTTTTTAAGACTCCCATAATACGGGCATCAAACGAAAGCTTACCCTTATGTTTACGTAAATAATAATATAATTTACTGAAGTTGTGATTATAGTGTCACAAAATTTGAATTTTCCAGGGCTTTGCAAGCATTCCGCTGCTTTAAATAACATTATAGATGTGCACGAAGCCTATCCAGCTCGCCAACCACGTTTGAGAAATTAAAGTGTACCATAAAACCTAGTTGCATAGGAAATAAAATAAGCAAAAGTCGGCACCCCTGGCAAAATATTTTGATCTTTTATAAGTAGTTTTTTATTAATATAGACCTCTTTTTATATTTGGGACCAAGTTAATTCATCACGTGTAGGTTTGCATAATCATAACTCAATTATATTTATTAAATCATTATATTAAATGTTTAAGATGAATTTTTGTTAATCTTTTTCTATTGTTAATTATTAGAGAGAAAGTTATTTGTTGTGCACTCCTCTGAACCCCAATAACTCTAGATTTGTATTAAGCTGTAAGGCGCTTCAGAAAACAAATGATACGCATTTATTGTACTCCAACGAAGAGCAACTGTAGCAGTGTTTTGATATTTCGTTTCGATTACCTACGAAAACGTAAAATAGCAGCTTAATACTGCCTTGTTTCGTACAGTGAGTGTCGAGATCTGGAAACGAGGCATTCCATCTTAGTCCTCAGGGGTGACAACGCATTTGCGTTTTGATTCTTAATCGAGGATAAATGTAGATGTCTATGGGCCACAACACCCACTTACCATCAGGTGGACTGCGTGCTCGTTTGTTACACTTATTCTATAAAAAAAAAGTTACTGCTATAGTTGTTATACAAGTATATCGTACTTTTATTATTTTAATGTATATGAGGTACAAATATACGCTTTGTAATATAATAACCGTATTCCCAAGTACATCTGAAAAAATTACTGTCGAAAATTTTCTGCATCGCAGAACCGTTACAACGACTGTGTCTGTTATTAAAACCATAAAAAACAGGTCTTTGTATGGTATCTTCGAAAATTCACTCAGAAGGCGAGTTTTATTTTCATTTTCTCATCAAACAATAAAATAAACAATGTTTAAAATTTTTGTTTGTTATATCTGTATTTTATTGATTAGATTTTCACTATTAGCTATTTTTCTTACGTAACCTTTTTAACATAGTCTTTCAATCTAATTTTTATGTTTCATGCGCGTTCATATTGAAAAAGAGTTAAAATTCCCACGAAGATTTGAAGCCGACGTTTTGCCAGCCATGTGCTTTAGACGGCTTATCAGTAGGCTTGCTCTTGACAAACTTGCTATTTTTTCTTTTTTGTCTGATTAATGCTTTTTTCGTGATTAATGCTAGGGTACTTCTCTTAACCATGCTGAGACTTCTATTTGAAAAATCGTTTCGTAAACTTTTTGCAATAACATGAAGTATAAACGATGTACCCGTATTATAAAGTACTTTTACGATATTTCTATTAAGCTACTTAAGCTTAAAATAGTCTCAGAGATTTATTATTTGAGCGGACAATAACTTTGGTCTATCACCCTGTTTCAGTTATATATAGATCTTTCGACGTGTCGATATCGAATGCTGCCGTTAAACTTTAAATTAAGTGGAAACGATTTACGTAACCAGTTTCGCAGTTTATATACAGGCACTTAAGTATTAATGGCATTGTCTTGTTAGTTTTTGTCGAGAACTTTATTTGTGTATATTTCGAAGTTATTTACGGTAAAGTTATGCTTCTAGTGTTTCATTAATTTTTAAGGAGTAAAAGAGAGGCGTGTTCACTCGAAATATATCTATACCTATGTATAATAGTATGCAAATTAATCTTTATGTATAAAATTCTGTATGCATGTGTTCGTAATTCTTCTCCTCCTAAACGGCTTGACTCATTTTATTGAATTTTTTTGTGGAGTAGGTACTTAAGGGGTCAAATAGATGGTTCTTCGCTATAGTTGGAGCCGGTAGGTGACGTTGTGGTTACGTAGTGTATTAGTTCATATAGGTAAACATATGCAATACACATGTAATCAAATTTACGTGATCCATTTGGGAATTCGTCCGGTTATTATTTCGTCCGCGATTATAATAAGTGTACCGACCCGGAATACTATTGTTACCTCGGGGTATTAGGTGTTGGGCACCCCGCTGTATTTCCTCGGTTACAGTAGCCACGGCACAAAGGCAAAAAAGAAACTGCAGTTTTTAAATTAAAAGACTCAATTTTTTAGGTCACTAACACATTTTTTTATCTCCCCAAATAAATTTCTTAATTGGTCACCATACTTATTTATCAAAATTATCTAACAAATATTTTTCAAAATTTTGCAATATAATGTCACTTTGCTCTAATTTTCTGGTTCCAACAGCACCATTTGACGTCGCTGTGGTCCTGTTTTAATTATTTTTTATCTCTAACAATACGTTTTAATATTTTTTCCAAACTTTCTGCCATGAATAATAATAATTGCGATTACATATTTTAGTAAGTTAATAATAAATATAAACAATAAAGGTGTGTAATAAAAATGTATAATTATTATATATATTATGTCCTGTGCGGTATTAACCGCATGTAATAATTATATGATGGAACACATAATTATTTTTTAGAGGCGCAAGTCCACACTGTTTATAATTATACTTCCTAATTTGGCGATAGCAATGTAGCGCAAACCCGATCGCTTGCTGGCAGGGTCGCCATGTGAGGATGGGCGCAGGGAGGCGAAATAAGAAATGTTAATCGTATCGTACTCAGATGTAATCTGCGTTTAAATGCTACAATATTCATACTTAAACAGTAATTGTATAAAAAGCCATTATATGTATAGGCTTAGGCTTACTTTAGGGGCTGTATAATTACTAGGTATTCCATCTCAGTCCTTATTAATGAAAACGCAACAGTAGCCTTTTTCGTTTAAAATAGATTACAGGTGTCCATGGGTCGCAACAGCTCCACTTGAACTTTTCGTTCGCCTATCACTTGGAATTAAAAAAAATCGAAATAGTATGTGGGATGCACCAAAAAGCAAATAATACTATTTATTATACAGGTTTATTTTGTAATAACCGGTCAAATCTGCAGAGAAGGTACAAAATGAGTAATATAGGCAAATGGTGAAGAAAAATTAATTAAAAAAATTTCAAAAATTCTGTCATTTTTATCTTTTAAATTAAAAATGCGTGGTAATGCATTATTTTAACTAATTTTATTGTGCACGAACGCATTCGTAAGGGTCAATCTGTAGGCAAAAAAGCTGTGTCCTATAGGGTAAGTCCGGGGGAGATGGGCGTATGGGAGACATGGCCACTTAAAAAAATCTAGATGCACTTCCTACAGTGCACTACTATCTCGTTAGTACAATTCGTGCAGTGAGTGTGAACGATATTTCGCTAGATCTACGGCGAAAAAAAAACAAAAAGTAAGTAAAATGTACCTATATTTATTTGTATGGAGCTTAAAGTTTTCAAAGGGTTTGCGTTACATAGTTTTGATAATAAAGTATCATACAAAATTAGTATATTTTTAAGTTAAATGTTCAGTTTATGAACCAAACTTTAAGATAACCGGCAAACAGCGCCTGGAATGTTTATATTTTTTTTTACAAATAATGTGTGGCCATTTATCCCGGATTATTAGGAGAGATGGCCATACGTGGTCGGTATGAGATGGCCATACATACGTAATGTGTAATATTAAAAGTTGTATTTATAACAACTTGCAATATTTTCTTTGTTCATGGTTATTTATGTTAATTATTTTTGAGTAATAAATGATGAATGAAAACTAAAGAAAAGCAGTTAGCTCACAATGGAACCGGATTGAAGAATCATTTAAGGCAATAGTGGATACTGTTTGAAGATATAATGAATATTTACATAGCTTCTTTATAGAGTATAGGAAGATGATACAAATAAAATAATGACAAACACCATCATCTCTTTTCAGCGAAGAAAATGAGAAGAAACCTGCTACTCGCTAATCACACAAAGCTACGTAACAAAATAATTAAGTTATCTGAAAGTAACGATGAGGAGGAAGAACCAATATTATGTGACTTATCTGAAGATGGAAGGTGGAAATAGAGAAGTTAACAACTATGTAGGCAGTGGGGAACATTATTATGAAACGCATCTTATCAAATATTGGCTTCAATGCGTTTTATGCCAATTGTGAATAAAAGTAGAAGCCTTATTTACTCATATTATCAAAACTTGCAATAGCGATATGTCATTATTTATATATTTGTACTTAAGTTTAAAATTTGGCTAATTTTTGAAAAATTACCCTGTATAATATTAGACTTTCTGTACAGTATTCGTTGCTAACTGAGCTCAAGTTTACTTCTTTTTAATTTGAATCTGTTGAAGTTACTTTCACCGAATTATTCAATATATTTTCTTATTTTTATTAAAGAAATGTAAGCCTTAGTAATTTTACATGGGTATATGTATGTATATGGAGGAGTTTTACATACATAAACTGCACCGGAATATACCTCTAGACCCATACAAATATACAAATGCTTCTTTATTCGCAAATTGACCCCGCGACCCGCAACGCGGCATTTAAAAATGCCTTGCCATTATCGCTGTGCCTTATCGTTGCATAATGAATCATCAAATATTTTTTTTCGTAAATGCAAAGCTTAAGTTCCGACCCGTGTTAAAGTTCTTTGTTTAAAATGCTGTAGAAAGAACAGCACAATTTATATGAAAAGGTCCTTACTTCGACGATTACTTTTCTCTCCCCAAAAGATACATAAATTCCTTTATATCCGTAAATTATCTTAAAAAAGTCCACGGAACGTGTATGGCTTTCCTATTCATATGCTTCTTAAGCATGCCTGTCTTTTATTTTTTTAATATGTCATTATTTAGCCGTGCTTCTAGCTGGTTCTTCCAAGGACAAACCCAGTTTTTGTTTTTCAGTGTTTTCCAAGAACTAGTGGTAAAAGTATAAATGATAAGTACTTGTAATCTTATTAAACACCAATGCCGAACCGAGACCTCTCCTTTAGATAACATCATAGGGGAGATATTTGCCATAGTGGCACGCTTGGCAAGCTGGTTATGTCACAAGTTTATTTTTCTTTATAGTCGTTATTAGGAAGTCGCTGCTACCCATCTCCCTATTTGTTTCCCTCTGTCGCCACTTATGACAGCCATTGGATGATATGGGGTAGTGGATATTCTTATACCACCATTATACCGTAGACAGAGAAACCTATAGACAAATTGACGCCTTCTTTCGCATTCGCACACGAAAAAGATAGAACGCCTTGCATAGAAATGAGATAGAGCGGTGTGATTGTTTGTCCCTTTCTCCGTGCCGGTTTTTTTGTTTAGCAAACTCTACAGTTTGCGTCACGATTTAAGGACTTTACAAGTTGTTTTAAGTGAGAAAAAAGTGTTTGTGAGCTTAAGATTGGTGAATCTTGTTCAGTTCAGTTCTTAGAACAATTAAAATTTTTATCTAAATGTGTTTATAAGTCAAAAAGATTATTGTATAACCTAAAAATTCGTTATCGTCCTTTCTCACTCGAGGCCACGCCGATCATTAGTCTATAGGTTTCTCTGTCTACGCATTATACGGTAAGTTTTCTGTAATCTTATTGAATAAAAATTATTGTATTGTTCTATTCTATAACGCTTGAATTAAATTGTTATTCATTTACATTATATATCTGTATATTCAATAATACCAATAAAATAGTAATAAAAATAATATATAATAATAAGCAATAAGCATACCACATTACAAATTCGTGTATTCGGTCGTTCATGGCAGCTATTGGGATTAAGCACACAAAGGGTCAAAAAAGCCCCTCTCATGTTTTATTTACGTTCACTGGTCATAATATATAGTGTTTAAATCATAGAATACTACAATACATACATAATAGAACGGGGGAGTGGGCGGAGCCCGCGTAGCCACTAAAATGTCACTAACACGTCAATTCACACGTATAAATGTCTACACGAGATGTGTTTTGACGTTACAATCTTTCCAAATTTCGCTTGCAAATTATTTAAAAAAATGCCCAATTGCACCCTATTTACAAATAAATATGTATTAAAATTTAAACGATTTTTTAAATGATGATCTTGAACATTAATCAAAAGTCTAAAAGGTGTAAATTTATTCAGTCTGTCAACACAGCGAATCGTACAAAATAAAGTTGACAGCCATTATACTTATAGTATTCTATGGTTTAAATACACCTTTAGATGCACTCTAAGAGAGCGAGGCCCTGCGTGCACTTCACTTGCTAAAAGTTAATATATTTTCAAATATATATTAGAATTATGTTTTGTTTATTTACACAAAGCAGTGGCTCACCGAAATTTGGTTTTTGCATTTATTTTGCAATGTTACTTTATTAAAAATGTTTTCGAATAAGGCCAATTTCTGAAATATACTGCGTAAGCCGAGAAAATTGTTGGTATATTTTCAATTAATATTTAAAATATTTTAATTTATTTTGATGGTATCTAAGTAATTACCGCCGCCCATGAACAACTGCAACACCAGGGGAATTGCAGATGCGTTGCCGGCCTTTTCAAAAGGAGTAGGCTCATTTCTTGAAGGTGCTTGAGTCGTATCGGTCCGGAAAAATCTCTGGTGGTTTACGATGGGAACTTGGTATTTGCAATTATGTTACAAGAGATTGCTTAAAATTTATGAGCCCAAATACAGATAGAGTTTTATTGTTATAGTAATCGAAATTTGGACTGTTCTTAATAAATAATATTTTAAAGTCATTAGTTGTATTTTACTATAATATTATGTTATTTCTTTTTAGAAGGCAATTGAACACACAATTCCTGTCTACAACCTAGAGTACTACGAGTATGTAGTAAGTTAAAGTAGGAAAGACAAATGTTTATTGAGAACCCGCTCTTCAAAAGGATTGCATCGTATTTTTTAAGATGTTACGGAAAATTTTTTTCTTAACCTTAAGTAATAATACTAATGAATTACGAGCATTATAAACATATTAAAGAAATTCTAAAAATAAACATAATTCTAGTGAACGAATATTCTTGCAAATTTACACTGGTAGCCAGGGTTTACATGTATTGTTGAGTACCCTAATGTCATCACCATGGGTGCTGAAAAGAACTAGAAACGCCTGGAATATAGGATATAAATAAAATAAAACGTGATAAAATACGTAAAAACTTGTTTCATATATTGTGTAGTGATCACGTTAATAAAAAGAAATCATTACTGTGATATGCTTTATGGTATGTTTAATATTACTCTGAAAAATTCAAAAATTTAATAACAAATAGAATTTTTCTCTTCTCTTTATTATTTGCTTTCACATTTCAAGCGAAATTGGGGCTTTTGTTAAAAGTCGAATTAAATTATAGCTGACACACACACACCCGAGGAAATGCTGTTAAGTGTCCGCACATCGATTTTATGGAATGGTTATATCCCAGACCATTACACTTTGCCTCTGAGTCGACTACTGTCTGTGATTGTTGTTCTACTTCACACATTCATACATATAAGATCTTAAGGAAAGTTGTAAACGACTTTCTCCTTGGAAACGTAGTTCTAGTGAGATAGAAGATTTTGTGAATTCAGTATTATGATGGGTACGTATGATAGATATATTATGTATGTCGTTAACATTTATTCATAAAGGCTAAAGCATTTTTGGACTAAACTCGTTTGTAGATTTTACACCTTTTTTCGTCGTAGCTATCAATCCCACTAATTTGTATTGTACGATTGGTTCATCAGCCTACACGTACGTACGTAATTGCATTACTCATTCAATTTATCGGATCGAGCTTGTCAAACAATTGATAGATAATAAAAATAAAATTTTACACAGTTGCCCGACAGGAAAGGATTCAAAAGAGGTTGCTTATATAGGCAGTGATATTAATATTATATACGTATATATATATATATATATATATATATATATATATATATATATATATATATATATATATATATATATATATATATATATATATATATATATATATATATATATATATATAGTACCCGGTTGACCGAGCTTTGCTCGGTATTTTTCGCTCGATTTTTTTAATTCGTGTGTTTTGGAAATTATATTTAGATACAAATTACATACTGATGAATTATAAATAATATTTTTTGATCTTAGCGACATAACAGAAAAAACTGAACTGGTTATTTGAATAAAAAATCATGAGTGCAATTATTTTTATTTAAATTTTCGTGGTTTTAAAAAATACTAAAAAAAGGTCTCGAAAAAAATATATTTTCTCAAAAAAGAAAGAAACTTGAAAAAAAAAAAAATAAAAAAGTCGGTCGGTCGGTCTGGGCTCGAACCCAGGTTTTACGATTTTGTGACCACCCATTATACCAATAAGCTATTTATAATCATTACCAAACTGTCAAAATTTACCTTCGTATTCTAACTATATTGTAGCAGTTTTTAATTGCCTAAAAACACGGACAAAAAGACATTTTCTAAAAATAAATCTTAGCTAGATCGATTTATTATCCCCGAAACTCCCTGGACACTAAATTTTATGAAAATCGTTGGAGCCGTTTCCGAGATCCCGATTATATATATATATATACATATATACAAGAATTGCTCGTTTAATAGTATAGGATATATATATATATATATATATATATATATATATATATATATATATATATATATATATATATATATATATATATATATAACGGCGAAACTCTGTCTTGCGTAAAGATGTCTCGGCGTTACTTTGGTAGAGCTGAGACACATCCCACATCCCAAGTGGTAAGCGCAGCAACATACGAATTCCGAATCAAAGCAAAGCCTCTGGAGACCCCGCTATGTTTTAATAGAACCTCCAGTTTCGCTAGATTCCGACGACACAATTGTCGCCGGTCCGTCACACATAGACACTACACATTCACCTAGTGCCACGATCACTGATAGGACAACGGATGGGACACAGCGAGTCTGCAGACAGGCGCGCCGCACACTCCTCCTCACTGCGTACACACCATGCACTCGCGTCGCTGGGCGGTTCACCGCGCAGAACATCGATTGACAGGAGTTAGCCGTCAGAGCCGGGGCCCATCACCCCCTGTTCGGATGGCCGTTAGATGGCTCATCCACGTGGACTGTATACTGTCATAGGAGTCATCGTTAAGCAAGTAACGATGCGGAATGTTTGAATTCACTTTTTTTTTAAATTCCTACATCTTTCACACACAAATATATATACCATATATATTGTCTATCTACTATGTCTGGTACCAAATAAGTCGTTATTTAGTAGTAAGCGACTTGCGGAATGCATAAGGTACAGAAATGCAGAAATCGCTCTTGAAAACGGATGAAGCTGCATCAATCTGCATCACCTTACAACTTCGTAGGACTCAGAGTCACCGGCCTTTCAGGCTGCGGGCCCTGAGCCGCATAGGCTAACTAATATTATATACCTATATATATCGTCACATCGTCGAAACCAGAGACTGCCTATTAATGCTAAGTACAACACGTCGTAGGTATTGAACTGGAAAGGATATGGTATTAATATCAATGGCAAGTACATCAAGCACCTTCGATTTGCCGACGATATAATCCTTATGGCAGAATCGCTGGAGAAAAGTGCCTCCCAACTGATAGGTCTTAAGATGATCTTGGACAAAACAAAGATCATGTGGAATGTCCATGTCACACCTATGCCGGTAGTTTTTGGGAACACTAAGCTCGAAGTTGTTGGTGAGTACGTTTACCTGCGACAAATAGTCCGACTAGGTAAGTCCAACTTCGACCGAGAGGTCAATCTACGGATTCAACTCGGCTGGGCAGTGTTCGGGAAACTACGACACATTTTCTCGTCAGGTGTACCTCAAAACCAGAAAACGAGATGATACAACCGGTGTATATTGCCCATGATGACTTATGGTTCTGAGACGAAGTCCTTCACTGCTGGCTGTATGAGGACGGGTCAAGGTTGGATGCTCGGGGTTTCTCTGCGTGATAAACTTAGTAGTGGGGATATCCGCAGTAGAAGCAGAGTGACCGACTTAGCCCAACAAATTGGTAAGCTGAAGTAGCAATAGGCCGGCCATATAGCTCGAAGAACCGACAACCGGTGGGAAAAAAAGGTTCTCGAGTGGCAACCTCGTACTGGTAGGTGAAGTTTAAGGCAACCCCTCACTATAATGAGTAACGACCTGGTGAGACATGCAAAAAATGGATGGATACGGGTGGCTCAGGACCGTGCTTTGTGGTATCCCTTGGCGGAGGACTATGTTTAGTAGTGGACTTGTGAAGGGCTGTAATGATGATGATCAGGTCTTAGAAAAGTCCAGATAGAGACCATAGTTTATTGTTTTCGGATCTCGATGTTTGTGACTCTGCGTCTGTTATCCTCTGGTATCGTGTCTTGAGATATTTAATTTTAGAACTTCCATTTTTTACCTCTTCGCATAAGCGTTATCTTGGTTATGAGTATGTTAGGACAAGTGTTTTTCCTCGAACTAGCTGGCACTAGAATATGTTTCGCTTGGGTAAAGTAGGTCAGGTAAAAACATCTTCATTATTAATTCTATACCTTCAAGAACTTTTCGTCTTATTTTAGAAGAAATACTGTTTTTTCTACACGTGTATTACAAATGCACATATATCCTTGAATTCGAAGAATAGATACTTTTTGTGTAAACAATTTACATGAAATATTTAGTTTAAATTCGTAGTGTCAGAATGTCTCTGACTGAGCATCAAATAAAGATTTCACTTTTATGTGGGTTAGGATATTCGGCGCACGTAACTACCCGCTACCAGTTTTTCAGCAATCCGCACGGCTCGACTATAGCAGTATATTTAGTCCTTTATATGCTTTTCCGCTTGACTTTTTACCACCCCATTCCAATGTGGATTAAAAGATACGATCTTTATAGTTAGAGTCTACGTTGTTATATTCTCACTTTGAACTTCTTTTCGATTTTGATTTCTCGTTAAAAGCCTGAAATGAACAGAATTATATCACCAGCACGAGTTAATGTTAACTGATACTATTATACGTTTAGAGGAATATTAAAATCTTAAAGTTTTATTTCAATTTTATGGAGATGCTCAGTAGCGGTGTAAGAGCATCCATTATCCCATTTTGTCCCTTGTGTGTAGTAAGTGATTATGGGATATGCCAGAAGGGTTCTTAAGGTATCCGATAGGTGATTGTATAACCATCTCGTTTTCGACACTCGTGAAATACCCAGAACAACGACAGGCACTGTCATAAAAGGCGGTCACATCTAGTATTGATCATCAAATTATGCCTATAACGGGGGTCCTGGGAGGGGTCCATGTTCAGCAGTGAATTTTAACTGGCTGAAGAAGAACTCGTCATTTAAATTGTAAGTACATGAATAAATAATTATTAGTTCAAATTTTGTAACTTTTTTAATTCCTTAACTGCCGAAAAGTTTTGAGACTTACGATACTTGTCTTTTGTATCCTTTTCCTTAACTTCATGGTTTTTCTGTTAAGACCCTGATCGACAGCGAGCTTTAGCGTAGTCTTGGTGGCTCGTCAGTATATCAGAAACAATGAACCGCGAGTTAAATTGCCGTAATATTTATTGCCAGCTTGTGGTTCGCCCGTTGATCGGGGCCTTTGAATAGATTAATAAAGAATGTCTTAAATTGCTATTATAACTCCAACAGTGTCAAGCTTTTGACAATAATTTTTGTTCGGTTTGGTCTTTGCTTTTACCCATTGGTACGATATACCCATAGATACGAGATTCGGACAGTTTGAAGTTTGCGATAACTTAAATTTGGGCACGAGGCGTTCACATAAATGACTTCCTTTGATAACTACGCTTCATCGAAGTACGTGAAATTCATATCGCTTCAAAAAATTTAAAAAATTGCTTTAGCCTCACTAACACAATAAACAAATCAAAGCATAGATTTCAAGGGAAGAAAATGTTTTAGATTATAAAGGATCGTAATGTATGCCTTCGGACTTGTATATGTAACCTGACCTCTGGCATTCACAAAGCACCAGTTATCCAGTTATCGTCAATATTATAGAGTCATAGGTTTTTGCTCTACGGAACATCGCATCGTGAGAAAACCTGCATGTCTGAGAAATTAAAAAAAATATTTGGCAGGCGTGTAAAGTCCGTCAAAACATATTGGGTCAACGTGGTGAATACTTCCTTGCACAAAATATTTTACTTGTAACCTTTCTGTTTATAGATTTCATTAATTACTTTAAGCACATTATGTGTCCATGTTTTCTAATTTGCTTTTAGTGTTAAGTTTGATCTCACAAGATTACAAAATAATGTAGTTTCTTGTGAATCGTTAATAAATAAATAAGTTAGTCTGCCGCATTTATATATAAAATGGCGGATTTTAACGTCCTCGAAATATTTAATTTTTCAAGCATAGGATTTATCAGGATGTTTTAACGTCAACTACATGGTAAATCTGTACTTAAAATTACAATTAACAAATCGGGTGGTGCCGACGGCGATAGAACTTGAAGATGTAAATTAAGTGGGATTTTTCTTTATAGTTTTTGTAATCAAAGGCCAATTAATAAAATTAAACTTTTTATGACACCCAAATTTCTTAGACATTAACAACGAGAAAATATTGTCTTGGAAATGAAAATTTATTTCTTCCACACAATATGGTGAATTAAGCGTGGCTTAGCGACAAAGTACGTTACAACTCTAGTTTCGAATCACACACAGCCAATATGATAGAGAGACACAATTATTGACTTAAAGCAAAGCTTGTTTGCGATACACTGTACTTGAATTTCTTAGTTCTGTAATTTTTCTACAGAGGTCTCTAAAAAAATGCGCCTGATATTAAATAAACTAAACCCAAAAAAAAAATTAAACGTGAAATATGTGGGACGTTAAATATAACGTTTAAATATTCACAATCCAACTTGTGTTTGCTCTACACCAACGTTGTTTTGCCGTCAACATGTATTTATTATTTAGGTCGTTGTTTTAGATCACAGCGAATATAAAATAGATGACAAGTGTATTATCAGATCTATTGCTTTGAAAAAAAAAATGCTACTGATGAATACTAAGGCGTGGCAAAACGATATGTGCTAACGAAATAGAAACTTACCTTTATGTAGCATGTAGTTATACATATTTTACTTCGTATAACAACAAACAGTGGATGCTGTGGCCCATAGACATATACATTTATCCTTGATTAATAATCAAAATGCAGATGCGTTGTCACCCCCTAGGATTAAAATGGAATGCCTTGTTTTCAGTTAGAAAAGGGTCCCCTGTTCTCTACACTCGCCATACGAAACACAGAATACGCTGGTATTCTGTGAGAGCGTAGTTCTACTCCGGTCAAGCCGACCCACTCGTGCTACAACTGTAATATAGCTGCAGCACCAGCGTAACCCTACCACGTATTAAGCTTAATATATTTAATATAAAAACCTAAAAAAATAATGTATTAGGTACGGTCGAATTTCGACCACTAGATGAACACTAGTTTTCATAACGTTAAAGTTTTAGCAACACTAAAGTTACATTAGTGTAGACAATAATCAAAATGTTTCAAACAATCAAAAATTACTTGCGTAACTTGGCATAAAACCGACTCGTATGGCGTGACGGCAAAATGGCATGACTCTCTCTGCCTATCTACGCCCGCTCTCGATCCGTCACATCGTTGCTTCTTTGTATAAGTTGTGTACTGCGTGTGCCTTTCTATTCCAAATAATACACCGCTTATACAACATGTAACATAATTAACGCATATCCTGGAAGTAGTTTGTTCAGAATCGTTGACTGAATCGATTCCTATCATTTTTAATATAGGTTATTTTTTATCCCAAAAATAATTAAAACTACGTAAATTAAAGTCACACTAAATCTGTACGTTCAAAACAAACTGAAATGGACCGTAACTTAAGGCAATAAGACTTAAGATTGCAGTTTTATTTATACTATTACTAATTCTGTCATTCAATAAAAATAAAGAAAAATGAACTTTATTTCAAGCACGCTAAAGTCTTTGCGTTCGTGGATTTGTACTGTGACCACAACATTCTTCCGGAATTAGTATAACTCATTTGATAAATAATCAGTGCATAAAAATGTTTAACTAAAAATTCAGTGTATGTATTATGATTATAATATAAGATACTAATTGGGGTGTCTGAGGGTGTGCATTAATTACATTACATATTGTATACACACTGTATTTATTTTAATTATTATTTCTCTTGCATTTTTTGTTTATCTTACTTCATATTTCTTTATTGGTTTTTATTAAATATAAATTCTATCATCAAAAATAAAATTATTTCTTGCTTACGTTTTTTTTCGTATTAAATAAATAAAATGAAAGTGTTGCTGTTTATGAAACAAACGTACTATTTTGAGGGATCCAAAGATACTCGTGTCCATTAAGATTTTTTTAATGTTCTCTACTTTAACTTTTTAATTATTTACCGGATATCGTTGCACATTTTCCATATAATTCTCTTGTTTTTATTTTGCTATAATATTTTTAAGGTACTGCTGACTGAAGGCATGGAGACAGCCTCTAGTTTGTGCTTACATTTGCACTGTTATCGGCTACACACGGGATGAAATTAGGCTAGAAATTCTCTTACGCTGGCACTACAATGCCGCATAGTTGGGCAATAAGAGAATCCGTCACCCCATTTCTTCTCATGGTATCTTAAAAAGCGACCTATGGGAAGTGCCAGAAAAATCTTATAGCTTCCGATAAATGACGGTATAACCATCTACGATCGTCAATCTCCCAGCGAAGTTTGATGATTAAGGCATATTATAGCATACTAAACAGTGGAGTTAACGTGCTGATGATGATAATGATAAAGGAAAAGAACACTGCTATATGTTTTTATTTCGGAAATTTACGTGTTGTTGATTTTATTACATTCATGTTGATTTGTACCAATATTTTGTCGTTATGTCTATGTATATGTCTCATCCTGACTTTGGCATATCCACTCTCAAATAAAGTAAAATGGGTTCTTTATTGAGCAAGATTTTCATTCACACATTTTACTTAATGGATTCTGGCTCGATATCCTAGGGACAATTGTTTTTAGTAAATTATGTACATGAGCGGGTTTGCACTAGACAATTTCATTTGTCACACTTAATCGTAATTACCTATATTACTTATGGAATTTTTACGTACTTCATATGCCTGCATTGGTTGTCGGTTCTTCGAGATATATGGCCGGCCCATTGCCACTTCAGCTTACTAATTTGTTGAGCTATGGCGCTAACTCTACTTCTACTGTGGATGTACTTGTTTTTAAGTCAATCACGCAGAGAAATCGCAAGCATAGCCCTCTCCACAGCACGTTGAGCGACCTTATTAAACTTGATTATATATGTATTTAACATCTATGTAATACCAATGATCAACGAAATAAATGATTTTGATTCTAAGTGATGCTAATTCTGTATTATCTATTGAGACAATGCTCCAAAAACTCAATTAAATACACCAAAATTATATATTTAGTCTCCAGTACTGTGATTGCTTTGTTAAAGAAACTAAGTCAAACTCTAGTAAGGTATGTGGACGTACATAATAAATGTACAAGTCTATATGTTTTCATATTAATAAATTGATCATTTCCTTCTTTGTGTTTCACATCAACGTTCTCTTTTGAAGCCACACACGATTATAAGCCTTTCTAAGAATGCAATTTTATAGAAGAAGTAGCAATCGATAATACCGTGGTAACGTAAAATATTGACTTTCAATAAGAATTACTTGTAATCTATATTGAATAAAAAATTATTCTATTCTATTCTATTCTACCATGATAAGTGCCCGTTTTGGCCCATAGACAACCCTATTTATCCTCAATTAAGAATCAAAGTATTAAATAAATTACTTTAATCCTTTGCTGTAATCATTATAAATTAAGTAACGTTCCGCCCGAATCCTAGGTTTATCCACAATGTCCATGTCCGATGATTGTAAGCGGTAATTAAATCATAATAATTTGTTGAAGACTGGAGAAAACGTATCGAATATCTCCTTACACCTCTTCTTAAAGTTTATTCCATAACAATTATGTAGATATGATGGTCTAAATATATTATAATTAATATTTTCAAAATTGCTCAGTTTAAATTTTCAAATATAGTGTGATCTCGTGGTAACATAACATAGCATGTTTGTACATTCCATTATCAAGATTCTGTATCAAAACGGAAAAAACGACGTCGAACTCCTTTACTTGGAGAAACCAATATCCTGAAATATCCTAACATTGAGATGTAAGGCGGAAGTTAACGTCTCCTTTGATATCACTCAATTCAGGCGAGGTTGTTTATATCTTAAATAAGTTTCAATTTAATGCCAGCCATTAGGAAGTTGTGATTCTTGTCAGAGTGTTCTCTAGCAATTATGATTGATTTGCAACTATATCTTACTTAATGGTATTTGTTTCAAGGACAGTCTATTTTCTGAATAAAATGGCGCCTGTCTTAATTCAGTTAGTGCAGTGGCGGTGTAAGAATATCCATCGCCCCATATCGTCCCGTGGGTGTCGTAAGAGTTGACAGAGGGAAACTAACCAAGAGATGGGCAGCAGCGTATTCTTAATTATTACCAGAATAAACAATGCATAGGTAAAACTGATTATAACGAAAACATTGAGTTGCTTTTATCTTTCTCGCGCGATTATAGCGTAATAATGTATCACATCCAGTGAATATTTGCCGTGCGCGGTCAACCAATTCCTAGTAAAATTATGTTGAGGTTGCTAACTAAATTATATAGATCAATATTTTTATTACTTATTCCGTCGAATAGGTAATAATAATATTGATCTATATAATCACTAATGCTTTTTTAATGTTTGGGAAATACATAATTTGTTAGAAGTCTTCTGACTAGTTATGTATAAATTTATAATTGATCAATTGTATGTTGACTGCGTTATGTGTACGGAAGGGACACTTCTTACGGTAAAAATATGTATTTTTAAGGGTGATATTCGAGGACATAGTCCACATGACAGTAAATGTAGATGTGAATGTAGAAAGAGTCTTCGGTTTTCTATACTTAACATACTAAACACCACAGTATTAAGCTGCGTATTTGAAACATACAAATTTTTTAAAAAAAATTTTGTCTTTGCCTTATAGCTTGGAGCAGGTGATAGGTTACAGTTTGGCGTGTCTAGAGATGGGACAATGTTAAATCGATTCTATAAAATCGATTTTAAAAAATACGATTAAACGAAAGCAAAAATTAGCGATTACCTATCGATATAAAAATTAAATTAAACCTATATTTCTTTATAAACCACAATTTATGTAAAATTAAGTTAACGTTTAATATAAATTCCGACAGTGCAAAATGATGTTGTGACTAGGATTAAGAAAGGAATGCTTCGGTGGTTTGGTAATGTGGAAAGAATGAATGAGGAAAGAATGACAAAGTAAATTTATGTCGCAGAAGTGAATGGCAGAGTCGGAAAGGGACGTCCTAGGCTAAAATTTACCGACTAAATTAACGATTGATTGAAAATGGGCCAAATTAGGAGTATCCTTAACCGACGAGCATGTACTCGTAGGTATATGGACGTCTAGGAGGCGAGAGAGGTGTGTCCGGATCGTGCCAAATGGAAGTCTGTAGTCTCCGCCTACCCCTCTGGGTGACAGGCGTGAGAGTTTATGTATATATATATATATATATACGTATATATATATATATATATATATATATATATATATATATATATATATATGTATTCCGACATAGTTACATTTTAGCTGTTCCTGCAACTTCGCCCGCGTGGTAGTTATTACTATTGGATTTCACGGGTTTAATTTTTTACGCGGAATCCCAATTCTTTTTCTAAAATAGGAGAAGCTTGTGTTACTCCTTATAACATCGGCTATCTGCCAGTGCCAGCTATAAGCCGAAACAAACAGACGGACCGAGAAACAATTTAAAAATTGTTTTTGTCTTTTTGTTATAAATACCGCATATACTTTCATATGCATTTAATAAAAGGTTATTATTTTGATATTAAAAACAGACACTTCAATATATAGATTACACTATGTATAATTTGAAAATAACATGCATCTTTTATTTCATGTTGATTGCAACATTCATACTGACATTTAAGCAAATAAAATGGCTGCCAGGATCTGTAATTTTTATTACGGCGTTGACTGCACCCGCAATTTTTAAATATAACATTTGCGCTTGCCGAAAATAAAAAAAAATACATTAGTTTTCATTCATTTTCAAATATTGAGTCGAAGAAAGGTCGAAGAAAGAAGATGTTATCGCGTTGCACCGTTGTGGTTACGTGACAAAAGAGATTTTAAATATTCTACGAACATTTTAAATAACCCTACGGTTTGTTTATCGCACTATCAAACGATTCACTGAAGCAGTGAAAGCGCGAATCCAACGAAATCCTGTTCGTAAACAAAACATCTTAGCTCTTTAGATGGGCCTAAGCAGAACCCAGTCAAAAGAGTGATCAATGAGGACCTAGAACTACAAGCTTATCGTGAGAAGACCGGACGTTTTTTGAACGTCCAATAAAAACAGTACAATAACAAATGCTGTCAATATAAATATCTAAATGTACTGTTATTAACGTCGTTAGATACATGTTTTATCAAAAGAAGGAAAAAATTGATTAAGGTGACACACGGTACGCGTAGAGTCGCAATTGCGGCGTCACTCGGCTAAAACGAAGAAATAAATAGGAAAAACTGACTCGTGGTAAAAATGTGTGACGGAAAGTATATCTATCTATGGTACTTCGTCCGCGAGTGTCAACTGTGAAATAATGTATTTGCTTGTGCCAAACTGCTTTTGTTTTTGTTATCAATAATTTATTATTTTATGTACTGTCCGCATATTAGTTTTTTATTTATTAATTAATTGAAATGATATATATATATATATATATATATATATATATATATATATATATATATATATATATATATATATATATATATATATATATACTTATTCAGGTCATAAGTTCTGTCAAAAACTTTTTATAAAATTAATGATACACTTTTTGATAATTATAAAGAAATTATATATAAAATGAAAGGTAATTTAATTTAGAATACCCCCTTATCGAAGCGGCCAATCATCAATCGCAGCACGCACCGCACTCGTATCTATTTCTGCTGCTGCTTTAGCCAAAGATGCTCGGAGAGATTCCAAATTCTGAAAGTGCGCGCAGACTTTCTCCTCTAAATGTTTTTTTAATTGAATCTTTTCTAGTATCATAGTCACATTTCGATATTTACAAATAAATTCTATAACTATATCTGTAAATTTTAAAACGTAGTATTATTAAAATTAGAAGAGGCCTGGGTGCAGCAGTTGGACGCTTTAATTTTCCTTTTTAGGGTTCCGTAGTCAACTAGGAACCCTTATAGTTTCGCCATGTCTGTCTGTCCGTCTGTCCGTCCTCGCTTAATCTCTGTGACCGTTAGTATTAGAAAGCTGAAATTTGGTGCCAATATGTGTATCAATCACGCCGACAAAGTGGTAAAATAAAAATTGAAAAAAAAATGTTTTATTAGGGTAGCCCCCCTATATGGAAAGTGGGAAGTGATTTTTTTTTTTATTTCAACCCTAACGTGTGATATATTGTTGGAAAGGTATTTAAAAATGAATAGGGGTTTTACTACAATCATTTTTTGATAATGTCAATAATTTCGGAAATAATCGCTCCAAAAGTAAAAAACAATGTGTCCCTCCCCCCTCTAACTTTTGAACCATAAGTTTATAAAATATGAAAAAAATCTGAAAAGTAGAACTTTATAAGGACTTTCTAGGAAAATCATTTTGAACTTGGATGGAAACAACAGTACCCACTACCGGGAGCAGTTGCAGGAGCGCGGAGCGCTGCTGGAGCGCGAACATAATGGATACCCACCTTTAAACTCATAAGTGGGAACACTTATTGTGACGGACGGGAAACTACGGAACCCTATACCGAGCGTGGCCCGACACGCTCTTGGCCGGTTTTTTAAGTTATATAAAATATTGACGTATTAATAATTTCTAGCGATAAAACTAATATCACGTATTTGCATTACCATTTGATATTTATTTTTGATCGTATAAAAAGAACATTTATATTTTTCATTTGTGAATAAAGTTGCCTTTTCTTTGTATTGCATTCTTTTAAAATTCTCTGAAGGCTGTAGGACGTGACTTCCCTAGTTGCTATTTACTTGTCGCATCGAAAGGCTAAATTAATGCTAGGTTATCCACATTCTGCTCGCGAGCGAACCTGAATGGGTGTTCTCGACAACAATCGGGAGCGATAAAGGTAAATCAGTATGCCATTTAGCTTCTGAGACGGTGTAATTACATCTACTTGTAGTGTGTAGCTTTCAACAGTTAGAGAAATTACATTTCGCTTATCTTACATGAATTATGTAAATCCAATAGAAGTAAAATAAATGGTCGTGAGTATACTGAAATACTTATTCGTATAAAGTTCACACCGCATTTTATTTTATGCGTGAAAAATTAGTCTTTAAAAAAGTATAATTTCTTAGAATTACTGTTTTATGAAACTCGTCGTTTTGTATTGCACGTTAATGATGTGAAAATAAAATAAGAAGGAGACTGTCTTTTATGGCAAAAATACTGCGGCTGCTTGTATAAAACTGAGTGCTAAATTAGCAGAAAGAACTGTGAAAGCGAATGATGAATATGAATTTTTAAGCTGAGGTTGTGAGAATGCTTGGACCATTTATTATATTAAATGTTATAAGATTCTCAAAGAAAACGGTAAATAAAACCTTCAATAAAAAGGCCAAACATCAAATGATATTTTCTAAAAAGCAAAACTGAGAACTAAGATCAAATTGCAGATAAAAGTAATTTATTTTCTTACTTACATACGAATTTAATAAGTAATTACATGAAAACACAAAAATAGACTATGTATGCACCATGTTGGTTTCGCAAACTAGCTACAGTCATGGAAAAGTCGAGTTTTTTTATTTTTTATAGAATAAAAGTGACAAACGAGCACACAGTCCACCTGGTGGTAAGTGGATGCTGTGGCCCATAGACATCAATCACATTTATCCTCAAATAAGAATGAAGATGTTAATGAGTTGTCACACCTGAGGACTAGAAAAATGCCTCATTTCCGGTTAAGTGGGTCTCCGTTTCTCTACACTCACCAAACGAAACGCACCAGCATTAAGCCACTATTTTATGCTGGTATTATTCCGTGAAAGCTTAATCCTGCCTCGGTCCTAATTAAGTTGCGGTACAGTGGACCCCCGGTGATCTAGCCCCTGTCTAATCCGGCACCCGACATGGTCTATTATTTATTCTTGAATATTTTTAGACTATCTTCGCTAATGCATGTATGTATGTATGATATGTATAATGTAGCATATTGTTTTGATTCTGATTGAAAAGTTTTATTTTCAAAATGGTTGAAAGATCGTAATTTACTCAAAAAGCGTTATTGCTTCCTGATAACGCTCTTAAATTGATGCTTCTTAAGTTGATTGATTCATATTTTTTTATTATTTTAGTATGTACATTTGTTTGTAGACAATTATTTCCTAATGTTAACTAATTGCATAGTTTTTATAAGTTCTATACATTGAAGTAATATGTACTTACATACTGGAACAGCTATTTCAAACAAAAAGTGTGCGCTACTGTGTGTTCGCGTGATTGGTTTTAATCATAGAATAAACATAGGTAGAATGATCAGTAGTGTATTGTTAATAGGTTATAATTTTTTAATTCATTTAATATATTTTATTTGCTAATTTAATATAATATTACACAATATTATATCACAATTACATCTAAATATTTCAAAAGGTAACTATGTCAAATATAAAAAAAACATACTTAATGTTTAACAACACTTATTAAATAACATTCAAATTACAAATATATTTATTTAAATTAGAAAAAGAGTCGTTCATAAATGCTGGGCACGCGAGAGTTTGAAATGCACAAATTTATTCCACTTTGACTTTGATGTGGTAACGTAAAAATAAAATAAAAGAATAATGAGCAGATATAAATATAAAAAAAAGACGTGTGGCACTCGGGGACTGCCGCGGTAAAGCTATTGCATAGCATTTTTTATCAACTTATGCAATTATAATTAATTATTTATTTTATTTATGCAGTTAAGTCTTTGATATTAAATCAAGTTACACTTTTTGAGCGTGGTGACCGATATGAAAACAATTTTTTTCTCTTATTGTATAAATGAGAAGTTTATATTGTTTAAAATATTTTTAATATCTTACAATACATGTAGGTTATTCAGGAATTTTTATCATTCAGTTAGCAGTGTACACGCATACGACTAGTCGCACGCACACAAACACCGTGCCGAAGTCTGCCGAGTGCCGAAGTCTGCCGAACTGAAACGACGTTAGACGATGCACGGCTTTCAACGCCACACCTCCGTGCCCGTCGGAGTGGGGTGCGTGAGGTTTTTTTTTCGATTCAGGTGTAAGTATATGTGTGTGATAGTGTTATGCTCAGTACGTGTTACATTATGTAACCTGACTTCCCGCTGGTTGCCGAACAGCAGATCCCAAGGCTTCACCTCTATTCCAGTATGGGATCCGTCGAAGGGGCAAGCCGTCACAGAAACTTCAGAGTCTAGGAAATTACGCTCGTTTATCACTCATTAATTATAGTTAAGTCAATTGTCATTAGGTTAATCCAATCAAATTCAACCAGATTCAACCGAACCCGCGTTATAACGAACTCACTATTTGTGAAAAATACTGTATCACCGGACCGCGTCGCAAAAAACTCAGGTTCGCGCAGTACATACGTCAGGGTACTACTCAGTTCCACGCTCCACGGCAAGATTTGTCACTTATTATTTATTGTCCAATTAATTGTCTTTAAATTCAAATGGCACGCTCTATTATAATCAATAAACGATAATCGCGTATAGTGAATTTCGAGGTAAATTATTATATGTAAGTAAACGTTTTTGAATCGTCCTAATGAAACATATTTCCTAAAGAAAATATCTTCACAATTAATTTGATGTAAAATAACATTAGAAATAACATATAAAAACAGAAAAATTATCAAATTTTTGATCGAGTTCCTAACCGGTACACAAACAAAAATGGCGAAATATCATTTTCAGATTTTTTTCTATATTCTATATAGTTATTTGTTACAGAGTACACAGATAAAATTCACTCTCACAGATGACAAATTTCAAACACCACAATCTCTAATTTTTTACTCTGCTATCTTCAGCGCTGTACACGAACGGAACGATGTCGTTGAGAGCCGTGGTAGCTCACATGGTTAGCGCTCGTTATAGGTATCACAGTATGGGAGCAACCCGGGTTCGATCCCCACTGGCACCAATGAAATTGTTGCGTGCTGATTTAGCTATCAGTTGGAAAGTCTGTTTTTCTGGACCGTTTTGTTTTGTTACACTGACATCTCGCAAGTCACCTAGGGACCTGGGAGGTTGTCGGTTGCTTATTTTTTATTTTTCGTTAAAATTTTCGTCGGTAAAATAACATATTTATAAAAGTAAAAAAAAGTAAAGTTACAGCCTATATACGTCCCACTGCTGGGCACAGGCCTCCTCTAATTTATGAGAGGGTTTTAAGGCAAGGAAATGTCCGCCACGCTGCCTCAATGCGTGTTGACGAACTTCACATTTCTTCGAAATATATATTTTTTAATTTCTCAGACATGCGCTACCAGCATGCGACGACGCGGCCCGCGCCTTGCCACCACTTGCGTTTGCCGCGCTTTGTCTCGTCACAGAGTGGCGAAATCACAGTAATATAGGTATTTTATAAACAGCACCTGTCTAATATTATGAAATATGTAGATAAAACTTAAAACTTACCTTGATAAATGTATACCCTTTTGTTTGTAATATTTTCTTAGACCTCTCTTCAATCGTTTCTGCTTATTCCCCATGTTTCACAAACTAAACTTGAACATTAATAAAACTGTACAATTAATATAACTATAAAACACTACTATTAAACAAGAATCAGAAAAAAAACCACTATTAACAAAATTAAATTTTTGCAGTAATATTTTACGATTTTATTTCGTAGTGCTGAGCTCTCGCAACGCGGCGTACGTCCACCTAGAAACACGATGCGCCCCGCACTGAATTCGTGGACGAATGCGGGGGTGATATAGACGCAGTATTTAATCGGGACGCATTTTTAATTTATTATCATAAAAATAATACATATTTCTAAGAAGTAACCAAACCAAATTATTTTCTTTTGTATTGCAAAGCAGTAGATATTTCCTTCCTATCCTTTGATAAACAATGAAGGAGTAAAGTGGTTTCATCTCAACGATTTGGAGGTGATTTGGGTATTTTTTTATTTATTATGTGACACCGATAGAAAAATTATGGCTAAACCAAATTACGTATCAGATCATGTAGATTACTAGCTATTTTTTTCATATGTAATTTCTCTGTAAGTGTCGACGAAAAGTTGGTTCATCTGCACGCTTTTTTCAAGCTTTTTGCGAGAGAGCAGCCTTAATAATAAATGCACTTTGTTCATTCATATTCAAAATTTCAAAACTCTTCGACAAAGACAACAAAGACAGAGGAAAAGAAACGACGTTAGACCATCGTTAGACAATGCACGGCCTTCAAGCCACACCTCCGTGCCCGTCGGAGAGCGTGAGGTTTTTTTCGTTACGAAGTTTCTGGATTTTCCCGCACTCAAGGCCCGCGATAGAAGCTATGCAATAGCTTAAAAATTTAGCCTAATTATGATAACTTGAATATGTTTCTACAAAAAGAAGTGCATAATAATACATTCGTCCTATATTTAATCACCCACATAAATGTTGCATCTGAACAAATTAATTTCATAATCGATATTACATGACACGAGATGGCGTCTTAGAGTTTTGGCGGGAACTTGGCAGTCGACGGATTGCTGCTCCTGTTTTGTGGCTTGAATAATGGTTTGAAGTGGATTTTGATTCGTAAAAGTGATGCGATTTTGTGAATTAAGTGTCCGCGCATGTGAACTATTACAGAAAACGATGCTTTGATGTTGATATAAACATCAAGTTAATTTGATCGCTTGGGCGCACTATGAACTTGAGTGGCTGTCGCCGTCAACAGTCCGCTGGGTTGAGCTATTGTCAAAATCTCCCAAAAACTTCACAATGTGACGCATCAGCATATTGTGAAGAAAAATATATGAAATGAATATTCTAAAAGAAATGATAGGCTCAGAAGGGCTAGAACCCAGAGCCGTAAAGCAAGTTAGTAAAAAAAAGATGGCGTCTTAGGAACAATTTGTTTTATTATTAATCTATAATACTTTTTTTATTGATCAAGTATCTTATTAATCGATAAAAAGTTATTCCTTGGTATTTACTAACATAACTTGGTATAATTTGTGCAATATCTAGAAACACATCAAGAAATATGTTATAGCGATTTTTTTTAATTATAATTAAGTAAAACGTGTCAACTCACTAGCGCCTAGCGAGTGACTGAATCACAGACACATAGTACTTTTTTATATAGGGAAGACTGAATAAAATGCGGTGCTAACACCGTAATTGAATGGAATAGCGTATATAACTACATGCAGTGTCACCCCTAGTACGTAGTACATAAAAGCACAATGGTTCTGTAGCATTAATGACGTTAATTTTATAATAAAACGTAAGCTCTCTATTGTGTTGTTTAATTTACTTAATTTGAAATACATGATAAAATATCTGCAATTTGTCGGATTACAAGGTACTTTCTTAGGCAGTACTATATAATCAAACAAATTCGATAGTTCGACACAGCCCTGCAAAGTGTTTGTCGGTTTACCGGTGGTCCACTGTACGCATAAAAAGGGTCAGAAGCCGTAGTGATATAATAAGTAATGAATACAATAAGGCTATCTATGCGAGTTTCTAATAAACCAACATGTTTATTAGAAACTCGGATTTCAAGCAAAGGGCTCACAAGACGAGGACACTTAGACAAAACCGCGTAGTACGTACAAGTTGTATACCTACTTGTAAACAGCACTAAAAGTGACTGCCTCTTCATGAAGCTGCCAAGATAGATCATGATAATATTGAATTTGCTTTAGATTAAAATAATTGCATGAGTAATAATAAGGGAATAGAGTGAATGGGGCACTACACTCTATAATGAAGAACCAGAATGTGTCAAAAAGGCACGTATGGTAATTCATAATGCTGTGTTACTTTAATGTATGGTAGTGAAAGCTGGGTGTGGCAGAAGAAGCACGAAAGTAAAATAAATGCTGAAGAAATTCGGTCTTTAAGGAATATGCTAGGGTTGAATCTGAATGACAGGGTGAGAAATTGCGTGATAAGAGATAAATGTGGTATGCAAGATGATGTTGTGACCAGGATTAAGAAAGTAATGCTTCGGTGGTTTGGTCATGTAGAAAGAATGAATGAGGAAGAAGTGACAAAGCAAATTTATATGGCAGATGTGAACGGCAGAGTCGGGAAGAGACGCCCTAGAAAAAAGTTTATCGACCAAATTCGCGATATTTTGAAAATGGGCCACGTTAGAAGTACCCTTAGCCGACGAACATGTATGCGTAGATATATGGATGTGAAGGAGGCGAAAGAGGTATGTCAGGATCGTGCCAAATGGAAGTCCGTAGTCTCTGCCTACCCCTCTGGGTGACAGGCGTGAGTGTTTATGTTATGTTATGAGTAATAATAAGATCTATTTTTATTCGGTTTTTATGAAAAGGTTGACTTAAAAAGCTTGTTGACTAATGAAATATCTAAAACGGTTATTAATGTCATTCTGAATATTTGCGCTTGCAAATTTTGCAAAGCTTAAACCTCTTTATCTTAGCTAGAAACTTTAAAGATTTTTTTTGAACACAATGGCGTGCTGAAATCGACTACGATAACTTATATAGTATTTTAGAGGCCCAAATTCAACAGAGATCCTTTTTGTTCAGTTCTCGATTGATCGTCAATGGAAAACGTATTCATCTGGTGAATTTCAATATGGCTGATTATATTAAATGTTTGGAATAGATGCAAAAAGTAGTTTTCATCTTTTACTTCTATTTTCTAATAGTTGTGCTCGCCATGCGTTGCGATTCTCGTTAATGGATACTGGTATACCGATCCATAGAAAACCAACAAACAAATATTTGTTTATTGTCAGACACCCACGCGGGCACGCAAATGTTTGACAAATTTTCATATTAATCAGTTGGGTGGCATACGAAAGCATACAGGACAAACTGAAATATTCTTTTTTATATACTTATAAAGGTGTAGTTGATATGTAGGATTTTTATGCCACTTAATGCCATCACAACACATATAATATTTTAGTGAAAATATGATCACGTGTATAAAAATTGACACCTGTCTAAGAAATATCCGCTGTGAGGAAATTGGTTACCTCCGAATAAACATGATTGTTTAAGGATCTTAAGAGGTTCAACGGCAAAGGGTATTGATTCAAAAAACTATCTGCTCTCCTTGAAGATCATATCTTTAAAAAAAAAGAATTATATTGATGTGGGTATGTTAGTTACACGGTTTAATTTAATAAGCTGTATAGCATAGAGTAAAACGCTGCATTTAATGAGATCTATATATATCTAACATTTTAACGCTTAAAATACAATATAACGATAGTAACACTGATGTACAGTTTTATCCACAATTTGTTGCTGAAGAGGTAACTCATAATTTTTGAGCTTTTAAGTCTATCAGAAATTACTTCAATCCAAGCACGAAGTGCACGTTGTTCTATAAATTAAACTAGTTGATATAAAAATTGAATAACGAAACAAAATAAAAAGTTTTTTTTAAATCAATTCCAACATTAAGGTGTTTGAATTAATTAATTAAAAAAAAAACTTCACATTATTTTCTATTAATTTAACATTTTGTGTCAGACAAGTGTAAAGGATATTTTCAATAGTTACCACGTTCAACAGCTGGGTTGGCTTATTTTTATTAATTTTTAGGAAGACGCTGCTGCTAATTTCGCGCTTTCTTCTGTTACCTCTTACGGCAGCCACGGGATGGGATACTTAGTGGATATTTTTACACTGCTACTACACAGTTCAAGAATTTACGAAGCCATACTTACTCGTGCCTGCACCGGTGGAGGAATTACGAATTATTTCTAAACGCACGAGACCGCAGTTTTGTGCGGATCACTGCACGCCATACAGGCCGTAACTCGTGCAAACTTGGTGAGAAACGATCGCAGTTCGTGCAGGCGCATTTGTTAAGTATCGATTAACAGTAATTGCTACGCCACCATGCCGCCCGCGACTCCTCGGCCTACCAACGCGGAGCGCGCGGGCGCCGGTGCATCTATAGCCGCAAACAACCACAAGCTCCTCGGGCATAAATTGCGTCGGAAAATTTAGAGTAGTAATATCACGCGTAGAGTATAAGAAATGTACTTATACCTACTCAACGCGTAATGCGATTCCGCTACCATTGCGATATTCTAGCGTAAAAGTATCAGGTTTAAGACGAAAAGAAATTAAAAGTTTATGTTATATTTCTTTAAATATATTCATAATTAAAACTATTTATTAAAGTTGTAACTTAAAATAAAATATCTTCACTAAAATTCATTGTAAAACCTCAACAAATATTTTATAATATATACATCATAGAGAACTTACATTATAGAGAACTTACATACATTATAGAGAACTCATTTTGGGTGGATTGCGAATCAAATCAATGACTGGTTCCCAATATTCTCTTGTTATTGGCAGCTACCCTCTATCGACAAATTCAAATTCCGATCTATTGAGCCGTTGACAGGAGGTCGTTTACGACGTTTCAAGTTGAATAAAGTTCTAAGCGATAACGTAATCTGTTGGGTTTTCGATTCAACAACAAACTCGTAAGACCGACGTCATTCCGTTGACCTCACATTTCTCCAACTCGCCTTCGCTCGACATTATTTGTGTAGCGCTGGCGTTATCCCATTCATCATTTTTTTTAAGAAAGGCCTTCTTTTTGCGAAATATTTTTGAGTTGTATACATACTTTTACGTGGGTATTTAATTAATCTTCCCATATTTACTGTCTTTTCTATAATTATACCTACTGTTTTGTCAAGAATAGTGTTTATAGTAGTAAATCTCAAAAATACTAGATTTTTGCATAAATATTAATATTTAAAAATTGTAATCGGCGTTAAAAATAATAATTTGAGTCACTGAATACTGACTGACTCATATTTTTTTTTTAATTTTCTATGAAGTTTAGGCATTTGAAAACAAAGCGAGAATATAACCTTGAAATCCACGCTCAGCATTTAAATATAGAAATAGCTTTACAAAGGATAATTCACAGATAGATAGTAAGTCACTTATTTACGTTCTCCGTTGAGTAGCAGCCTTTACATGCTCTAGAAATACCTACAATTTACATATTTATATAAGACATTTCGGTTCGCCCCAGATGTTTTCCGTTTCTTTGGAGCACGAGGAGTAATCAACGCTTAAATTAAATTAATATTTCATTACAATAATACCATTTATACTCTCATACATTTTATTCAATAATATTCTTATTTAACTGCAAAATCTTTTTACAAAGTTATACCTACAGTAACTGCACAGATTTCTTTAATTTCCTTTTCGTACGTTATACCTATAAAGATTTAATAAAATTAGAAGCTTAAAGCTCTGACTGGTGCTTAAGACATTAAAGCTGCCAAAAGTCCGGAGTTTTAACAGTAACTTCATAACGTCAAACTTTGAGTCTAGACCTTTCGATAGAGATTTATAGTGTTTTGTGTCCTAGACTATACTATATTACACAGATTGTGACATAGCGAAGTTTAAGTGTGAGCTTGAGATTTGTTCCGAATATCGGCGAAAAGTTCTCAATAAGAAACTTTAAACTACAGAACGACCAAGATATTGAATATGTGATTAAATTGACGTCTATTTAAGTCAGCCAGTTTTCTGTAAATAACATTGAACATGAGACTAAGTAAAGCATTTTTAATATTAAAACGCATTTATATTTTTATATTCTTCTTGTGAATATTGATATAATTAGTAATGTTTTTATTCTTACTTATACTGTTTGGATTATAACCAACTCATTTTGAGCGCAATATTTAGTACTTTGTAAATGTAATTGAAAACTAAAGATAGAGTTGTATAATAATTCCGTAATACAGGCGAGACACATTGACGGTTAGTCTCCACAGGGGTATAATCTGTCACTTTCATGCAGATTTAGTGGCCTGTCATGAACAATGGGCATTTAATTTAATTAACCATCAATTAATTCATTCATATTTTGCTAAGTTAAATGCTTTAGAGAATTCCAGTTGGGCGTTTTAGGGATTTCTAATGGGCCATTAATATTTTTAATTTTGATTTTGTCTTTATTTTGAGAAGTACAGATTGTTCTTAATTTAAGCAAACATTTTATATTCAAAATTAATGTAATTCTAACCTACATGATAACTTTTTTTCTCGATTCATTTATCTACCAATATTACTATGAATTTAGAATTTTAAACCCTTTGAATAATTGCTTTTTACAACATTGTCAAGTTTTAATCATCTAAGTGAAACACTTGGAGAAAAGCAAAACATTTGTGACCAACAGACAGACATGTGTTTCTGAAAATCCTTAGGGTTGTTACGATAACGACGACAGCAAAATTTTGAACAAATTTTCAGTAATTTTAAATTTCAAACTGTAAATGTAATTTGTATTATGTAACTGAATTTATAGATGTCACAGATAATTAACTAAAGTCGGAGATAAATTTAACTTACTCGGTGACTTTATTATCCCGACTTAATTAATGGAATAAGTTGAATGTAAATACTTCTCTACACATTTTACTTAAAATACTTAATTAATTGCGAAATTAAAACGTGCCATCGCTCTAGCGCTATGCGAACGGATGTCAGGAATATATTAGTTTAACCCCAATAATATAGGTCTCTGTGTAATTATCGGTATATTACCAGTTGTACATAATGTAATATGTATGTTTATGTTCAAATCATTAACTACGCACATAGATTTATCTCATCGCCCAATACTGTTATTCGGAATTAATTGATAAGACATTAATTAAACTATAACATATGGTTAGTGACAGTGAATTCAGATATTAAAAAACATTGTTAATCTGTTTAATTCTTCCTTTGGTTTTATGTTTGCGCATATTTCAGTTTGTTTTATTAGTTCATTGTTCTTAGTATAAAAAGGACCAAAAATGTCTCGGCTCTGATTAATATGGCTTCTCGAAGCGGTTCTTAGGGTCTTTAGTATTTAGCAGTTAGAGTAGCAAGGTTAGCGAGTTCAAAAGTCTTGGAGCTTTGATTTGTGCTTTTCATATGCAAAGGCCGTTGATAGCGGTATTAACGATAACAATTTCGTCATGGAAACTATTAACCATTATAGAGATGCTATTTACGAATTCCGTAACTCCTTTGTTTAATTAATGTAATTTTTTATCTAAATTTTTTTTACCATTTAGGGAAAGGGTCTTTTTTCAATAGCAATGAACTACCTTGAATAGGTTATTTGTTGTGCAGTGTGTGGTCTTGCGTTGTCATGAAGCAGCAGTGGCAGTTTATATGATGTTTAGTGGCTACTGCAGTCTGTGGATGCCTGCAAACAAGCTTAAATACAGATCTATTGTCACCCAAGGTTCCTCTTAACTGTAATTGTACTGGTTCTCTATATCCTAAATATCAAAACACAGCAGTACGTCAGTAGTAGGTAAGAGTGTTGTATTTAAATAGGGGGACACCTCGGCGGAAAAAAATTCTATCACTTGTAAATCTGTCTCAAACATTTCTTTCCTCTCGTGAAATAAAATATCACTTATACATGTATATTAAATAAGATTTATATCATGATAAAATCTGATGTAATGGGTAAAAAGATGGTTGGGTGCTGCCATCTGCTTGGGATCCTATAATAAACAAAACTAAATTCAAATCCAAACACACCACTGCAAGACTTCAAGATACTGTAAGCTCGTTCTGCGTAGATCGAACCAAAAATTAATATTCAAAAACTGAAGGTAGCCGGTAGAAGGGCTAACTATAACATTGGAACATCAAACATCTCAGTCCCCGTGCCCATGGGTGCTCTAAAGCGCCCGAAACATCGGGAATTAAAAATAGTTAAACGCGATAAAATCCGTATCAATAGTTCTATTCAATTTTAGCCCTTTTATTATTAATTTTTTAAATGCTTAAACATCCAAAACATAAAATATAAATGTGTAGTGTTCACGTAAATATAAGAAATGAGCTTCATGATGATGATGATGATATGCTGCAGTCAAAACTCATAACCCGTGAAAACTACTTTTGCCTGCGGAAATCAAGCAAAGGTAATTTTGACTGAGGACTGGTATATTTTTATCTACTCATACCTACTCGAATGATAAAACTTTTTGTATACTATAAAACATTACACAAATGTTGGATTATCAGTGATAGTAGGTTAAGGTGCGGCTGGGGTTGCCCATGGGACACTCTCAAGCCGCGTACATTATACTGATTTAATCGTTAACTATATATTGAAAGAATTGAACTAGAAAGTTGGTGAGAACTGAGAACATTGGTAAAAACCACTCTTGGCTACAAAAATCAGTCAAAACTCTTTTTGACTAAGGGCATCGCATCGGTCAAAACCATTTCGGCCTGATTTCCGCAGTCAAAGTGGTTTTGACCGGTTATGAGTTTTGGTTGTAACATTTATATTTCAAACTTTCCGATACTGACATTTGCATTTCGTTCATAGGTGCTTAAACTTCGTTAAAAGCATGCATGAAAATACAAAAAGAGATTGTTTGACTAAATCAGGCATCCAAGGCAATAAAATGTTTTACACCTAAAGCTATGTCAACATACGGTGTATTAAAAGTTGTGTGTACAACACATGAAAAATCATTTTAACCTAAGTTTAAACATAAAGATGTCACATTTAAGACATATAAAAAATACGATCATTGCTTTTTAAATTTAAAAATGTTTTTCAAATTACAGACGCTGTTTTTCTTCAAATATGATAATTTTAGTTATTAATGTACTCTATTATACAAATACTTCCTAGTGTGTAAATTTCTCAAGGTTCTAAATGACGGGTAAGTATCTCTCTTACCTCAATGGAGTTTTCTCAAGGAAATATTGGTTTTCATGTTTGTATTTCGTGCGTACTTAGTAGCCATGAAAACTATTTAAGTGATGTTTCTGTAAACACTTAATATCGCCATTTCCGTCATTTTCTTTAGAGATTACTTTTATTGTTACGTCTTTGTCGTTTCTATTGGCCTCTTAAAAGCTACTCCTTCGCGTTTCGAAGAAAAAATAATCATAATTTGTACTAAAAATAGAGTAGACAGTTTGTCGAGCGGGGCCTAATTTTGCTCTGCTGTCCAAGTTTGAGACGGTAAAATGGATTATGGCTGGAATTAATATCGTGTAGTCGCGTGGAGAGAATAAACATAACAATGATATCGGGACCGAGGCAACTTTTATTTTATATTAAATAATATAATTTAAATAGATCCATTGTCGTTATAACTGTCATGTACAGATAAAAAAATTCGAAATTATAACTGAAATGATAGGATTTTTTTATACGATTAATTAGTGTGAGGTTAAGGTATATTGTGTGACCACAAATTATGTATGTATTTTATTCATTTTGTACCGATCCAATTGAAATGGTATGTTACCTACCACAATTGTTGCGCGATTAAGTAAATATTATTGAAACAGAGATGAACTTTTTTATTCAATATAGATTTTAATACTTATTGAAGGTCTTGTTTTTTATTTATCACTTACCATTTATTCTTTACTTATTATTATTAATATCTAATATCACTGGATGGTATTGTGCACTAGCTAAGCTTAAAGGCCTTGATATTTTTACCACGTTTTTATTAAGTAACTTTCTTGTTTCTGTCGATTTGGATGGAATTTAGTAATTGATTTTAAATAAGCTTAATGATGAGTTGGAAACTTGAAATTTTTAATATAGGTAGCTCAAATTCGGATGACAATGCAAGAATATGATAAAAGCGTAATAATATATTTTTTCAATTTAAAATAAATGTTGAACACCAATAGAATCTCCGTGTTTTGAAACTGATTAGTTTTGAACCCAGTAATCTAAATGTTTTTTTTTCTTTCTAGTAAAGTCGTTACTTATGTTCTTCCTCTGCCATTCAAAAATGCAGGTTCTCTCGTTATTTTCCTTCACCACTGATGGTGCCGGCAAGAATTAAGCTCGCATACTATAACAATTTGAGGCACGCACTTTTCGCCTGTTAGAATTTCTAAGGTAAATACAATTTATTGTTTTAAATATATTGATATACCGAATATTTTACCGAACATTGCTTATTTCCTTAAAAATATTCGCACATTTGAGCTAAAGAAAGAAATTAACATTATTACCAACGCATGGTAAGCCTATTTTACGGAATATTGTATTGTTTTGTATTTTGCGCCGTCAGTGAATTGTCAAAGTAATGCAGCGCTGATTTGCTTTTGAGATTTGAAGAAAATTGTATAAACGACTTTTTTATAATAGTTCAGTACGATGATAAACTTTAAAACACAAGTTTAGCATTTCTGTTCATTGAATATTTTCTCAATGCGTCTTGCCTATACTTCTTTAGTGTTTAAGATTTCAGTATTTTACTGATTTAAGGTATTCTTTATTTGGCTATTGTGCTTCACAAATTTTTGAGACGTAGTTCTTCATTGCTGGCTGTATATAGAAGCTCAAGATCACACAGCAAGGGATTAATAGGGCTATATTCAGAATTTCTTTGCATGCAAGACTTCGAAATGAGGATCAGTAAGCTAAAGTGGCAATGGACCAGCCACATAGTTTTAAAAAAAACTGACAACTAATGGTGAAGAAAAATTCTCAAGTGTCAGCTTTATATTGGTAAGCGAAGTGATGCGCTCCTCATTAGATGAGATGCAGGAACTCGGTGAATGCAAGTTGCCTAAGACCGTACTTTGTTATTTAGCAGATCATGTTTTTACCATATTTAGCAGATAAATTGTGAAAGGCTGTTATCAAGACGATGAATTCACTGAGGGTAAAATGTAATTTGGTGTTTTCATTAGATGAGACGATGAAATTACTACTTTCGCAAGTTTTAAAATAAATCACTGTTGCTTAAAATCTGATGGATTATATTTGTTATAATAGTATTAACATTTTGTTAATTTTATGATTAGGTTAAAAAGGTGTAATAATATTTTTAAAAACAAGCTTTTGTTAGGTTTTCACCTCCAAAAAGAAGAAAATAAACTTTAAATTAAATGAAAACCGTCATTTTATTACGTAAACACTAATTAAATTATTAGTTAAGGCGTGACCCCAATAAGTCTTAGCGTTTAGTCGGGCTACAGTATGTATACCATCTCTTGGAAGAGCTGAACGCAGACGTTATTATATTCGTATTCTTCTCAGCAAACCCTTTTATTTTTGATATACATATCATGGGCATGAATAAAAAAACATAGTCCGTCATCTTTGAGAGTCCACCATATAAAATTAGAGTGACGTCATTATATTCGTATTTTTATCTGCAAACCCTTTCGTTCAATACTCATATCATGGGAGTACCATACAAAATAATTAAACTGCCGTTTTGAGCAGTCTGGAGTCAATTTAGATGGACGTCAATTAGCTAATCATGCATTGTCATCCAAACTTAACATGTATTTATTATAGGTGGTATATTTTTATACGTAGTAGAGCTATGCTGCAGTTGTATTAGTAGCATAGTTGTAGCACGAATGGAATGGCATGTCAGAATACCAGCGTGAAATAGTAGACCGGAGACCCTCTTTATTGGGATTAAGGCATTCCATCTTGGTCGTCACGAATGGCAGTGCATCTGCATTTTGATTCGTAATCGAGGATAGATGTAGATGTCTATGGGCCGCAGCAACCACTTAACATCAGGTGGACTGTGTGCTCTGCTCTGTCGCCCTATCAGCTCAAATGGTTGAAGATACGTGCTTTAAAATTCTGTTGCAAGATTTGACCCTAACAAACATTGCAAATTAAATAAAAGCTTTTAAAATCTTCATGTTTATGTTTAATTTTGTAACTGCAATAACATTTGTTTATTTTTAACGCATTATAACTATCATGCAAAAAGTCGCTTTTAAAACCAAAAAATTTCTCTCTGTGTATAAAAAAGAGTAAAAACTCCCCGTGGTAGTTCCTGTTGTTCTTGGCGCTCCGCACATTCGCCGAAGCTTCATTGCAAACACCGTACGATAAATATCAAGCTGAGTTGCATTTGCATCTAGGTATTTACACTAAACTTGGATCATTATAACGATCCTTTTAAATAAGCGTTTATTTTAAAACATTTTACCCATCTCTAAAAAAGAAACATACTGCACAAACAATTTGCGTTATTTTAAACGCGTGCGTGTATTTTAACTGTGTAAAACAATAATACTATTATACATTTAAAGTTATAAATACTTTTCATTAGCTTCATTGATAGAAATTATCATTTTTATCTATAATAGTCGGACACGTTTCCGTAGTTGACATTTTAAACTGTGCTTAAACGTGACAATCACATAACCTTTTTTCGATTAACAAAATGAAATACAAAAATATTTTGAGGACGTGTAAAGCAACCAAAACACATTGGGTCTGCATGGTGCCTAATAGTGTGACGTATTTATCTTGTCATTTAGTTTTCCTTTCCTAAAAATTCCAGTGATAAGTAGAACAACTCAAATTGTATCATATCATCAAAATTAACTTTTTTTATAATTTATGGTCCTACGCTAGTGTTAAATAGACATTTGTTCTTTATATTAAAACATTTCTATTGCTTAGTTTCAATAGCATAAACTAACCATTACATATTTTAAAATATTTAAGCCGAGTAAGGTGCGAAAAGCGCACTCTTGTAATCTACACCTGACCTATTTTCATTACGCTAAAATGGAAAAGCTCTTGCATCAAAATATACACTGAACATAAATATTTTATTTAGACTCATTTATTTATGTATCAAAGGTATTTATTCGGTTTATAGACTTTTAATAAGATTAAAAACGCAAATGGCGTGTCGCAGTTTTATATTAGCATAGGGGACTGGAGTGGTTTCGACAACGCTCTCTGCAAGAATCCTCGCTTCGTTTTACTACACAAATAACGGCGTGACACATCCTTTTAAAATCTGTTAAGCACTGATTTATTTTAAACCGGTATTTTACAATAAGATGACTTTAGGGACTAAGTACTCGCTGTAAATTTAACAGTACGTAAGTTGTCGGAGCTTGATCCCTGCCGGTACAAATGATATTGTTAATTAAGCGCTCATTTATCCCACCCAATGCTCCGCGGTGAAGGAAAGCTCGATGAGGGACCTGCATATTTAAGGAATAATATTTTAGAGATATGTAAAATTCGTCAAGACTTCGCATTAGAGGCGCGGTGGATTTTGTGCTCTATAACCGTCCCAGAAATAAAGAAAGGCCTGTACCCAGCTGGAGGACATACATAGGCTTAACTTTACTTCTATAATTATACTCTTTTTTTTTCAATTAAAAGCGAATCTTGTCACCGCATGTTTTTTTGTGTAAAATTGAACATTGAGTCAACACACTAACTTTCTGACATACTACTTGATTAAAACCGTAATTAACATGAGTGTCTAATGTTTGGTACACGGCGTTTACCCAACTTAATTGAGTACGTTGTTTACATTAGACTAATTTTCCCGCAGTTTGTAATAAATCTATATTAAATTTAATGTGACGTGGATATATCAGCCGATATATAAATGTGATGAAAAAACCCTGATTCTAATAATAAATCGTTATTAAAAACAAATATTAATAAAAAATCTCTTTGTAATTATACGTATATCTGGCGTAGCCTTCCACTAATTCCTACCCTCACCTTCTTTTTTGCATCTCTTAAACCAACAACTGCAATACCGAAAAAAGTTAAACTTCTAGCGTGAAGAAAAAAATAGAGTGTAAAAGACGGACAAAATGAAGTCCAAAGAAGCCCGTGACATGTATTAGGTCGGGGATAAAGTTTCTTCTTATTTTATATACAAATTCAAGACATTTTCCTTTCAAAGTTTAATTACTTTTAATTATAATATTATTTATGTACCATTTTATTCGATAACTTGTTGCCATCGTGTAGGTAGTGACATAATCCCATTGCTGTAGAAATCTTGGGAGTTTGATTAAAAAATGCGACAAGTAGTTTTGACAGTCATTTCTTGATGTTAACCCAACACTACCCAAAGGAATTTGAAGACACTGAAACCGGTAAAAATCTGAGGGTGCAAGGTCAGGACTATATGGTGGATACACTAACACTTCCCAACCAAGCTCTTAGTTTTTGCTAAGTAGCCAAAGATGCGTGTGGTCTGGCGTTACCACTCCTTTTCTCTTGTTTAATTGCGGCTGTTTTTCCTCCATTACTTGCTTGAGTCTCATTCGTTATTGGCAGAAGAGATCCGAGTCGATAGTTTGGCTTGGTGATAAAAGCTCATAATAAACGATGTCATTCAAATCCTACTATACACTACATCACACTACACAACACTCAGCATCACCTTATTGCATGGTAATCTGGGTTTAACACAGTCTGTGGAGGTTGACTACCCTTTAACCATATGATCTTTTTCGCACGATCTTCTCGTAGGTATATCACTTTCCATCACAAGTGATCAATCTTTTCAAAAATGGTTCAGTTTCAATACGTTTAATAGGGAATCGCAAATGAGTGCACGATTCATTAGGTTTCTTTCAGTGAGCTCGTGTGGTACCCAAATATTGAGATTTTTTGTAGAGTACAGCCAGATTTTTTAATTGGGCCAAAATTCTTTGTAACTAATAATTTCCCGATCTTGCTTGACTTTTTCAAAAATAGCATCGACGTTATCCATATGAGGTCGACCAAAGCGAGCTGAATCTTTGACATCAAAATTAAACGCTTGAACTAACTTTGTGCCGCTCTTACTGACTGTGCGTTTGGTCCATAAACGTCACAAATTTTTGTCGCGGGTCGAGTGGTATTTTTCCCTTTTTTCACTTCGCCCTTTAAAAATTAATAATTTTCAAAAGTAGGAAGTTATGGATTTCAGTCTGATTTTGAGAATGCGAATTTTATCAGATCTCTACGCCTAGAGGTCATACGAGGCTGTTACGACTATTTCCGGCTAGACGTCCGGCCAAATTAGCAAATTTATATATACATTTTTTCAAGTTTTGTAAATAACTTTCAAAATATTTGACAGACATCAAACACACTTATTTGTACTTAAAAAACTGAGATGAATGCCGCCAAGTAAGTCAAAATCGAACGACGCGTTCAAAAATTAAAGCTATTTAAAAATTTCTAAATAATCGTTTTAATTTTAAACAACTTTTAAATTCTTGGATTCGTCTCAAAATCTGAAAAACGAATTTTTGCACTTAAAAAAACAAAAGTAAATCAAAATAGAACGAGGCGTTCATAAGTTATAGCAATTTAAAAATTTCTAAATAATCGTTTTTATGTAACTTTTGAATTTTCCAGCTCGAAGAGCTCAAGCATAGGAAGATTTTCGAGCGGTTCAAGCTTGATAGAACCAGGAAGATCCGGGGTTGGCCTACTGGTCAAACGCTTTTCGGATTATTGTAATGAAACTTCAGAATGTATCGAATTTCTTTGTTAGATTCACTTATTTTGATGCACAGGAAAACAATTGAAAATGGCGGGAAAGTGTTTTTTTAATTTAAATTTTTCTTCGTCTTAGTGTCCTGTATGTTGATACCAGATACAAACGGTACAACTAAAGAGATTTTTCTTCAATTTTATGCAAACAAAATACGAAGAAGCTTTTTCCCTGATATATTATTTTAATATATTTTTAAAAATAAAGTTTTCAATTTCAACCGTCTAATTTCTAAAAATATTTGATAGTATCTAACCCGAGTACCACAGTTAATCTTTTTGAAAACAAGCCCTAACACAAATGAGATTATTTAAAAATGTAGAGAATATTTTGCTCTGTACCCTGTTTTCTAAGGGCAACTCATATTAAGCTATAGTACAAAGAATTAAATACTTTTTCATATTATCATTATTTTTAATAAACTGCGAGACTGGGTTTACTTATTTTGTTTCTGCACTTATTTAAAACTTTTAATCTTTATTTTTATTTCTAAAAGTGAAATAATTCCGATATTGATATCAACTTTGTCGCAGTCAGTCTTAGACCATTCAATGAATGGTCTAAGCAGTCCAGTACCTTACATCATCTATGATCTAAATAATTATTATCTTGATTACAATTTGGCATGTATGAGTATTAAGTTCATAAATTTAATACTCGTTATGAGCAAAAAGACAAAGAGGTCCTAGAGGTTCTGTATAGTTGGTATAACTAAAAACCCACGTAATCGTAAGGCCGCCGACACACGATCCGCTCGCTTTGTTAGGGTGCCTTTCATGCCGCGCCACTTTAGACGACCCCGGCCTATTTGTATTTTGTTCACGAACTTTCAGCATATATTATTTTGTAGGGTTACGTACAGATGTAGAAGGAACTGATTTAAGAGTTCCCATTCAATGGGGCTCTGTAAGTGCTTGAATAAAATTCTTGAGTAGTCTTAATGTTAAACTCGACCCGTTGGAGTTCAGTCAGCTCTTAGCAGTAAAGAATATTTGTATTATTCCTTTATAAAGTTTTTTCTCAAAGCCTCAAAGCTTATCCATTTTTATATTTTATTGAAAATTTAATTATCGTACATTGAATTATGGTAAGAAATTTTTATCCCTCTTAGCTTTTTATCTCGCTTAAACGTGCCTTCTGTGAAGCACTGAGTCTCTCGAGACTAAATGCTTTTAAAACTGTCACTCCTTCTTTTATTTAAGTATTATTGTATTTTTTTATATTCAACTAACTGGAAATTGTTTTCACATCATTTGATAGTTTTTATCTTTATATATATCTAAAAATTACGTGTCACATTGTTTGTACGTAATGAACTCCTAAACTACTGAATTGATTTCAACGAAATTTTGCACACTATGTGCACTCGGGTATCATTTGAGAGACAGGATATTTTTTATTCAGATAAGTCACCTTCAATATTTTTGTTACGAATTTAAGGATCTTTTATAGGATAAAAGGTCGTCGGAGAGGGCACAACAATGTAGGCCTCGCAGCCTGCTAGTAGTTTATATATTTAAGATTCCTATACGTATATGTGTTGAACATTTTAGCGTTATTACGGAAGTTACGTAGGGTAGTATTTGATAAACTACATGTGACAGCCGGTCTAAGCCGACATGAAGTTTTCTAATCCTGAGTTCTAGAAAAGCGTGCCAAGATTTTAAGCATACATATTCCGAACATGAATAAAGGGAAAGCCGATTAAAATTACTATATTTAATATATGTTATAATATGTGTAATTAATCGTGTTCTTAATTTCAGTTTTTAATAGTTTTTAAATTTTATTAGATGGAAAGACCAATTTTGCTATCTAGGACTCCATCTGCGTAATTTTAAGGCAAGTTTCTGAGGCAGAAGATGGGCAGCAGCATCTTTCTGATTAATAGCAAAACGCAATAAAAAACTGCGGTTGCCAGCCCACTTCACAATGGTGGCGACTTTTGCAATGATACCCCCATGAGCAATGACATAACGGCCCACAAGTCCTCGGCGGCCACGCTATTCCTGGCTACGGTGGCGACCATGGTAGTGACGGGGCAGGGGGTGCTAAGAATCTCTGGTGGGAGTTCAGTTGCCACCATCGCGACAACTTGCGATACCATGGATGACTGGTGGTCCACCACTGATCGATTTAAAAGAAGTTTTCTTCCTCGCACAAATTCTTTGTGAAATTGACTATCACCAGAGACTTTTCTGGACCGATACGGCTTACCTTCGATGACCTTCGAAAAAAGATACAACTCCTTTCTAAAAGGCCGGCAACGCATCTGCAATTCCTCTGGTGTTGCAGCTGTTCACGGGCGGCGGTAATCACTTACCATCAGGTGAGCCGTGTGCCCGTTTGCCCCCTCTCCTATAAAAAAAATCTACGACGATTTGACCTAGCAACATAATTATAAACATAATATAACACAAGCACCCTGAGGACTGACGAGAAGATGTTGGGGATGAAAGAAGGGATAGTGATGTTGCGCTGGGATATTATAGAATTATCTGAGATCTGAAGAGAGGGGAAGACACGGTTATCCTCAAATCCGGCAACTGGTTCTATCACCGGGAGATTTACCATATGTCCTAAGGAGGTGTCGGATTAATCGTCCACAAGTGTCTCGTTAACAACGTTGTAAAGATTGGGAGTGTGTCGACGAAGGTTGCGTACATTATACTCAGAATCACCAAATGGTATTCGTTGAACGTTATACAGGTTTACGCACCAACATCGGCACATCCCGATGAGGTGATGGAGGAAATGTATGAGGATATTTTTAGAGCCATGCATTCCTCCAAAATACCTCATCTGTATCATCTATATTACTCAACTATACGGTGTTAATGGGAAAATTTAACGCAAAATTAGGCATAAGAGAGATCGGTGAGCTGAAAGTAGGGAAATTCTGGATAGGGCAATGGAACCCAAGGGACTAGCAGCTGGTCGACTTTATGGATAAAGAGGGCCTCTTTATGAGGAACTTTATTCTTTGTTGCTGAAACGACCCAACAGAAAGTGGACCTGATCGAGCTCAGACGGTTCGACCAAAACTCATTTTTGGTTTCATTATGACGACCAGACGACAACTGTTATGTGATGTCTCAGTGATCGTTATAGTGAAAATTGCCAGCGATCACCGAATGGTGAGAGCATCGCTGAACCTAAACGTTAAGTCGGAGAGGTTACGTCTATTGCGGTCAACGCTGCGTCCCCCTCGTGCTCTAAACCAAAACCTCAAAAACTTTCAACTCGAACTACAAAACCATTTTCAGTGTCTAGAAGAAGACTGCAATGGAGTGGACGATATGAATGAGAAGCAAGTATGAAGGAATTGCTCCTTAATAACTTTCGTGCACGTATCGACTACAGTGAGAGATAAAGGCGAATCCATCGCCAAACCCTCTACTTGTTTGTAGAACTCTTCCTTCAACAATAGATCGCCGGATGTGATGCAATGCATATGTAATACTGTATATTCTACGGGCATGTTGTTTTTTATTTAGCTTTCTTGTTATAATTAATATGAGGTACTTGGACAAGTAAGCATGTGAACAATGACTGCAAATCAAATTTGACCGCATGATATACCGCATGATACACCCATGACAGGGTGAGAAATTGCGTGATAAGAGATAAATGTGGTATGCAAGATGATGTTGTGACCAGGATTAAGAAAGGAATGCTTCGGTGGTTTGGTCATGTAGAAAGAATGAATGAGGAAAGAGTGACAAAGAAAATTTATATGGCAGATGTGAACGGCCGAGTCGGGAAGAGACGCCCTAGAAAAAAGTTTATCGACCAAATTGGCGATATTTTGAAAATGGGCCATGTTAGAAGTACCCTTAACCGATGAGCATGTATGCGTAGATATATGGATGTAAAGGAGGCGATAGAGGTATGTCAGGATCGTGCCAAATAGAAGTCCGTAGTCTCTGCCTACCCCTCTGGGTGACAGGCGTGAGTGTTTATGTTATGTTATGTAATAAAATCATCCACATATTTGCGGGTGAAGTGGGGGCGTTTATTCTTCGGTACACCATGTCTTAGCTAAAGTACTGTTACCGTTACAGCGTACTAAAGTCCATTGCAGATCATTGGTCTCCCCGAACCCCTCCCTAGATTACCTCATTATTGTTTGTATTTGCCATAGTTGCCAAGCTTGGCTGACGAGATCGTAACCGCTGCATTTTTTGTTGCTTTTAAAAAAGGAAATAATTACTTTAAAGGAAATAAGTATGATATATTTTTATCATACTAAAAGGGTTAGTTAAACTATTAACCTACACAACAGCGAATTCTAGGTCGTATTGAACGTGAACTCAATTGATTTACTCTATTGTTTATTTTATTTTGTCGCCTATTACATTATTTTCCACACGTCCCGGGTTGACTGGGAGAGAATGCCTAAAGGCATTAAGTCGGCCCTTTATAATAATTTTCATTAAGGTGCAATAAAGTGTAAATGATTAAATAAATTAATAAACTCAAGCTAGTAGAATTAACGTTATACAAAAATACAAAATTATGATTTGATAAGACAGAACTCTATTTTCGTCTTACCTATCATTAACTAAAACTCAATACTTTAATAATAATCGATCAATGTGAGTAGCCTGTAAATAAAAAAATATCCGAACGTAACCATAAGCAACGGCAAGTAGAATAATTATTTCGTATTCCGCATTATGTGTGCGTAGAATCGGAAATCACGAAGTTTTCAACATATCACTTGTGTCACTGAAGTGGCTAAATTGTAATGCAAATGAAAAATAACGTTAGAAAATCAAGTTGCCAGACCTTATTGTTGTAAGTAATTATCGGTATTTCTGCAGTTGTTGTTACTATAATGGTCATGTGCATATCTTGCCAGTGACCACTAACACATTATTTAATACATTAAACATTAGTCTTACGGGATTGAGATAATAAAATAATTAACAAGTGACGGTTGTCGTAAAGCTGATTAAGAGAAATGCGCTACTCGTGTTATAAGAGACATCAGTCCATCCGTAAGGCTTTTAGTACTATAATGAAATACACGTGTATTGATACGTTATAAGAGTAGAAACCACCGTAAGGAGTAGGCTCCTTAGCTTATATTGCTATACTCAAATCATTTAATCAATGCTATAAAAAGTTACCGTTCGTTGGAAGTTACTTTTAAATATGTAGGTTTAAGTTTTTCTATAACGTAGAGTTCTTTCTATGATTATGAAAAAGTGCTAGTTTTAAGCTTTATTATATATTCCCAGATTTTATTTTAAAAAAGTAAAGTTATTTAAAAGCTTTTGAAAAGAATATATAAAATGGTCTTATAATTTAATTAATTAGGGAAAAAGTGTGAAATTCTACGGATCCTTTATTTCAAACTACAATAATCTTAATTTCGATTTATGTAAGTATTCAAATTCAATGATTTGTAGAAAGAAATAATTTTTATTAAATATAAGTACTATCTCGAATAAATCACGATCAAAGCTCGCATTTATTGCGAGGCGTAAATTAAAAAAGTTATACCAATTTCGAATGAGTTATTGTGCACTGAATTTTGTCGGTCTCTAAAGTATAAATCGACAACCATACGTTTAACTCGAAATGTTAATTGATTTTTATTTTTATCACATTATATCTATGTTTTATTTGATAACGAACAGAGATGTTATAAAACTGTGAACTTATCGCATAATATAAATTTTATTGTATAGTTCGGTTTCTGTCGTAACTTTCGTGTACTGTAATGGCTGGTGATAGTGATAGTAATGGACGTGGGAGTGTGACCCATGGCTAATTCTCCAGACCTGGGCCTGCTTGCTGCCAGCCTGCTCCGGCTTATCATTGGTAAGTATAATCATTTTCGTATCACCACTGCTGTTTTGATTGTCATGATTATGTCACTAACTGACCTATAGTTATTAATCTATAAAACATTTATTTATTAAGTCAAACGTTATAATTTTAGAATTGTTAACCTCGTTGTTTAGGTGGTCGTAAGAGCGACTGCCGACCAAGTTTGAGTCCCGGGTCGGGCCAAAATCAGTCATTGGGTTTTTCTGCCAACGAATACTCTCAATAGCAGCCCGGAGTTATTAAGTGACGGATTTTTACCCCCGTGCCTCGGAAAGCACGTAAAACTGTTGATTATGCGCCTATTCTCGCTCCAGAGGTATCGAATTGCCGTCCCATCGTGAGGGGATAGAGGGTACACCTGTGCTCCTTGAGCAAACACTCGTGTATTAAAACCTGTCGCCCTTCGCACATGCCTAGTCTCCGTCGAGACTAGCCGCCGAGGTTGACATTCTATCTAAAAGCCTTTCTATTAGTAATTTAAAAATTTAAAATTGTAGAACTAGAAAATGACGTCGGAAATTTTAAAATAAAACATCTCTGAGTGGTACTGATTAACCGACAATCGACAATCGTCAAGCGTGGTGGGTATCGAAAACTTAAAAATTATTGCCAACTTTGTATATTATAATATGATAAATTGATGAAGTGAACATAATGTAAAAGTAAATAACATCGTTTTTTTTTTAGTAAAATATTAGTAATCTTATTAATTAACATTACTAATATTCCTTTTAACCACTCCTGGTAAGCTTGAAAATGCTTGTGTTAGGAGTGGTTCATTCGAACCCACGACATTTTGAGTTCGCGATCCGCGCCCTGCCATTAGGCTACTGTCGCTTCGTCGTTTTAGCAAACTTCTTGAACGTTGACACTATAGGAAAAATGCATTAGATACAGGTTTGTGTCCCATTATGATGTAAGTGCAAGGTAAATCTCGAGGCAATAATCATTTACAAATTATACACCGATGGAGACCTAAAACGTTCGTAAAATGTTTTGCACGGCGTCATTTTTAATCTGAATCTTAATATTATTACAACGAAAGCACTCAAGAGATTTTTGGTATCATAAATGTCGACGTCAATTTAGAAAATAATTAAAGATACTTTCTCACTTTGTCTCTTCACTAAATGTCAATAGCAAGAGGCAGGTATAGAGATTATTACTTTATTTGAGTGAGTGATAATCAATGATTAGTAGTATAGTAGGCCGTTTGTTCGAGAATGCATTATTACTAAATCAATAATAATTCATATTGAATGAAGATGATGAACAGGGCAAATTTAAATCAGGTCCCTTTATAATATATCTGTATTCAAATTAGAATTTATTTTGAAGGGATAATTCAGATACTGAATTATTCTATGTGCAGAATAATATGAATGTTTCAGTTTATGACAAGTGAAATTGTGTTGTGTTATCACATTTGTTACGTTATTATTCGGTCCCCATCATTTCTGTGACACTCGACTGTTACATAATTCCAAGTAATGTGGATTCAACGGTTTATTATTAACTTAGCTGCCAAAATTAAGCAATGTACTAAATACTTTAATTTTTTAAGAGGGGTAAACAAGCATACGGCTTACTTGATGGTACATAACTAATTAACGTCCATTAAAAACTTAACACCAAGGGTATTGCAGGTGCATTGCCGGCATTTTAAAAGGTATTAAGTCGTACCGGTCCTGTTTTAACCGATTCTGCAATAAATAATGTGAAAATAAGAAAATTTCAAGCATGCCAATGGTATGGGTGGTATCGGGGATTTTGTCGCGATGTGCGGTGGTAAAGGTGGTGCGATAGAATAAGCAAAGGGATACATCTCTTCACAAGCCACTTAGTCAAACTGATCAGAACTCTGTTGTTGACGATTCGGGTCGCTGTTTACTGAATGCGGTCAAGTAGTAAGAACTGGCACTAGGGTACCTCGACCTAAGGATGAGAATAGCACTCTATGTTAGGTCCCACCTGCGCTTTTTAAAGTTTCAAGCACTTTGCCGACATAAAATGTTATCCTAACCTACTGAGCTATGTTTTAAGAGACCAATTTGGCCTTCCCTTCCAAGTGACCGCCGAACTGTACTTCACTTGATACGTCGACGCTAGGGTTTGGGAATACCCGACAATTTCAAAGTCCTGGGACACGAGATAGCCAACAATCAAAGTCCCGGGAATTCCCGGACTTCGAGACTTAAATTTTTTTTAAGAGAGGTGCCTTTTATGCAGAATTTTAATTGAGTTATTTTCTTATGAAACATTAAAAAGGCATTTTTTTTTGTAAAAATCAACATTTATTAAACAGAAAATTAAATCTTAATAAGTTTAAAGTTAATTTCAGTCTTAATAATTGCTTAATTTTTTTAATCACACCCAAATTCAATCTCCACATACGTTAAGTTGTTCTAATTTACTAAGTGCTCGGCGCTTAGCAAAACCATTGTGAGAAAACCTATAACTGAGTGGAGCGACGGGCAGCGTAGAGGACTCTCCCTTGCCCTAAACCGCCACTTTTAAACAGCTAAATCTTATAGTTATAAAACGAATCATATTCATAAACACTCACGCCTGTCACCCAGAGGGGTAGGCAGAGACTACAAAAATTATAAAACGAACTTAGTTAAAAATCATACTAATTTTAATAACGTTAAACAACAACAGCTACAAACGCATTTACTGTGTTGTATACTCAGTAGTTACGTAGAAGACCAAGTAAACTCATTAAACCAACAGACGGTGACAGGCTCCTTCAATTATTTGAAAATAAAAATGATTATATAACAATTTAGACAATCTTGTCTCGTCTCAAGTCTCGACCTGAAAGTCCCAGGACTCGAGACAACTAAAATAACGAAAAGTCCCGGAACTTCGAGACACGAGACGTCCCGGGACCCAAAATGTAGTAGACGCCGAATATTCTAATGCTGGTACAATAGGTGTGGCCATAAATTGAGATGATAGGACTAAAGGCTCATTTATTTTCGGTAAACGTGCAAACCCGCTTCTTCTGTGGGTTGTAATGGGTTAGGTTTACTCGCCACTAATCCGTGACTTGGAAAACAAAACTCTTATTCATACAAAACTTTTTTCTGGCGCTTGACGACGTGTTCCTGAGAAGTGTTAGCACGAGAAATATTAGCACAGCTGGTGATAAAGCATCGCTATTGCTGTCTTTTTCATAACAGTGAATGTTACTTGTATGCAACATATCATAGACTAGCTGTTCCCCGCTACTTCGTCCGCGTGGAATTTATTATGATTGGATTTTATAGGTTCTAATTTTTCTGTGCGGAAGCCTAATTCTTTCTCTAAAATTAAGTAGCCTAAGATACTCCTTATAACATTAGTTAACTGCCAGTAAACGTCCCGTCGAAATCGGTCCAGCCGTTTCGGAGATTGACCGGAACAAACAGACAGAAAAATTAAAAAAATGTTTTTTAGTTATTATTATTACATATTCTTTTAAATTCATTTATAAAAAAGTTGCTATTTTGTCATTTTTTTTATAGTTTAGGATGATAAATTAGCACATAGTCCACCTGACGGTAAGTGGTTGCTGTGGCCCATAGACATCTACATCTATTCTCGATTACGAACCATGCTGATGCGTTGTCACCCGTGAGGACTAAGATGGAATGCCTCGTTTGTAGTAAAAAGGGTCTCCGGTTCTCTACACACACCATACGAAACACAGCAGCATTAAGCTACTATTTCACGCTCGTATTCTGTGAGAGCGTGGTCCTTCCCCGGTCGAGCCGACTCGTTCGTGCTACAACTATACTACTAATATAACTACAGCATGGCTCTACCACGTATAAACATGTCATTAAAACAGACGCTTTAATTTTATTTATTTGTATAGATGGGTAAAAATGAATAAGCCTTACAGCAATAGTCGCATATGATTTGTAACATCTGACTAGTCACCGTGGTAATAAGTAACATTAACATGATCCTGAAATTTTTTTTAAATACGTAATTCTACGACTTATATTGATTACATTTATTTAATTTGAATGGTTTGTTTTATTGTAAAACACTTTAAGAAATAGTTTTGGGAAATAGTGGACGAGGTTATTATAATAGTGTAATTTGTCCCATCAAGAAACGATTAGTGGGGAAAAGTGGACAAAAATATTTGAAAGAGTTCGTTGTGTCTTGTCTACCAGTGGGACATTTGGTGGGAAAAGGGGAATAAACCGTGGTTTGTAGTCTGAACATACATGGTTGACTACGACCTTGATGCTCCGATTTGCGAGAAAACTGTTTTCTTATTGTGTGTAAAGGTAACCAAACGGTTTAATTGATACTGTGTCTTATGGACGCCTATCCTAAATTAGAAAAAAAATCCGATACGTTTTCCGATATTATACCTCTGAGGACTAAGATGAAATACATTGTTACCAGTAAAAAGGGGCATTACATATATACCAGCATTATGATTCTATTTTATCTGACATTTTGTGCAAGCGTAGTTATTCTCTGTCGAGCCAATCGGCTCTATTTTGTAAAATAAGTAAATGAATTAAAGGATATACCTTTTTATGTAGCCAAGGCACCGGCCTAGTCCTTATTTTGACTAGATCCCGGTTTTAAGGGTAAAAGAGCCAATATAATTACAGGCTGCGACGCATTTCATTCTAGTCCGAATGTAATGATCAGCTCGTCCATATATAAAAAGTAAGAGATTGATATATTTTGAATGTTCTAATAAATATGTAGCAATCAGCTTTACTTTTTGAAAGTATCATAAGAACATGGTGGTGGGGTGACATACGAAATAAGCCTCCACTTGTTGGGGTAGTACAGAAACATGAAAATTTATTTGTGGATACCCGCACATCCTATTAAATAAGAAGTTACGTATAGTTGTCGACACGAAAGGTAAGCACAGATGAACTATATATATGTGTATATATATATTTTATGTATGTGTAGCATGTACATTTTGAATTGAATGAGATCATGACAACTTTACTGCCCATAACTCACTCTCTGTTCTACCCAAGGTTAGCTGGTAGAGAATGCCATATAGCATTAAGCTCGCCTTTTGTACAAATCTTTGGTGCAATAAAGAATAAAAATAAAAATAAAACTATGGTGGGGGTTGAGCCAGCGTAGGTACACTGTTGGCTAAAATTATTAGGTACTATTGTTATTTCAATTCATAATTGAATATTTTCGCTGACTTTTTTTCGAAATTCTTAGTCGTTAACTCCTTTAACTATACGACGTATAGTAGCTACGTAGACATTAGTCGCCTTAGCTGTCTGTTTATAAACGTCTATCACGTTTTTCTCAATACCTAGTTATTTTACCGAAAAGCTTGACACCATCGATGGCAGGAAAGAATGTGTGGAGAGAACATGGCAGAACCTTAGGGATGGAATGGTAAGTGCAGCGGAAGAAGTATGTGGTACGACAAAAAGAGGTAGTAGTAAAAGAAGAGATGCATGGTGGAATGACGAAGTGAAAGAAGCTGTAAAAAAGAAGAAAAAAGCTTGGTTAGACTACTTAGCCTCTGGTAACGATGAGCATATGAGAGAGAAGATGAAAGAAAGATATAAGCTGCAGAAAGTTCATGCGAAAACATTGATTGAGGAAGTACGTGAAAGGTGTAGAATAGAAGCGGACGAGAGGTTGTCGCACAACTTTAGGGAAAACTCCAAACTCTTCTGGAAAGAGGTTGGAAGATCCCGGAGTGGTGCGACAGCTTTAAGAATGAACAAAGTGCTTTCGAGAACCAATGACGTCCTCTCAGAAAAATCGGACGTCATGCAGCGATGGAGTGAATTTTATAGAGAATTGTATGCGTGTCATGATCTTAGTGAAGGATCCGGGGGTGACGCCGTGACTGGCACGCCAGACACGGACCTCGATGACACTGAGGTCATCAGCATGAAAGAGATTGAACGTGCGATTCGAAGTTTGAAATGTGGTAAGGCTGCGGGACTAGACAGAGTTACTGCTGAAATGGTCAAGTACGGTGGGCCTCGCGTCTGGGACAGCTGTGCAATTTGTGCTGGCGGACGGGAGATGTCCCGGATGATTGGCGATCCGCGGTCATTGTGCCTTTATATAAAGGTAAAGGTTCACATTTTGACTGCGGGAGCTATCGGGCGATCAGCTTGACCAGTTTAGCAAGTAAAGTTTATTCGAAGGTTTTGACACGCAGGATGCAAGAGAAATCGGAAAGATTCTTATGGGAGGCACAATGCGGATTTAGACCTGGAAGAGGATGCACGGATCAAATGTTTTCTCTCCGCATGATCACGGAGAAGCTTCTGAGTGTTAACCAGAGGATTTTCTGTGCTTTTGTGGATCTGGAGAAAGCATTTGATAAGGTTATAAGGAAGAAAATGTGGGAACTGTTGCCGGGATATGGTGTGGATGGTCGATTGTTAAGGGCTGTGCAGTCACTTTACTATGACTGTAAAGCCTGTGTGCGGGTAGGGCATGACCTGTCACCTATGTTTAGCGTCCAAGCGGGCGTAAAACAGGGTTGTGTCATGTCTTCCTGGCTGTTCATACTGTATCTCGACAGCTGTTTACAGAAGCTGAAAGATAGCTGTTTGGGTGTGAAATTGGGTGACATAAAAGTTAATTGTCTGCTGTATGCTGATGATGCAGTGCTTATTGCACCATCAGAAGCAGAACTGCAGGCATTAGTCACGTGTATGAAAGAGGAATGTGAAATTAAAGGTCTCCGTTTGAATGCTAATAAAACTAAGGTTCTGGTATTTGAAAAGGACGAAGAGAGAACGAAATGTGAAATGTGGGTAAATCAGCAATGTCTAGAACAGGTAAATGAAATTGTATACTTGGGGAGTGCTTTCAGCCGGGATGGAAGATGTGATTTAGATGTGGATAGGCGTGTCGCTGCCGGAAACAAAGTCAATGGTGCCCTGAATGCATTAGTCAAAAGGCAAGGCGTGGTGAAGAGTGCACGCCTTGCAATACATAACGCAGTGTTGGTACCGACTTTGTTATATGGCAGCGAAACCTGGGTATGCCAGAAGAAGCATAAAAGCAAGTTGAATGCAGTGGAGATGCGATCTCTTCGTAAAATGTGTGGCTTTACCATAGCCGACCGAAAGCGAAACGAAGAGATTCGCAATATGGCAGGATTGAAAGATGACCTTATCACAAAAATTGATAGGGGCGTACTCCAATGGTTTGGGCACGTTGAACGAATGAGTGAAGACCGAATGGTGAAGAAAATATATAGAGCGAAATTTAATATTAAAAGGTGTCGAGGTAGACCGAGACTAACTTTCGAAGACCATGTGAGCAAATTGCTCGAAGAGGGGAGGGTCAAGAGTACTCGGATACCTAGACGTGCATGTATGAAGAAGTTAATGAACCTGAAAGAAGCGAAAGAGGTATGTAAGTATCGTGACACTTGGCGATCTGTTCTCTCTGGCTACCCCGTTAGGGATTGTGCGTGACGATAAGTAAGTAAGTAAGTAAGTACCTAGTTATTTCATGTAACAAAACACTGAATAGACCATTTGTCGGGATTGCCTATTTAACACCGAATTCTTTCTTCTCTGCATATTTAGCCCGAAAACGAATCGCTCAAATTATAACAAAAAAAATTAACAATAAGAAATATCAAAAACAGTAAAAACAAGAAAGACACAAACAACAATTAACAAGACACAAACAACACCATCTGGATGCTTGGCGGTCCACCACTGTACGTTTCAAAAGGAGTTTTCTTCCGCGTACAACCTCTCTGTGGAATAGTTTACCACCGGCGATTTTTCCCGACCGATACGACCTGGGGACCTTCAAGAAAAGAGCTTACTCCTTTCTAAAGGGCTATCACTTCACATCAGGTGAGCCGCATGCTCGTTTACCCCCTCTTCTATAAAAAAAATTAACAACGAGGTAACACTACAATTAACAAAAATAAACTAATTAAAAAGTTTTTACTAAAAATGTTCTGAAGTGTACGGTAGTCGAATGATACGTGCGAACCCAATAGACAACGAGAATCGGCTGACGATCCAATCACGTTGAGCGTCATTGTGGTCATTGTGGTATATATATATATATATATATATGTATATATATACACATATATATATATATATACATATATATATATATATATATATATATATATATATATATATATATACATATATATATATATATATATACATATATATATATATATATATATATATAGAATAAAGACATCAACAGAATCTATATAGTTTGAAATATTACGAGACGTGGGCATGTTAGAAAATGGTGCTATTCAACGCGTCGTTGCTCAAGGCCTACACAACAGCCAAAAATTGATATCAAGGTTGTAGTCACGTTATCACAGTACTGGGGATGTGCTGAATGGCTCACGAGTAGATATCTTGTTACTACGCCGAGACAGAATCGATTTCTCCAAATGACCGCCAGAAGACAACTCAAGCAACTCACAGCAACAACTCACAGCGATGCAACTACTACAAAGGCTCCAGAAGGACCAAGAGCTGCTGGTAAGCGACCAAACAAAAGGATGTTGCATGAAGTTGATCTTCATGCTCGAAGACTGCTATGTGTTCCAGCATTGCGATGTCACAGTTGTGGTCGACGGCTTTCGTGGGTTTAGTAGCATTTACCATGGAGTGATGAACTCATGTACTGTACTGTCATTGATGCTGTTCACCGATAAGTCCCGGTTTGGGTTTCATCTGGATTCATGAAGAACACGGAACTCGAGGGAGAGTTCTCCGTCAACAGCACCCTCAGGAGGTCCACTCATACCAAGGCGGGATAATCGTGGTGTGGGCAGGAATTCATCTTGGTGGACTAACCCAGCTCGTTTGGATCCAAAGCAGCAGGATTGCATAAAAATACCACTAGGAGGTAGTAATGTTATTGTCCCACACAGAATCCAAATGGGCCAGGAATTTCTACTCATGCACGATTATGCTCCTTCCCATACGGCGCGGCTGGTGTCGGCCGCTCTCCGAGACCACGATATTCAAGTTTTGGATTGGCCTGCACAGTCGCCCGACTTAAATCCTATCGAGCTAACCTGAGACATGTTACAACGAAAAGCTTTGAAAGATTTGACTCATTGACAATTTAATTTTAAGTATTGATAATCAATATCGATGTGTAATTAATGTAAGAGGTGGCAACACTAATTATTAATAATTAGATTTTATAAGATTTTTTCAATTTAATTTAAAATTAATAGTTTTATAAGAAGAAGTGAAGTTTTTCTATCATACTATATTTCTACGGCGATTAAAAAAATTAACATTTTTATTTATAATAAAAAATATACGAAATGCTTTTTTAATATTTATTTATTATTAGAGAACTTAAAATAACCAATTATTTTTCCATTTACTATATTAGAAAATTCTTCATAGATTTTTAGATATTTGGTGAAATATAAAATATCCCTAGATTCTGTTGATGTGTTTTTTTACAATTGTGTAAACCTATGAATAAAACTCGTTATTATTTCTGCTTAACTAATCGCGAGACAGTAAAAGAAAAGAATGATTATAAATGATGCCTATAAATTTTTTCTAAAAAAATTTATTTATTGTATTTATTTAAGTTATGCAAATTTAATTGGATCCAAAAATCTGAATCCATTTGGGTAGGGTCGAAGTTATATTCTTTATCGGCCTTGTTCTGTTACGCCCCACGCGCTTATGACTTGCGTGAAATCCCGACCAAACTTATTTCCGTAACTATCTGGCTACTAACTCAGCGAAAGTAGTGCCTTCTTTGCTTTTACAAGTTTTAATGGTTGCACTTGCTTATTCTCTAGAACTATTTTTATATTTAACTTCCTGTTAAGAGTATTATATTTGTCATGCTCTTGTCTTAACTTCTCTCTCTCTCTCTCTCTCTCGTTACTACAACAGTTTTTTTGTTTATATTAAGTGATATTTTTGTCTTTTGTTAACCGATTTTAATGAATATTTTTTGGGTAAGTAGGTTATCCTTCAGGGGTAGTCCTTAAGACGGCATTAGCCATCATACGTGAGCAGCTTCGTTAGTCTACTTATTTGACTCAGAATATCGACTCCTGGTTCCTTCAGCAGCGAACAAGACTCCCTTAGCTGTCACAAGGGATAAGTCAGGTGAGTCTGCTCGACTCGCAGTGAGAAAATCATAATCCACCACCATATTATTCCTTCCTCTTTTCCGTCTGTTGTTTAAGGCTCACGGCAACCGTACGTAACGTACATTATATTATAAACTATGTATATGTGCGTATATTTTGTATGGTTTGTTAGGGTTGTAGGGTCTTGGGGAAGAAGTTAAGCTTTAGGGTTAATATGTTGTTAGTATAAGGTTGGTGAGGTTATCTTTCCTTGTGTCCCAGAAATGTTAATATGTATATAGGGTTAAATATAATTACGATATTGTTTCTAAAAGTTTATTGTAAAGTATAACTAAAAGTTCTCGTAAACTAATACTTTATGTTTTGTGTTCCGAAGATATTAAATGAGAATAATTATTTATCTTCGTCTCTCAGTAATAGTGGGCCTTATGGACGGCTTGACCGATTGAGGAGATCACATTCAAACGATATGTTTGTTTTGATGGCGATGTAGCTATTTACACATTCTATATTTATGGACCAAAATTACCCATTTATCCATATTCACAGTATGCCGGTTTAATGACAACAAAGAAAATTGCAATATCTGTACTCAAAAGGGGGTGCTGTGGTGGAGTTATTAATATCTACATTTTATATCCACACTATAAAAAGTGTGGAGTAAAATCGGAATAGAACTCATCCAGCTATCTAGGTAGGTACTATAAAATAGACGCGATCCCGAGACATTTTTCCACGTGTCTTGAAAAATATTTTACTTGATAATATATTACTCTATAGTATGATACAGTATAAAATCCAACAAAGCAATAAATTGAAAACGCCATTTTTATTGGTGTTGTTTTTAACATGTCATTTTTACAAAATCAGAATATTTTGTTAGTGTAGGTATATAGATAAATCTGAATAATTGTTTTGGTTGGTAGGGAATGGATGTCCAGGAATATTTTTATAATTTTATTTGACGCGATTAAGCACAATAAATTGATTGCAGACTTTTATTTATTTAGGTACTCGGGCTTTTATTTCTAGTTTTATTTTGTTACCAGATTAAATCGTAAGACCATATTTTGATTTTGTTTTCAAATATACTTGTAATTTTAATTTATACGTGGTACAGCCGGCCGTGCTGCAGTTATATCAGTAGCATAGTTGTAGCACGAATGGGTCGGCTCGACCGGGGAAGGACCACGCTCTCACAGAATACCAGTGTAAAATAGCTTAATGCTTTGCTATGTTAGAGAACCGGAGACTCTTTTAACTGGAAAAGAGGCAGTCCATCTTAGTCCTCACGGGTGACAACGCATCTGCATTTTGATTTGTAATGGAGAATAGATGTAGATGTCTATGGGCCGCAGCAACCACTTACCATCAGGTGGAGTGTGTGCTCGTTTGTCACCCTATCCTATAAAAAAAATAGAACAAATTTATAATGTTGTAACACAGCCCACTATCATTATAAAATTTAAAATTTTTGTACATATTTGTTCTGTATGCTTGTTACGTTTCGAGCCGTTATTTCATTACTTCTGGCAGTTTTGCACTGGCACCATCGCATCGCTAGAAAAGAATTAAGATATCATGTCCAATTTTTTATTTGGAAATTACACTTACAAAGATTGGTTGCATATGCGTTTTAAAGGAATTTCACTCCAGAAATTTTAAATAGTATAATCATTATTTGCTCTTTCGAAAATTTCCCATGCTAGTTAATTATCTTGTCTTTTTGCTCTAAGTAAATATACGTTACCGTCGTTTAAGGATTTCGTTTAGTTTAATTAACAGTGGGTACAGTAGAAACGCAAGGACCAACGTTAAATTGAAACTTAAGTTCATCATCATATAGAAAAATACTAGGCACATTCAACTTCAAATGCAGATAAACGTTCATGTCCTCAACACGCCTGACTGGCAACGTCAAGTTCGTCTTTTGAACGTAGTTTTATACTACGAAACATATATTATTGCCAATCTTTCCCGATCTAATATAAAATAATCTAATGTATTTGACATAATAAGAAGACCAGATATCGGCACATCCATTGAGTTATTTGTACTACGTACTAGAAAAGCTATTCCAAACAAAAAATGTGCACTACTCTGTATCCGCACATGTGCGGGAAACAGTAGAGTCGCGCATGCGCAGTTGATATAAACGTGCGAAAATTGTCATAATGAATAATTGTTTATTTAGATTGTATTGTTAATCGAGTACGAAAAATTTAAAAAAAATTAATTTTCGTTTATTTTGCATATGTGCTAATTTAATATAAAATTATTATTAACGCCGCTCCGCACTGCATGAATATCGAAGCCACAATAACAGGTGTACGGATTGCAGTACAGTTCAGTTGAACATAGTGAGTATTCGGAATGCCAAATCTAGTGCATAGTACATATACGAGTATATCGATGAGTACATCTGTAAGACGTGCTGGCTAAAATCACTATATTTCCTAGGTGCTAAGACTCCTCTGTCTCGGAGTCCACCTGGGTAGGTAGGCTCTTATCTATTTCTGCCGCCATTTATAAGTGCTTGCATTGCTTTGTTCCGATCTAAAGGGTATTTAAAGCAAGTAAAATTAATAGCTATGAAGCGTTTGTGAAATGTTAGTCTTTAGAGGTGGCAACGCATATGTAGCCTTCTTCACTTAACGTTTGCTGCAGGTGTTCATGGACTGTCACTGACCATTAGGATAACTGTTACTCCGTTTGTCAATTTGGCTTAATAAAAAAATGAATTACTCTGTCAAGATGTTTCAAAAATATTTTAAAGTATTTACAAAAAGACTATTATTTATTCTGTGATAACACTTATATTAAATGTATGTTTGAGGTTTACTTTTTAATTCTTTCTCATTTCTAATGTGTTACGAAGCGAATTGTGTAGCTTCATAAAAATAAAATTGTTTCCATAAAACATCAAAAACTGAAAGATGTTGATGATTAATATATTAAGGATGTGAAAATTAATCAGCTATGATTCGCGTGTAAAATAAAATGTATTGTTATTTTTGTTACTTAGTATTTTAAGAAGTAAATAAATACATATATTCTTTCACAGCGAAAACAGTAGGATGTTCTTATTACTTGCTGCAATTGTTTTTCTAAATAAGCGTAAACAAGCCAATGGAAGCGTATCCAACTTTGGTCCTCAATTTACACTTTGCAGTCACGGAACTAACTTGAAATGTAAGTTTCGATCAAAGTTTGTTAGGACCATCACTTTTGATACGTAAAGTAGGTCGACTTATTTCTTTTTACTCTGGCCTTTATAGAATTTCTGTTATATCTCGTTGTGAAAGAATAATAACAAGTTCCCAAATAAACGATTTACTTGATATTGACTGATAACATTTTAATATGTATTGGAATTAAAACAGTTGGGGTTGCAAGCTCTGAGATTTTTAAGGAAGCCGCAAATAAAAGATATTTGCATTTTTATATTTTGAAGTAATGCCAAAGTGTACGTCATTAACCTATAACAGCCATTGCATCTGGAGCTGGGCTGCTAGAAGCGCATAACTACTGCCAACGTTGCTAAAATGGCACAGTGTTGTTCCCACTAGTTAACTGTTTAGTTCAATGGTTGAGTAAGTGACACTTTTTTTCCGGTAGTATATTCGAACATAAATTATTTATTTAGTTACACTAATGAAACAAAATAATTTTATTAACACTACCTCTTTAAATCAATATATTTAAGTGGTTGTTCGACCAAGAAAGGACCACGCTCTCCCAGTGTAAAATAGCAGCTTAATGCTTCCTTGATTTCTATGGCGAATGTTGAGAAACGGATACCCTTTTTACAGGTGTTTTGATGACATTTACATTTAAAATTCTAACTGAGAATAGATGTAGATTTCTATGAGCTGCAGCGTCCACCAGGTGGAATGTGTTCTCGTTATTCTCATTCTGTAAAACATAAATACTTTCAGCTTTTATAATTAATAATTTTGATGTTTTAATTTATTCATCTAACCTTATGCATAATAAATTATCACAAACTGTAAATTTCCAAACTGCAGACTTCCCGTAGATAAAAACCAACGCTCCGGAAAGTCTGCAGTTTGTGATCATATCCTAAACTGCGGGGCTTTTAGATCAGATTTGATACACACAAATCCTCGAGAAAAGAAACCATCGATTCCTGCAAAGAATGATACGAGAGGCTAATGAAATTAACACACATTTTCATTTCAATAGAGAAGGAGGCTGGGTACTACCACCTGCCTGGGATCCTGTTATTAATAAACTCAAACTCAAGACAAGCTCAAAACTTAACCCAAGCAGTGTGACTGTATACTGCAGCACTTCAAGATACTAAGGTCATTCTGCATAGATCGGACCAAAAGTAATAATTAAAAAGTTGAAGGTACTGCGGGTTAACTGTGAGATCACGATATTAATCACCTCAGTTCCCTCATGTCCATGGGTGCTATAAAGCACCCGAAACGTCGAAAATTAAAGATAAGTAATATCAAATATAATCCGTAAAAATAGTTTTACCAAAAAAATTACAACCGAAAATTATTCAAAGATATTTAGTACTGTTAATTTTAATTAACAGTACTAAATATCTCGTAAAGCGGATAACAAAAATAGTTGAACTTCGTGACTTCGAATAAATGCATAAATTTTGCAATAAAATCTGTAAAATGTAACACAACACACATAATTTAAACTCCTAGTTAAATATAATTGTAAAATGTATTACTATAGTAAAGTAAAGTTACAGCCTATATATACGTCCCACTGCTGGGCACAGGCCTCCGCTCATTTCTGAGAGGGTTTTAGGGCAATGAATTGTCCGCCGCGCTGCCCCAATGCGTGTTGGCGAACTTCACATGTCTTCGAAATATATTTTTTTATTTATTTCTCTGACATGCAGGTTTCCTCACGATATTTTCCTTCACCGCCGAGCACGTGGTAAATCAGCACTTAAAATTGCAATTAACAATTTCATTGGTGCCGGCGGGGATCGAACCCGGTTTAGTCGCGTACTGTGAAATTTACAGCGAGCGCTAACCATCTGAGCTACCACGGCTCTATGTATTCTATAAATGTAATATGTATTACTATAAATGAAATTAATATATTGAAGGCAATTACTTGTGAAAAAAACTCTGCACTATCAAGTTCCCTGGCAATTGATTTTGTATTAAAACTGGCATTTAAAAAATATATATATATACACGTAGATAGATATTTGACATTATATTAGTTTTATTATCTATATTTTTTTTACTATTACATCTATTCACAAGTCCACTAGTAAACATAAGCCTCCTTCGAGGAGTCCCACAAAGCATTGTCCAGATCCACCTGTATACATCGACTTCTGACTCTTACCAGGTCGTTACTCCATCATGGTGGGCCACCCTTCACTTCGCTTATATACATACTGGGTATTTTTTACTATCTGGAAAAGATTTGCTGTAGGTAACAGGTGAAGGGATAAGAAGACTATGGCACTGATATTTTATAACTGAGGTGCCCGTAATATTGGAACAACTGGCTTCTATTAAGCTTATTTGCACGCTAGTAAATTATCAATAACCATTTTTTTGATTTTGTCTATCTGTCTGTCTGTGTCTCCGTGCTTATCCTCAGAATGGCTAAACCGATTGTAATGAAACTTTCACGCACGGATAGAGAACAATATCAGGAGGAATCTAGGTTTTATGTAAAATCGAATAAATGATTAAATAAATAGTATTGTTTGATTATCTCTAAACTATGAAATATATTATAAAGTTTGGAAAAAATCTATTTTGCTATGCAGCTTTACATAGCTTTACATACTTCCTATAGTTTGATACAATGTCGATTTTCAACATATTTTTTAACATCCATATTATTTTACAGCAAAACTATTGAGTGTTATAGCATAAGGTGATAAGACCTTTTTAAGGAGACATTAATAGATCCTAAATTTTTATTTTGAACTCATTCCTATATCACATATATTTTTCGAGATATAATGGAAAAAACAAATAGTTATATTGTAATACTCAGTAGCCTTTGGGCAAAGTCATAGTAAAAATAGAATAGTAGGCTATCTTCTAATGAAATATCACGAACGCCGCTAATACGTGCGCGTGCCTGGCACGTGACAGTACGGACTCGTAGGTACAAGCTACATCACGCAAACAGCGACACTTGCTAAGTCGGAAAGGTCTGGCCGAGTCGGGGACGGCCACTGCCGCGCTACGCAATCACCTTTGTTTGAGGCTTTGTTGATTTTAATAAAATTTTGCTAGCAGTTTTTTTTTGTTTTCTTTTTTCTTTATGTAAAATAAACTAATATATGGATTTGTTTAAGTAAATTAGCTTTTTATAAATAGGTTATATTATTATATCTGTACATAAATACATACCTCATAAGTAAATTAATTATCATATCTATTAATTTTAAACATTAAATCTGAGCTGACACCATATGTTCAGTGTTAATTTACTCGTATTTTATTTATTTGGCATTTATTGTAATGTAAAGCTGGATTTTTTTGATAAACATTGATTCTTTTAGAGGAAACTAAAGAACTCATTAAACAAATACGATGCATAGCTACGTATCCGTATGTATTATGTTTGTAAATATTACAATTACTTATAAAACTATATGAGGCTTAGCTGGTAAACAAAGGCAGTGACAACCCTGCAACAGTTACGCATTTAAGTCTTGCGTGGCGTGGGAGAAATCCTACTATTCTGTTTTTACTATGATAAGAACACCACTACTGTATTATAATTATGTATTTTTTTTTGTAAATAATAAAAGGATTAGATTCATAGGCTGCTACACCCATAACAAGCAGGCCAGGGTCTTTATTAGTTTCCTTATTTAAATAAAAAACGAGCTTGCAGTCCACGTAATAAAAATCTTTCATCTAAGGATACCTACACCCAACTCCAAATAAAAGGCAGATGTTAACTCTGACCAAAGGGTCGATAGAAACTTAATGAGGGTAACATTTTATTCAGATATTCCTTATATAACATGTTTCGTTTCCTCTGAATGGAAATTCTCTATGATGAGTTTCCTGAAACTTTCTTTTAAACCTTTGTTATACATATCGGAAGTTACTTAAAAGCATGTTATATGTATTCTTTACGAACATATGTCGCATCCAAAAATAGAGCTGTAACTGCCAATTTCATAATCATGAATTTGCAATAATCTTTTGCTTTACACTTTTAATGCTGTAGTATCTGTATATTGAAGTATACTGTGTCAACTTTATAACTTTTACTGTAATAAGAAAATACCGCATTAAAGCTAATGTAAAGAATGTGAATTCGTAGGAGTAATAGCTTGCCCTTGGAATATCTGCCAAACTGTCAATTTTAGTTGCTAAGTTTTTCTTATGTTTTGTTATATTCACGCGAATCTAAACCTGAAATTATCCTAATTAATATAACAGCGATAGATCCATAATTATACTCTTTGACACTCTTATTTTAAAATCACGACACAGGGTGGTACACTGCTGCTTAATTTGAACTCTCTCACCAATTTCATTGAATAGGTGTTTAAAGTAGAATTTGCTGTAACAAAATTTTATTACCTCTAACATATAATATATGGTATCGTATAGCTCAAAAGCGTATGTTGAGCATTTCGTGAAAAAAGCAGTGCATAGACCTGAAACACTGTTTTAGTGTGTTTTTGGTACAAATCCTGGCTTCGCCTTGTTTTTCAACCCAGAACTGGCGAATCAGAAAATGGATACACTAGTCACAATACTGTTTCTACGATGCATAATCGCTAATAAATTTCAAATTTGTACTAAATATGCATTGAGTTGTTTTGTGTGACTGAATACGACACTTTGCCGTTAGATAATTTATACTGGCGTAAATTTATAGATAACTCGTAGGTGCATAGAACAAAGTGTCTAACTTAGCACATTCCAAAGTTTCAACTTAATTATTAACTTCAGTTGATAATTTATATAACGGCCATTGGACGAGACGCTTGTGTAACACAGCTTCCGAAGAAAATTACGCACTCTATGTACATATTATGTAAATTGACGACATTTAATAATATTTTACTTAAAATTGCTAAAACTTCTGGTTTCTGGGGTATGTAATCAACGGGTTTATCAGCCTTTATATATTTATATATATTTGTTATTTTGTGGGGCTCTTACAGATAAAACACGTGGGCAGATTTTGATGATTCTTACTTCAGTCAATTTATCTTAATCTTGTGAGTGTCACGGCATATATGCCAGTAATCAAAATTCAATATGGCGACAATTAGGCGCCATATTGTGAGAAAGAAAAAAACTGAAAGTTCGCAAACTATGTCTAGTGGGGTATCAATGAATAGGTTAACATAAAAAATAATTGTTCACGGTTTTTTTTAATTACTGCCCTAACCGTTAAGCTTGTTTTTATATCGTAAAGTTAAAGACTAACAATTGTGATTGCATAACTAAATTATTAAATTAAATTAATGGGACATCAATAGGTATGTCAAAACTAGGTAGCAGACAAAAAAATCAGAAGTCTTAGTAGTGTTGAAACAGCTAGACTAGTTTACTTTATCTATTTCCATAGCATAATGTCGTAAAGTATTTAACTATAATGACACGCGACTGACACTGAAATTATATTTGTTTTACAGAAAAAGACCATTAGAGCAATCTATGATTTAAAACCTAAGAAGTCGCTCAGACAAAAATTTAAGGAATTTAATATATTAGCTGTTGGTTTCTTAATACATTTATGAAAATGTAATGTAGGTACGTACACAAAAATTAAAGTAGTTTTACAAAAATAAGTACATTTCATTCTGTAAATATTAGGAACAGACACAAGCTAGTAGCACCAGCTACTCGACTCCACCGAGTTAGTAATTCATCCTTCGGGCGATAACAACACAGGCTTTTACAACAAAATCTCAGAAAATACACAAAATTTGACCTGCACAAAGTTCAAAAACTTTATCAACTAAATTTGTAGAAAAAGAAAGTTATTATAATATTAAGGAAATTATGGATAATAACAACCTCTAGGAAGGGTGATCGCCACCAAGCTATTTCTAATTTGTTTTGTGTTGTTAAGATTTGATAGACCATAAATCATCGCGAAAGAACACCGATTCCTACCAAGGATGATACGTGAGTCTATTGAAATTAAAAAACATCCTAATTTCAATAGAGAAGGAGGCTGGGTACTACCACCTGCTTGGGACCCTATAATCAATCAAATTAAAACTAAACCCAAGCATACCACTGCAAGACCTCAGGACATAGTCAGTTCATTTTGCATAAATCGGACCATAAACAATAATTAAAAAAGCTGAAGTTACTCCGGGTTTAACAATGACATCGGGACGTCAGTCCCCTCAGACCCCCGTGACCATGGGGGAATTAAAAATAAAAAATAAATAAAAGTAAAATTAAACGCGATAAAATCCGTAAAAGTTGTTTTAATCAATGTGTTGTTAATCGTAATATACATGATTGTAAACTGTTATTAAAAAAAAAAAAAACAATAGTCCTGCTGGGTTTCATGCCTGTTCTTCAAAGGATAGAGGTTTTTTCGAATCAGTGGTAAATTAAAAAAAGTGAATCTCAATAAGTATTATTTATTACCTATATTAAATTAAAAAAATCTATTTCTGTTTCTAAATTCAATAACTTCTGCTCTTCTCAATGTGACTTATTGATTAGTTCTGCAAAAAATAATTTTTGAGTTTACTCTTAATATTTTCCGAAGCGAACCCACAACGTAATATTTTTGCACCCTACATATGGTGGTTGATTGGAAAACTATGTGTCACTATAGTTATAAATACGGACGAGTATAAAATAATACATATTAAGTTAATTTCTACAAGTATGTTGGAAAGGCACATTGAAGTAATTAACATTTCCGCTTTAATATTTCACCAAAAGGCAAGCACATTGAAATGAGATGTGCTTAGGCAACCATCCAACATACGCTCGTTACTTTAATTAAAATTACATAAAATAGAGACAGTTATTATATAGATTTACTAAAATATCATTATTCTAATATTAATTACTTCCTGCTGCTAAAAATATATTTAAGGATTTCGATGATCGAGTGGTATTAGTGGTGAGTCCCATTTGATTTCAAATCCTTACCAATGAAGACGATTTGATAGTGCACCCCTTTTTCTGCCACCACATGCAGCTTCCAATATTTGCATTCAGTTGTAGATTTGTAATATATATTTGTAAATATTAAATTGTAACAAAGTAGTCTTGAGCTCATGAGCGGTGATAGCGCGCTGGACTGCGCGACACCTAGTCGCCTGCGGGTCAAGAGGCCACGACATGCTCTCGACCTGCACCGCCACCTTACGACAACTTTTAAACATTTCAAAATCTTACAGTGGCTTTTATTATTAAGTCACGGACGTTGGAATAGGACTTCATCTGTCATTTCTTTTACGAGTGAAATGTTCGTGTTGTGGACTCGTTTTTTCATGTGAATTCCGCCCAAACAACGAAAAAAGAACTTTCATTACAGTTGCGTAGAATTGATATAGAATCTTGGTAAAAGTCAGTATTTAGATACGTATTTTCAAGCTAGGCTGTATACATTTTAACTTCTTTTTTTATGTTATGCATGGTATACGGGTACGTGCTTTCGGTTCCCAATCTAACACAGACTCCTTACATACATCTCGGGCAGGAATATTCTCTTATATTTTTTTTCTTTTTACTATGTACTCAAAACATTCTATTCTCTTTCAGCATATCTTTTTTTCTACCTATTATTTAAATGTTAACACGTAATGGCAAAATTTGTAGGTAATATTGTTCCTTATTCAATTATAATAACGTCTTTCCGTTATGCAGCTGAATAGATGAAATATTTATTTTTGTATTTTAATTTTAATATTCATTTTTATTTATTGATTATTAGATTCTGAAATATTAACTCTAACGAGGCACTTACTTAAATCTCACTTACTCTTATTTAACACTATGTAATAAGATCGAAAATGAATATAATTTTCAAGCAAAGGTTTGATTTTCTTAAGGACCAGGTTTGCACATAAGTTCAGCTCCTAAGCTATAAGTTCAACTCCTAAGATATTATACCTGTATTTCAGGGGCTTGTTTCCTTCCCTACTCTTAGTTCTTATTATTATAATTTGTTTTTCAATATATATATATATATATATATATATTAGAGATGGGCCGACTAGTCGCCGACTAGTCGGCATAATTTACAGTCGGTGACTAGTCGGCGACTAATCGGCAAAATGTGCCGATTATAATCGGTGGTTAGCAAAAAATTAAACCAACATTTATTCCTAACAATTGTTTTTTATTTTACTTTTTCATGAATCTGCTGTGATAGCAGTTTTTATGATAACTAAGTAGCTGCACTTTATTATATTAATTATTAAGTTACCATATTATAAGGAATTTAAGAATCAGTGAGTAATTAAATATCTTCAATCAATGACACATACATAACAAATAGAACAAAATAATATAGGTTAATAACATTTTCAAGGTATCATAGAGCCATAGTATTACTTTAAATTTAGTTAGTCTTTATTCAAGAATAATAAAATATAAAAAATATTGTGATGGAATCATTGAAAAATACCTATTAAAATAAATTGGCATTGTGACAAGATTTTAGTGCTAATGAATGCTTAAAAACTACTTAAATATGTTTGTTTTTAATTAGTGGCAAGTTATGATGCAAAAATGTCAATGTTTCGGCGCGATCTGGAAGTAAGCGGTTCCTTTTTGTCTCATATACATTGCCAGCTTCCGAAAAGAGACGTTCGCTATAAACTGTGCTGGCGGGACAACACAGATATACTTTAGCTATACGAGCCATTTCAGGATATCTAGAACTGTTCTCATGCCGCCACTTAAATGGATCTTCAGTTCGCTGTAAAACTGGCAATGTGCAGTAAGAATGAAGTTCGTGAGCTGAACTAGATATTTCGTCGTCAATATTGTGCACTTTTCGCGTAACCATTTCTTGGTAAACTCCCCAAAAGTTGCGATGAGCTGTCATTTCAGAGTTAGGATTTTGGGTATTGGTCTCATCGTTATTTAGGTCGCTGTCATCATCATCATGCATACAGTTCTTCAAGGCTTCCAGCAAAAACTGTGATCTTACTGGTACTATATTTTCATTATCAAAAAACTGTAGTTTGTACCTTGGATCGAGCAAAGTAGCAAGTGAAAACAATTTATTCTGTTCCAAATTTCTGAATCTAGTTTTCAAGCCCTTTTGCAATGCACTTTTCATTTCCATTAATTGCTCATTTCCGTCTTCGTCTGTATAGTTTTCCAGATATTTTTCCAGTATTTTTAGGTGAGGAATAACTTCAGATATCGAGGAGCAACTGGAACTAATTATCTTCGTCACATCTTCAAACGGTTTTAGTAGCGTAATGCATGTTTCGAGTAACTTCCACTCCTCGGTCGATAAATTCTCAAAATTTACTGTATTTTCTGTCACATACAAAGAAACGGATCGTTTTTGCTCTAACAGACGAAACATCATGTAATAAGAAGAGTTCCACCATGTGGAAACATCTTGAACAAGAAGATGTAAAGGTAAATTAAGTTCTTTTTGAATAGCACTTAGTTTTTGTTGAGCTGGTGCTGAGTGATTGAAATGCGTAACGATACGCCTCGATTTTTGAAGAATTTGTGCTATATAGTCAATTTTAAGCGAGTCGTGGATTGCCAATTGCATAGTATGAATAAAACATGGAACTGCTTTGAAAATCGATTCATCGATAGCCTTTGCTTTTTTTTCTTCGAGACACACTTTTATATCATGTGCATCGTGAGACATGGGAAAATGTTTCATCTGGAGTACTGCGTGACGAAATTTCATATCGTTATCCAACCAGTGTGCTGTAAAGCTTAAAAAACTTTCCTTGTTGTTTGTATTTGTCCACAAATCTGTAGTTACGGATAGCGCGGCAGCGCTGAACACTCCGTATCGTATTTCAGTTTTAGTTTTCTCATAAATGTTGGGAATGATATTTTCTGACAAATACTTTCTACTAGGCAGTACATATTTTGGTTTAAGCTTCTTCATAAGACTAATAAAGCCACTGTTTTCCACAATTGATGGAGGTTGGTTATCCAAGGCAATCATCTCTCCTATAGCAACAGTTATTTCTCCTGATCGGGAGTCCTGAAGCGACCACTGGACCATTACACTTTCTTGAATAGTTTGTTGTATGTAAACTTCGCCTCTCGCTGAAGTTGATGGAACTGGCGTCGGTGAAAAGGGCTCAGGTAGCGATTGAGAACGTGAAGACAAATGGACTTCATTCGAACTACTTTTAATAGAACCTGCCAATTGAGGCATCAACTCGTTGTGCTAATATTTTATGTAATTAGTCATACTTTCCGTATTCGCTTTTCTACATTGACCACCGCGTGAAATTATTCCTTGGCACTGGTAACATTTCACTTTTGTCGGTTCTCCTTCAACATCATCGAAGAATGTCCACACTCGCGATTTCTTTTCGACATTTTAAGACCCCACACACACAGTTCTCTTATTTATTTTAACTAGGCGATACCGGCAGAGCGAATATACACAAAACGATTAAAAAGTAAACAAAACACGTCAAAGCTCGAAGCTTACATCACACTACAAGCCACAACTTGCTGGGCGTGGCCGCACGATGGCTCTTATGCATGCGTAAGGGTGCCGAGTGATGACGAGTGACGACATAGCCCGAATACCTCTGAAAGGCTAGTATGATCGGCAGCGCCGACTAGTCGGCCGACTGATCAGCAATTTGAAAACCGATTAGTCGGCTAGTCGGCTAGTCGGCAAATACCATAGTCGGCCCATCTCTAATATATATATATATATATATATATATATATATATATATATATATATATATATATATATTGCAACAATTAAAAAAGAATAGTTTCAGTAGTAACAACAAAGCCAATTTATAACATATTTTTAATATAAGCCATTTCCGTGTAGTGGCGATGTAAGAAAAATGACTTTATGTTAAGTTTTTTTTAATTACTTGATCAAATTATTTAATGTTTTCTTTGTAATTTAAAGTATTCTAATAGATGTTACCAATTAAAGTTCTATTGTTCTGTATTTTTTATTATTATGCTTTAATTTTCTTTTAGAGGCTGTCCATTAATCACGTGAGGCTCTAAAGGGGGGTTGACAAAAATCACGAAATATCACAAGGGGAAGGGAGGTGTAGTAAGATTATCACGTGTATTTATTTTTTCGTCAAACTCGCGATTTCTAAACCGAAACGCGTCCTAAAGTGTAGGTAATGTGACCTTGACTCGCCTGTACATGTAATTTCATGTCACAAGCAAGGACGACAGGATAGAAAATTTATATAGATTCTATAATGCCAGACTTCTTCACAGAAAAGTAGTCTCTAAATATAAGTATTTATGGGTTAAAGTGCTGTGGGTGGGTGCGGTTGGATCCGACCGCTTGAATTTTGATGGAACATCGCCTTGGTCGGTTCCAAACGTGCGCTCGATAAAAGGTTAAGTAAAAATACCGTACAGTAATCGGCTAGTTAAGTCTCGCATGAGCGTAACTTATATACGTGTATTATATCAACCTATAAATATATAAAGATAGAACCAAGGGAACTTCGAACACAAAACGGTAGTGTCTGTACGTAGGAAGCTGAAATTTGAACCCTTTGCGATGTATACAACTGAGAGGCCTTGTGGCAAACGTAATTGGTGATAAGGAACGTACTTCTTCTTAGCCTACAAATATAATACGATAATAATAGACGTTATCCTGCTACGAAGACTGTTCGCCTTTAGAATGTTGATGCTGTCTTTTGTATTCCCTTCAACTTTACTCTCCGTGAACTTCTTTTAGTATTGTCTGCATAACTTATCCCTTACACAGATTTATTCCTTTCCGGTTCAAAACTGCTCGCGGCGAGGCATAAAAATGTAGATAAGTTTAAAATGTTGTTCATGGAATAAATGGTATTCCTTTAGTTTTTCAGCTCTAGTTTTTGTATGTCCGGTTAGTTTTCATTTTAAGAGAAACAGGGATTATAATTACCGTGGAAGAAGAAGGTTAATATTTTTTCAATTTTATACTTTATTGTAAGCACTTCGTATTAAGAGTACGATGGGCAGGCTTAATGTCTTGTGTGTTGTGTACTCAGTTAACTCTGGTGAATTGAAAAATTTGAGACAGGTGCTCACAAACCTAAAGTTTATTATGTAATTTTAGAAATAGAGAATTTATGAATTACAACGCAATAATAAAAAATGTAATATAACGAACTAATTACTCCTTAAAAATTTTGTTTATAAATAATTACCAATTTAAGTGTTTTACGTGCCGTGTTAAATTTACAGCGGGCGCTTAACCCCTGGTAGCTCAGGGGTTTCACATTTCACCGTAGTTTCACAATAGCGAGTAACTTGAATTTGATTCCCACCGGCACCAATGAAATTGTTAATTGCAATTTTAAGTGGTGATTTACCACGTGCTCGGTGGCGAAGGAAAACATCGTGAGGAAACCTGCATGTCTGAGAAATATGAAAAACATATTATGAAGACACGTGAAGTTTATCAACATTCACCGTGTGGAGTCAGTCTTGCGCAGACGTGTAAAATACGAACAGTTTAGCTTGGTGAATACGTGAATTCTAATTAGGACCTTAACTAGTTAGTGACTGAGTTCGCCTTTGTGTATCTTGTGTGTGCAGTGATAAATAGCCTGCGCATCTCTTGTGAATGGCTTACAACGCTGTGCTTGAAAAGGCAAGCTATATTACATCTTGCTGCCGTAATGCAACGTACACAGCCATCGGCTACTTTTAAATGTGCATCCAACCCCGATATTCCTAACTCAGCGCTTAATATCCGAGATACTGATTGCTTTGTCAACCTACGTAAGCGTAAACAATCCGAATCGGATATGGCGAGCTCCGTAGTGGAGGTTGTCGAGCAAAAAATAAATGAACAGCTTGCAGCTTGGAAGAATCGGCTGGACACAAACATCGCTGAAACCATAAGAAACGCTGTTAACGCGACACTTGAGCACGAAATGAGTAAATTAATCTCGTCTATTAACAACTCACTGAAAGATATAACTACTAGACTGGATGACATAGAAAAATCTATCACCTACTCAGGTGAAAGACAAGATAATTTTGAGAGTCGATTGAAGTTATTTGAAGAAAAAGTTGTCGCGGGTAGCACTGTGAATTCCCAAATTGCCGCCTTAGAGAATAAAATTGAATCAATGGAGCAACAGGCAAGGCAATATAATATCGAGATTGCTAATCTCCCGGAACGCCGTAACGAAAATCTTATAACCTTATTAGAGAAAATAGGTGCAATAATAAAACATCCTATCAAGGCCACAGACATTCTCTCCGCTCATCGTGTACCCCATTTTGATCAGAAAAATCAACATCCCAAAAATGTGATTGTTAAATTATCCTCTAAAATATTGCGAGACAACATAGTTCTGGCGGCGAGAGCAGTAAGAGGAGTCAGATCTGACCAACTCTCATTCTCTGGCACTCCGTGTACCATTTATTTAAATGAACACCTGACTCCAAAAAATAAACAATTATTTCGTTTATGCCGTGTCGCTGCGAAAAAGCATAATTATAAATATACTTGGATCAAGCATGGTACTGTACTTGTTCGCCAAACCGATTCATCACCAATATTTGCAATACGTAACGAACAAGACATTGATAAGATCAAGTAGTAACGTCAATAACAATTTGCATTTCTTGTTTTATCGTGTAAAAATATATATATCAGTATCACGGTTAAAAAAAATAATAAGTCTACCCTATGTCTATTGTTATTTACCCCGTGTCTCTTGTTTGTACGAATTGCAAATAATAATAATAATAATAATTTTAGTTGTGTGTTCCTATACTGAAAATAGTGCATTAATCTGTTATGATAAAGTGTGTCATAAATATCACTGTATGTATTATAATAACTTGTGCGGTTTTAATCTGAGTTATAACCATGAAGTGGAAAATAATTTATGTTTGATGGAATTTTGGAAAACGGTACAAAACATAGCACTTAATTATTTTAGTAAAAATTATTTGGCAACAGTCTCAATAATGGTATATTACATTAATTATATCTCTCAAATTTCATAGGAATTATTCATTCTAAATGGCTAATAGTTATTTAACACTGTACTACCAAAACTGCAGAGGACTTAAAACAAAACTACACACTCTTTACACTAATGTTATCTCCAGTACCTACGACATAATAATCTTAACAGAAACTTGGTTGCGTAATGACATCTCCGATAGTGAATACATTGATTCTAGGTATCAGGTGTTTAGGATGGATCGGGACCGATCGACCAGTGGCCGGCGGGATGGAGGTGGCGTGCTTGTTGCCGTGTCGCGAGCGCTCTGTGCTACTGCACTCGCGCTGCCCGCCGCCGACGTACCCCTCCCACCTCTTGTTGACCAGTTGATGATTCAACTCAACATAGGAAAACGTAAACTGATTATTTGCGCTGTGTATATCCCACCTAAACATCACTACGACACATACCGTGCTTATTTAGACGTTTTACACAGCGCGGTGCATGATTTAGATACTGACATTTATATAATAGGTGACTTTAATCTGCCTAGTCTAAAGTGGGAAAATAAAGGCATTTTCACTCAACCAATTATGAATTCTGATATAACTCCAACGCACAGATACTTAATTAACTTTATGTCATCACTTGAATGTTATCAGTTGAATTCGTTAAAAAATAAAACAAATAATATATTAGACTTATGCATCAGTAATAATATATGTAGCAAAACTTCTCCTGTACAATTACCTTTGATTCCACCAGATGGACATCATCCTCCGTTCCAGGTAGTTGTATCTTTTGTTGAGGAATTCAAACGCTTGAAAAATAAAAACTATCTTAAATATTGTTACAAACACGCGGACTATGCAAAAATTAATGAAGAAATAGCAAATACTAATTGGAATCTTCTCATCATGGAAAAAGAAGTAGAGGAGGCAGTCTCTAATTTCTATGAAAGGATATATGCAATAATAAAAAAACATGTGCCTACTAAAGTTATTAAATCGTCACTTTTTCCTAATTGGTTTACTCCTGCACTTATTAATTTATATAAGAAAAAGGAGCGAGCCTGGATACAAATGAAAAGATATAATACGGAATCAAATTATTGTATTTTTGCTATACACAGAAAACAATTTAAAGAAATGTCGGATCGGCGTTATAAAGCTTACCTCAAACATGTAGAACACGGTATAAAAAATAACATTAAATTTTTCTGGACATACATTAATAATCGTAAAAAGAACTCAGATATACCCAACACAATGCACTACAAAAACGTAACTGCCAATACACCTTCTGAAGTATGTAGTCTTTTCTCGACGTTTTTCCAAAGTATTCGAACCTTCTTCTGTACCAGACAACTTTGAAATTAAAGATATTAATATAGATGACCGTCAAACGCCTGATACCTTAATCTGTAGTGTAGAAATTTCAAAGGAAGAAGTTCATACCTCAATTAAAGTGCTTGATGTTAATAAAGGTGCTGGAGTTGATAACATTAATGCCTATTTCTTGAGACAGACTGCTGATACTATTGATGAACCTATATGCTATTTATTTAATAAATGTTTACGTGATGGTGTCTTTCCTAAGATCTGGAAATCAGCCAGAATCGTCCCTGTATATAAAGGAGGATCCAAGAAAGACGTAGAAAATTATAGGCCTATTTCTATTTTGCCTACCCTGTCGAAGCTTTGCGAAAGATGAGTACATAAAGCTATTTACCCATGTCTCCATAGTTCCATTTTACAGCAACAACATGGATTCGTTGAGCGTCGTTCCACGATTACTAATCTACTTATTTATATAACGGATCTCTTTGAAGGACTAGATACAAATAAACAGATTGACAGCGTGTACACTGATTTTCGCAAAGCTTTTGACAGGGTGGATCATAAAATACTCCTTCAAACGATAGCCTTTAATGGTATACGAGGAAACCTTTGGAGATGGTTTAAATCTTACATATCGAATAGAACTCAAAAGGTCGTTATTAAGGGATTCGAATCTCCATGTGTAAATATAAGCTCAGGTGTACCACAGGGTTCCATTCTTGACCCTCTACTATTCGTATTATTCATTAACGATATTAATAAATGTTTTGATCACTGTAAGTTTCTTTTATACGCAGATGACTTAAAGATTTACAAGATTATTAACACTTTAGACGATCATGTTAAACTCCAAAATGACCTGTATCAACTCTCTTTATACTGCAGTGAAAATAAACTTTAACTGAGCATTAATAAATGCAAATCCATAACTTTCACAAGAAAGAGGAATTTTAGTAATTACTATTATTCACTTTGCGGAATAACCTTAACAAAAGAAAACACTATTAAAGATCTTGGAATCACACTTGATAGTAAACTACATTTCGATGTACATATAGAGAACATTATTAATAAAGCATTTAGAATGTATGGGTTCGTCATTAGGTCAGGTGTTATGTTTAAACAAACTTCTACATTCTTATATTTATTTAAATCATTGATACGTTGTCAGCTAGAATACGCTGTATCAATATGGAATCCACTTTATGAAAAATACAATTATATGCTTGAAAGGATACAAAAGAAATATCTTCGATACATACATTTTAAATGCCACCGCAAACGATTGTCGTATAATTTGTTACTAAAAACATACAATTTAATTGATCTTAAATCTAGACGCACACAACTTGAAGTAATGTTATTACATGATCTTACTCATAATAGATATGACTCTATAGAAATATCAAACAAACTTTGTTATAGCGTACCTCCTAGATCATTAATGAGGTCTACACGTCCGCATAGATTGTTTGCAACCTTAGCCTGCCGAACGAATGCGGGCATTCGTTCTCCACTCCACCGTATGGGCAAAACATACAATAATATTTTCAATGATATCGATATTATTGCATTACGACATACATCTTTCAAGAAATCAGTCATTGATAGGCTTGGCTTAGTAACACATAAAAAATGATTTTATTTTCACACGCAATAACACATACACACCTACCTCCACTCTAAAACACACAAACACACGCACACACACACGCACACACACACGCACGCACACACACACACACATGCGCACATGGATTCACGCACGTGCGCGTGCGCGCACACACACGCACACACACACACACACACACACACACACACACACACACACACACACACACACACACACACACACACACACACACACACACACACATGTATTAATAATGTTTATTAGTTACTTCATGATTTCTTAACTAGTTAACTAACACTTGTTATAATGTAAGATGAGCTCCACTTTAACACTAGATTATATGTATAATGAGACCAGCGCTGTTGGATTCATAATGATAATTACGTTTCTTTGTTTTGAATATTTTATATATATTTAATTGTGAATCTGTTTGTGGTCCTGTAAATAAATGAAAAAAAAAAAAAAAAACATGCCTTGGGGCAACGCGGCAGGCAGACATTTCCTTTCCCTTAATCCTTCTCAGAAATGAGACAGAATGTCTAGAACAGGTAAATGAAATTGTATACTTGGGGAGTGCTTTCAGCCGGGATGGAAGATGTGATTTAGATGTGGATAGGCGTGTCGCTGCCGGAAACAAAGTCAATGGTGCCCTGAATGCATTAATAAAAAGGCAAGGCGTGGTGAAGAGTGCACGCCTTGCAATACATAACGCAGTGTTGGTACCGACTTTGTTATATGGCAGCGAAACCTGGGTATGCCAGAAGAAGCATAAAAGCAAGTTGAATGCAGTGGAGATGCGATCTCTTCGTAAAATGTGTGGCGTTACCATAGCCGACCGAAAGCGAAACAAAGAGATTCGCAATATGGCAGGATTGAAAGATGACCTTATCACAAAAATTGATAGGGGCGTACTCCAATGGTTTGGACACGTTGAACGAATGAGTGAAGACCGAATGGTGAAGAAAATATATAGAGCGAAAGTAAATATTAAAAGGTGTCGAGGTAGACCGAGACTAACTTTCGAAGACCATGTGAGCAAATTGCTCGAAGAGGGGAGGGTCAAGAGTACTCGGATACCTAGACGTGCATGTATGAAGAAGTTAATGAACCTGAAAGAAGCGAAAGAGGTATGTAAGGATCGTGACACTTGGCGATCTGTTCTCTCTGGCTACCCCGTTAGGGATTGTGCGTGACGATAAGTAAGTAAGTAAGTAAGAAATGAGACAAGGCCTCTGCCCGGCAGCGGGATGTCTAGTTATAGGCTGTTACTTTAATTTACAACTTTGTATTATTGTTTGTATCCAATTATATAATAATTTATTGATAATATTAATGTCATAATATGTGCGAGACATATATACATATATGAGTTTTCCTTTTAAATTCCAATATTTTCTTTTCTTTTTGTTTTAATTGCTTTTTCTACGTCAAACATCACCATTTCATTGATATGCTGGTATGTAATACTTATTATTTTTTTGCAGTTTGTTGTTTGTAACAACTTAGGTAATAAAAAGGATTGCAAAAGGCGGACTTTAATGTCCTAGGCATTCTCTCGCAGGACGTGTGGAGATAATTTTATAGGTGCCAAAAATAGAAAAAAAAGTAAAACAACCATCACAACTATATATAGTAATAAACTAATAAATATACAACATGTAACATAATTAACGCACTTTGAGAAAGTAGTTTGTTCAGGATCGTTTACTGAATCGATTCCTATCATTTTTAATATAGGTAATTTTTTATCCCAAAAATAATTAAAACTACGTAAATTACAGTCACACTAAATCTGTACAGTCAAAACAAACTGAAATGGACTTTTAAGAGTACAGTTTTATTTGTATTATTCTGTCATTCAATAAAAATAAAGAAAAATGAACTTTATTTCAAGCACGTTAAAGTCTTTGCGTTCGTGGATTTGTACTGTGACCACAATATTCTTCCGGAATTAGTATAACTAATTTAATAAATAATCAGTGCATAAAAATGTTTAACCAAAAATTCGGTGTATGTATTGTGATTATAACATAATATACTAATTGGGGTGTCTGGGGGTGTGCGTTAATTACGTTACATATTGTATATGAAAAGGATACCTATGAAAAATAACAATATGCTATAATATATACATGCGCTCTATATTTAAAAAATAGCCTAGTAGTGTAAATGGAATGTTAAAAAAAGTTGGAGCAATCAGATAGAGGAGGAATGTCCCTAATTATATTTGTTCCTTGTTTGTTTCTCTTAAATAGATTGTAAATAAATTATGTCGAAAGTTGCAATATTATGCCGTTTTGTATACCACATATCGAACATTAAAATTTTATGAAAGGAAAATTTTACGCGTATTCATGAATACACATTGATATACAGTCCTCGATCAATACGTGGAATAAAAAGAAAAAATATTACTTAGTAAGATCCGTGGGGTAATAAGTAAAGCATGCAAATAAGTATTTATAAAAATTAAAAAAAAAAAACAGATTTTTGTTTAAGAAACATCTATGTAATCATCTACTTACATTTATTGCCGTAACTATTTGCATTCCCTATGTTATTACTTTTCCCATCTTTACTTCAGTTGAATTTCTTTTTCGGTGTATTTAACTGATGAGTTTTGATTCGAATTCATGAAGAATCGAAAACATCATTAGGAAAGGCATGTCTGGGGAATACAATATTTCGAGGATATGTGAAGTTCGCCACCAAGTACTGGAGCAGCGCGGCGAACTAATCGCTCACAATCTACATTATTGACATCCAAAAGGACAACACTGCTCACACTGTTCTACGTTGATCTATTTGTCGATGATACGATAATGAAGGTCGCGAATTGCTATAAGATAAGCGATTTATCACGAAGACACCCCAAAACGCTACCGAACGCCTGGGCAAATGGTTTCGACTTTGGAAAGTCGAAATGAACACCGAGAAAAATGTAATAATAAAAATATGCTTTCTAATGACCCCTAAGAAACTTCGGAAAAAATTGGAAATCCTATTCTGTCACCAAGAAAATCTTACTCGGGCTCTCAATCCCCTGCATAAACGTCGATCAAAAACCTCGAGCTCACGTCCGATTGTAACATATCTTTTTCGAAACTTACACTTGCAGTGCGCAATCGACAAAAAATCGTCACGTCGCTTCCATGCTCTAATATGCACCAGGAGTAAATTTGTCCCTAAGACATAAACTAAGTTTGTATAAAACTTGCGTAAGACTTGCAAGAAGAAGTCATAGGAGCGTAGCCTTTGCCTGGGCGAATAGTCCCTTATTCGATTTACAAGTAGGTGGTGTAGAATAAAAATATTAAAAAATAATATATAGATAAAATAGTTTAAGCCGTAGAGCCACCGGAGTCTGTTGATATTAGCGCAACAGACCTACACAGCGATATCTCTGGTCCGACTACCTCTGAATATTCCAAAGAGATGTTTCCCAGTCTAATCCGATAGTATTACGTAGCGTTGCGATATTGAACCGGTAGGTAGACAACGACGACGGTAACATAGGAAGTGATTCGTACACGGACGCACTGCATCCGCAAATGGGCACGGCTCGCAATCCGCCGCAGGTCGCACTCATTGTACAGCTGCATACCTGTGCGGTTCTCACCACCCATATAGACAGCCAATAGTAACGTCGTCTGAGTCATGGTCCACATACCCCTGCTCGGACGGTAGTTAGATCACTCATCCGTACATTAACGTATGTGTAGGAAATCCTTTAACAGAAACCTGACGTTCATACACAAACTGAACCTTCATCATCATGGTCACATCATCAGCACAATAGAACTCCGAGTCCGACGTTGCTGTAAAAGCCTTATGGTTAACAGCACAAACTTTACCGGAGAACGACGACTAATCACTTAAAACCCTTATTAGTGATTTATACACTCTTTGAAAGTAACAGTGGGGGAGACCCATTGCATACTACTTTGAAGACTGATAGTCTGAAAACTAAGCTTCATTATTAACTGTAATATATGGCACTTCGATATTGAGATCTTATCCTAGTTTAACAAATTTTTAGTGAAATTCAACATCTTCCAATACTATTAAAATCACAGAAAACAACTAACTAAGCTATAGACTTTTAATACTGTATAAGGTAAATACAATATGGTTAATATTTTTACAGTTATTTAAGCTCCATAAATAACTGGAAATTTTACATTTCAGACACGCCTTACGTAGTCATGTTATTATTATAATACTATCGTTCACCACAAGCGGTAAAGTAAACGTATAGTTTTGTTGGCCACCATGTTTATTTGAAATATATGTTCAAATTGAATTTTGGTTTCCGAGATGACACCGCAAGCCCACCCGGGATTGCCGTTGTGATGTTTGTTATTCACGTCCTGTACCTGCCCTAGCCAGATTTTGCCGTTCAACCGTAATGAGATTATAATTTCGTGTTCCTGACGTCAGATGCTTCTGTTCGCATAATTTATAAAATCATTTTGATCATATAAATTTAAAATAATCCGTATAAAATACCATTTAAATGAATTTAATGTGACTGACTGATGTGGAAGAAAAACTTTTGATACATCATTAAGAATAATCTAAAAAGAAAATCAAGAATAATAAGAAATAGGTCTAGCATAAACCAAAATAATAATTTTGACTTATACTATAAGTTGTGAAAAATTCTCAATCGCGAATAATTATTATGAACAATTTAATAATTTAGAGAGTAGAACTTTTTTATGGAACATAATTATGTGCAGATTTGCGACAGGAAGTGTTATTAAGGTGACGAAAATTTGATGTTTTTTTCTATTTCATATATTATTTTAAGTTTAATAGATTACAAACCAAATTTTTGGTACCTATATTATTTTTAACCATATGACCTTGCATTGCATAAAAGGAAAACACGATATCATGTAATTTTCTCGATAGAAAACAATTGCAAAGTAGACTCTAATTAGTTACATATCTTCATGACACCGCAATATTTTTACGAATAAGTTCATGGAATTATTTTTAAGGCATAGTTAATTATCATATCTAAGTTCTCATAAAACTTCGTTATGAATTTAAAAAATGGTTTTTTTAAATCCATAACGAAGTTTTGTTGAAAAAATAAAAATGTTGTTTGGCTCGTTTTTTCTGAGCGCTTGCTCTGCATAGCTATCTCATAATTTACGTATTATGAAGTCATTGCATCACCTTCATTTTGACACTGCCTTAGTCGTCCGTGAGCTTCACCGACAAAGGAATATAAACCACGTCCCCAAAACTACGATTTATTTTCAAGATATCCTCTTAAGCATTGGCAACACAGCATAACAGTGTCCGCAAAGGTGACTTCTGGATCTGACAACAGCGCCAACTACCGGGTACAATTGTGAATCAAAACCATTCTCCAATCAACTTAATCACGCACACAAAATTTCATCAATATCGGTACAGTCATTTAGGATGAGTTGAACCCGGCACGAATTGAACCAGGTAGGTGGTGCTGTTGTTGAGATCCAGAAATCACCCGTGCTAAGCCGGGGCGAATCGCTAGCATAATACAACTATATACATTAGGATGACATTTTTATAGTAAATCAGAATATACAATTGTACTTCCTTTTTTGGCATGGTATAAAGCTTTAATTTATAGCTTTGCATATACTCTCTCAAAAATGATGAAGAGGAGGCCTATGCTTTGCTTTACTTTAAAGCCTTGAATACCAAAGATGGCAACTTAACCTTTCAAGCGTCCATACTTTGAGGGTTCAAAGTCTTGTAATGTCCAGTACAAATGAAATTTCTCTGGTTTTGCGTAGAAAAAACGAAATATTTTCCAATAGGTGAAATAACGTTTAATAGGTTATGTATCATTCGAAAGGGGATTAAATTTCATATTTGTTTTTATAAATAATAATGTAATTACTTACATAGTAAGTGAATTATTGGGTGCGTTTGGCAGAAAAAAGTGCTAGCAAGCGCTTATAAGCGCTAAAATAGTTTTCGACCAGGACACGATTGGTACTTTAGTAGCGCTGACACAATCCGCCATTTTGCTTATTTAATTTGTTTGTTTTGAAGTAGAGTTTATAAGTAGTTTTTTTGCAATATTAGTTTTAAGTAATATAATGACATGAATAGACATATACATGTTATTAAAAATTCATGATTGTTAAGTTTTTAATATGAATACTTCACAAACATGTATTTAAATTAGGCTAGGTTCCCCGGTTAAAACTAACATCGTGTCCTAGAGGAAAATAGCTACTTACGATTTGACAGCGCTTACCGCTTACGATCGCCATTTTGCTTACAAGCGCTTGCTAGCGCTTTTTTCTGCCAAACGCACCCATTACTTTCTGTTTTCAAAACATTGCGTTTTTCTTCTGTTTTTTGTTCCGACACTAACACTTTATTCACAAATTGTGCTAAATCCAAGGCCACATTTCACAAAACACAAACAATAACGTAAAGTTTGATAGATTGTTTATCGGATTTGCATAATTTTATTCTATAATAACAAGTAGTTACTTCATAATAAATAATTTATTTCGAAACCGGCATAAAATGGCCGCCCGGCCATACAAATGAATAAGATGCGTTCCAAAAGTTTCACTGTTTTTTTACTATCGAAATGAAATTTGTGTGTTGAGTAAATATGATAAAATGATTTTGTAATCAATTCCTAGTAATTTGATATATAATTTATAAAATAAACACTTATCGTTTGAAAGCTTTGGACATTTTTCTTCCACACGAAACACTGATTTTGCACAGAAATTGAAAATGGCGGCTAAAAGAAGAATGAACGTCACGACTGACTTACAAATTTTGTTTTGTTTACCTTTATTTCTTAATTTTGATTGGTGTATCAGAATTCACAATTGAATGAATTAATGATTAGTTGAACTTTGCGAATGAGGAAAAATTTGAACAACCAATCACCACGCAGATTGAATATCAAAGACAAAAGGAGATCGACTCCTTACGGACACATGATGTCCTTCGGGCGCTACCAGCACTTTTCGCTTATGGACACATGGTGTCTTTCGAACGCTTGAGAAGTTAAAATAACTAATAAGTAATATAAATATATAATATAAATAAATAATAAACAACATACAACTTTTTTATATGTTTTTCTCTCTTGTATTAGGTATCAGATAATTAGGAAAAGGGATATAAATCTGCTTACGATTGTAGGCTCCCTCTATGATTTAGTCCTTACTAATGAATCTTATACTAATGTCAGCGCCATCTCAGATATGTTTGCAGAACTAAAAAACAGTGTCGCCACCTGTGCATCCACATTTAACTTATCAAGAACGAACGTAGATGTTAGCTTGTGCTTTTAAAAACTTCCTACAGGTGGCGCTATTTAACCCGAAAATAAAACGGCATTCAAAGCAGCCGAGAAACCTTTAGATGTGCAAGTTTTTTAATTTTACGGCAGATGTCACTTAATTAAAAAATAAAATATAATCGTGCAGATGAACAAACTTACTTATTTTTTATAGAAAAAATGTGACAAATGAGCTCATAGTCCACCCATGGTAAGTGAACGTTATGGCCCATAGATATCTACACTTAAAATCGATTAACACGTCCCTAAAACCGGCTGTCCATTTAGGGAGCGAGTTACTTAACTCATACAAGTTCATAATCATAACTGATAGGTAACCTCCATGCTGATTACAAGTGCATTTTTGGTCCATCGCACACACACTACGAAATTAGCAAAATCTAGCAGACGATTAGTACAGTAAAAATAGACGTTTTTTTGGTCAATTTTGCACTAAATTTCCGATCCATTTTTTTAATAAGATTTAGGATCACTTACTGAGCATAAAATCATAAAATGCTGATAGATCCAGATGGCGCTTCAAGCGTCATCTTGAAAAAACGTTTTCAGCCTATATCTCGGAAACTATATACTTTAAGGCAACAGTTATAGAGACCATTATTGTAGATAGTAAAATTTTGCATCTTTTGTTTTCAGTAAACTTTTTTGTAAAACTATATGTCTTTTTCTATCGCGGCCAATAACTCTTGAAATATTAGATTAATCAATAAAATGCAATAATCCATTTTTAAAGATCAGTTTACTCTTTACAACTTTTGTTTCAAACTTTTTTCTAATGTTCATACTTTTTGAGTTATAGGACGTTTAATGTAGAAATGCCGACGCTCAGCGGGTGACGCGGTAGGTGTATGTTTCTTTTTAATTTATTTGTTGAATTTGTACCATTATATTCTGTGCGTATCTTGAAATTTTCACGCCTTTTCACGCTTTACGCCCGGTAGTCAAACATACTTTTGTTTCGTAGCGTAAATACCTACCTAACTGTACTTACCTATTTTGCTATTCGTATATTGTCATCAATCAAATCAATCTAAATAATATGTAATCTTATAACCAAGATGTTAACATTTGACAACTTGACAAGCCAGACATTATGGTTTGTGAACACTATATAAATGGCAATTGCTTTCAAGCATTTTTAATAAAAGAAATTTCATCGACCTGTAAATACCAATATAGCTTGACCTTTGAGGTGTATCTATCGTTGCGTTCAGACGCAAGTCACGCATCCTGGTAAGTAGCCCGGCACGCATCCTACGCACTTACGTGGGCTAAGCAAGCAAGCTATTGTAGTCTTTGTAGTCAGAACAGACATGGGAGTGTGAGTGAGTGGGGGTTTCTTTTTTTTCTCACCGATAACGCTCCAGGAAGTTTCAAATTTAATCGCTAAACCATTGCGACATGTTGTCGTCAGACAAATCGTTACGAAACGAAAATATAAAATTTTGCACAGGGGCTTCATAATACATGCCTTTTTCGCCATAGAATTTAAGGTCATGATGAGGAAATCATAATAATGAATGACATAAAAAGTAAAATAGCATCTTCTGGTCATTGTTTATTAATATTATTTAATTGTTCTTTTTTGTTATGACACTTGCTGTTATGGTTATGGATGCCATACATGATCCAGTTTACTAGTGGTGTATGGGTGTAAGTGTGCATGACAAGTCTACATGAATATTGATTCAGACGACTCGATCAAGCTTGCAGTGTCATGTAAACTTGAACGTGTGTATGAGCGGTCAAGTATGCATGACCTTAGTCAGAGCAATAAGCGAGAGACGCCATAGTTTCAACTGGTGTAGCATCATGTAAAACTAGATGGCGAACTTGAACGTGAGTGGTCTGTATGGATGCACTGCAAACTGGACGTCGCTTCAAGCGCGCTGGAAACATGACGGTAAACTGGACCGTGTATGGCTTACCATATTGATAGAAATTTTTGTAAAGAAAAATTTACAAACACGCTGCTTACAAATATAAATGTTGAATGAATGTTTGGACCTCTATTGCTGCTGTGAAGTTTGTTTTGATATTTAAGTTGAATAACAGAAATACACTTTGAAAAAAAGAACCCTTTGTCTGGTTAAGTATCTCATTTTCCAATAGTCGTTAAATATCACTTCTATTCCATCTGGTTTAATTCTTTCGCTTCATTTTAGTTGACATTTTCCCCTCATGGAGGTTCTATCTGCTTCTTAGGTTGGTTACAATCTTTCTTAACTTGGGCACGGAAGTATATCAACTGTTGCAAAGAAGAACAAGAATAATTTCATTTATTTAAGCAACCAAGGCTCATATTTTGTTAGTATTACTTAAAACTGAATTTATAAATAGGTAAGTAGTAAGGTAGGCATAATATTATTTGTGAAGTAAAAAATATACATTTATATTCATATGTGTCATTTTCTTACCATTCCACCCGACATGGCACTACAATGGCATACACGTAATAGGCCTATATATAAGGCAGTCCAGTCCGCTCGCAATCACTTTCAAGTTACTATTGCTGCTCCCCCGCTCCCTGCGCATCAGAGACGCACACCTCTCGCTCATAGTCGCTTAAAAGCAGCCCACTCGCACTTCCGCGAACATCCCTGATGCACTACAGAAGCGAGGCAGTCTCAGCAGCACCCTAAATGCGTTATTGTATTGTACTCGGAGGGGGTTGTAAGCCTTGTTGTATATTGTGGCAACTTTGAGGACTTTGAGGACAATTTATCTAAACGTCCCATTATTGTATTTAAATGTATTACTGACTGAATGACGCGTGAATTGGCCTCTAAGATCGTGCGATTTAACACCGCTTGACTATTTTCTGTGGGGATATGTGAAGTCGCAAGTCTACGCCGATAAGCCCGAAACGATTGACCACTTGGAGGACAACATACAACGCGTTATTGCCGATATACGGCCACAAATGTTGGAAAAAGTCATCGAAAATTGGACCTCCAGATTAGACTACGTCCGAGCCAGCCATGGCGGTCATATGCTAGAAGTATATTTTAATTATAATGCCAGAAGATTGTCTTTCGAATAAAGTAAATTTCATGTTAATAAAAAAATCATGTTTGTTTTATTTCATTTCATAGTTCTATACCTCTAAAAAAATACCCGCTACAAATAGTCACACTTTTCCGTCAATCTTCCGTCATCAGTGACTCTTCAAGGAACAATTCGAAATTAGTTTAAACACGATATTGCATTTAGCAAGCAAATTTTATTTTGTTTTGTATAAAAGTGGATTTTTCATGAAAGTTACAAATTCATCGTATAGTTTACGTAATTTCAAGAACGATGGCATTAGTAACTCCATTCTTGAAAAGTTTCGTTTAGGAACGGGCTTTAAGTTCACTCGCGCGAGGCCGCATTCACGCCTGTGAACACTGATCAGGCACACAAGCACAAGAACATTCATCCTTTGATCTGTGTCAAAACCGATAATCGTCCCGATTAGCCGAACAAGCACAAACACACATTCATACACAAACAGCCTATTCATTCTCATTCAGTATTTGTACTCGTTGAATGTCGCTTTGCAAGCAGGAGATTGAACGCACCATAGAATAAGATTTACAAAGGAACAATCTTAAAACGATTTCTACGAAATCAGCATGGGTTATGTATATAATTCTCATGAATAATAACCGAAATGCGTAAATACATTGGTGCTTGACACTGCCGTTATTTAATTCTATTAATTCTATTCTAACACTCTGAAATGATTTAAGACAATAGCTATAAATTTAAAATTGCACAACTTACTTACTTATAAAATGTTAAAAACTTTAGTTAGAAGTTATCCTTAATGCATGAACGAATTATAAATAGATATTTACGATAAACTTGTTTTCCTATAAAAATACGTAGTTATAGATTAATACAACACATTTTTTTTAGTTTTCCGTTCTGAATTTCTTTCCGTTGAAAATTTATAACAATGTAATTAGACTACACAGAACAAATGACTAATTAACATTGTTTATCAAGATAAATTGCTTTTCATCCACTTCATTAATTAAAAAACAAGGGTTAGGTTAAGTAAAACTAAAATTATAGCTTATACACGCGACCCACTGCTAGGCTCAAGTATCTCATACGTATTCTATGGCACAGGCCTCTTTTTATTGCTGAGAGGGTTATGTACTTATGGAGCAATAAGTTTGTCGCGCTGCTCCAGTGCTTGTTCGTGAACTTCACATGCTTACGAAATATTTTATTTCTTAGTCATGCAGGTTTTTACACGATGTTTTCCATCATCTCAATATAGGACGTAATATTAGAGTTAACACAGATTTAAATGGTAGTAAGTACATGCACAATGGTAGTAAGTAAAATGTACAATAATAAATAGATGATTACCGATAGATGGCGCTAATAATCACGAGACCTTCTCCCCTACCTATGTATATCTTTGTACTCTTGGACCACACGGTGTTGTTTTCCGGTTTGAAATGTGCATGATCTAGCACAATAACAGGCTGCGAGGCATTTCATCTTAGTCTACGGGTGACTTCGAATTTGTGGCCTCCTTTGTCTGAAGTTGGCTACAGGGTGGTTACATTTATTTATTCTTTAATGTAACCCGCCTAAAACTAAGGGTTACGGTGGGCGGATTTAATGTCTTGTGGTATTTATACCAGTGAGCCCCAGAAGAAAGCTAAGTTTTTTTTACGTCGCTTTATTTACAATGCTGATTAAAATTGTATACATCAATCAATCAATCATCAAAACCTTCTTCTACTTTAACTCTCAGGAATTTTTTGTGTCTTCTTTTAACTTTATGTAACATTTATGTAACTTGTTAGAAAGGAAACCGTAATCTTCCTTCATTCAATTTTCCTCACAACTGCGTAAAAGGTAAACAAATTAAAAAGGGATCAGAACCTTTGATTTTTTATACATATCCTAAATATAGAATAATTAAAATCTTTTTATAACAATAAGGTAAACCTCAAAAGTCTTTTGTGTTTTACACGAAACAATTTGTGTTTTGTTTATCAAAATTTGATTAAAAAGAGTTCTTTGTTCTATTTTGTTTTAATACATTAAAAACCCTTCTTATTTATTGGCAAAATATTACAAAGTAAATCGACTTTAAATTTTGTTTGTCTAATTCTGGGTACATTTCAGTTATGTTTTTTTTTCATTTAAGCCCGTAAACCCACTGCTGGATTTGGCCCTCTTCCATTCTAGAAGTTATTTGTCTATATCGCCACACACGTAGCACTACAGATTGTCAGATCACAGAAATCTAAATAATAAGAGTAATAATAAGAGTCAGATTGACAATTCCACTTCCAGACGTACTTTGGTACCAATTCCTGTCTCTTATTTTCTCGCCTGAGTATTATACGTCTAGCGTGCACGAGGTAGTTACACCACTATAATAGCATGATCAAAGTAACTTACCTGTAAGTGAACTTCGATCACTATTATACGCAGTTAACGCCTCGTCTGATATGACTATGTAGTTTATGCACTTTTCGCATCAACAAACACGCGTTCAAAGATTTGGTTAAAATTAACCAAAAAAATAAAATTTATTTGTGACGGCCACCCATAAGTCCACGGCAACACTGGCCGGCGTGCGACCAATCATTAAGTTTAAAGAACTCCCAGCCATTTTCATTACGAAGCAGGGTGGGAAACTCAAAGAAAACAAATGGGAGGGAACCTTCAGACGAGGCGTTAACTGCGTATAATAGTGATCGAAGTTCACTTACAGGTAAGTTACTTTGATCATGCTATTATACTTATTAACGCCTCGTCTGATATGACTATGTAGATGTTGAAAGATCTTGCGAAATAAAGAAAATGTTTTCTAATAATGATGTTTATTTATAACAATTCACAGTTACAATTATAATAATTTGACTCATTGATTGCGAAGGATGGATTCACCAAAGTCTTCATTATTTTCCAAAGGTAGATTATAAAATATGGCAAAATTTTTAGACCTGTGGGACCACCCAGCTGTTGATTTAATCAAGTTTATATTAAGGCCTTTTCGGTATGCTGCCGATGTAGAGGCATGTCGTGTGCTATGTGCAGAGTATATAGATATATCAATTCCAGCCTCAAATAAAACATCTTTTATCCACCTGCTGAGTGTATGGGTTGAAGCAGGAGTATGAGGTTTTTTAATGGTGATAAAAAGATTATTTGTGTTCTTCCGTAGTGGTCTTGTGGCGTCTAAATAATCACATAATGTTTTTGCAGGGCAAATACTCACATTTTCATTAAAAAACTTTAAGGTCAATAAAGGTTGAAGACCATTTATTTTGGAGGTTTTGATTAATTGGGAAACTTTGATTTTTATGCAATCATTAGTAATAGTAATGTTATCTATTGTTATGAAAGAAAAAGTTTGTAATCTTTGTGCTGTTGTTAAGGCTAATAATATTAGTAATTTTCTGGACAAAATACTTAAATCTAGTTCTGTATTTGGGTATAAATTGCTTACATAATCAAGTACTAGACTTGGATCCCAAGTTTCTTTATATTTAGGTTGGTTAGGTCTTAATTTAAAGATACCTCTAAAAACCTATTAATATCTCTATTTGCACTTAATTCACTATCCAAAAGTAATGATAAAGCTGATCTTATACTATTTAAGGTGCCATAAGAAGCACCATTTTTAAATTTTTCAGTTAAAAATTTTAATAATAAGGGAACTGATTCAGACAATGGGTCAGCTTTATTTGTTTGACAGAATTTCCACTAATGTTGATAGCAAGAACTGTATTGCTGTAGAGTGTTTTTTGACAGAGAATTTATGATAATATTTACACACATTCCAGAGAGTATCCCTTTTTTAAGTAGATCTTGCTGACAACATCCCTGCAATTAGTGAAAGGCTCTTGTGTAGCGGGTGACAAGACCTGAAAATGGATGAAAGTAATTTTGGATTGGGTTTTAAATAAACAGGCTTTGAGCTTAACAGACTCATAAAGAGGGGGTACCATGCTTGTCCTGGCCAATTTGGTACTACCACAATACCCTCAGCACGATCTTCTTGAATCTTTTTTAAACAACGCAAAATTACTGAGAAAGGTGGGAAAGCATAAAATTTAAGTCCTGTCCAATCTATGGTAAAAGCATCTACTGAAAAACAATCTGGTTCAATTTTCCATGAAATAAACTTATCACATTTTTTATTTGCATGGGAAGCAAAAAGGTCAATTTCAGGTATTCCTAGTTGTGTAATAATTTTTTCATAGGCATATGAGGCTAGTTCCCATTCAGTTTCTATATTAATTAACCTAGATTGTCCATCAGCTTCTATATTTCCTTTGGAAGGTATGTATGAAGCAAAAATATGTAGTTTCCTTTTTTCACAAAACTGCCATATTTTTCTAGATAAGGAATTTAAGTGTGGGAATTGTATTCCACCCATTCTGTTTACATATGAAATTGCTGTAGTATTATCTGAGCGAATTAATATATTACAATCTTTCTCATTTTTGGCAAAGCATTTTAATGCAAAATAAATTGCTAAAAGTTCTGAGTAATTTATATGATATTTTATTTCCTTTTTTGACCAGTTTCCATGTAATTTTTTCTGGCCGCATACTATTCCCCACCCAGTATTAGATGCATCAGAAAATATTTCGAATTTATATTTTTGTCGCTTAATTGGGGCTGAACATGAGAAGATTATGTGTTTCCACCACAACAGGTCTTCTATAATGCCTTGATTGATCTTTAGTTTGGATTCATAATTGTCCCTGGAATTTTTTAAAGCTATATACTTCTTTCTTTCCAAAATTTTGGTGTACATCCATCCATATGGGACGGAGGGACAAATTGATGTTAAGGAACCCAAGAGAGATGCAAACTCCCTGATGGTACATTTTCTTTTTTGTATAATGGAGTGCAATTTAGAGTTAATTTTATTTCTTTTATCTAGTGGAATACTTATTGTAAAATTATCACTATTTAATATGAACCCTAAGAATTTACACTCTTTACTAGGATGTAATTGACTTTTTTCATAATTTATAATGAATCCTAATGATTTGAGAAATTGACAGGCGGTATCTACATCCTTTTTACATTCATTGGCAGTTGGTGATATAAAAAGAAAGTCGTCAAGATAATTTACCAAGGTTATCCCTTTTGATCTAAGGTAGAAAACTATTTGTCTCATTATTTTGTTAAAACATAAGGTGCTGTGGATAAACCAAAAGGTAGGACATTAAACTGATACAGATTTTTATTAAAATAAAATCTTAAATATCTTTTAGATTCTTCATGTATTTGAAGTAAAAAATAAGCATCTTTTAGGTCAAGCGATGCCATGAAACATTGTCTATCAATAAGATGTAATGCTGTCCTAATATCTTCTAGTTTAAAATGCAATGTTGGTACAAATCTATTACATTTTTTTAAGTTTAAAATAAATCTAGATGAACCATTTGGTTTTGGAGTTATAAATATTTTTGAAAAATATTGATATTTTAATAGCTGTGTTTCTAGTGTAACTGCACCAATTTTTATTAATTTATCTAAACATTGTGAAATTTTTTGCTTTTCAATTTCAGAAAAAGAGTTGTTTTGAGGTACCTGAGATTGGTATACTATGTTAGACAATGGTATAGAATATCCATTTTTTACCCAGTTTAACACAATTGTGTTTTTTGTAAAACACCAATTTTTATAGTAGTTAGACAATCTGCCTGCATAGCTTGCCTCTATTCCCGATGATGCCGCTGTGGTTGTGTTGTCCTGGAGGGATGCCTTGTCAACGATCTTAATTGTTGTCGTTGATGTTGATGGCGTTGCGTCATAGTATAGTTCACTGTCGAAGGCTTGTTTTTTGGCCGTTTGGTGTTGTCTTGTCTGGTGTTGTATTGTCTGGTATTGTCTCGCCCGCCTTGCTTCCTGTTCGAGGACGGGCCCCAATTGTTTAAAGGCTTCAGGTCCTTAGCAGAGTTCTCTAAGTTTTTGTTTTCCTTTAATATATTAGTGATATCATTTCCAAATAAATAATTGGTGATCAGTGTTTTTTCTAAGGTTTCCTTAAGTTTTTTATTTACACCAGGTAAAATGACTGCTCTTCGAGTCTGAGACTCTTTGTAATGTACATAATAGTCTAATGCAGTTTCCTATGTATTCTGTTGTGTCACTTTCTGTGTCCTTCTCCAACATTTTTGTTAATATTTGTGTGAGGCCACAGATTACATATCCAATAATATTTTGTTTATGGCAAATGTGTTCATCTCTTTTTAATGCCTGGGGTGACAGGGTAATCTTTATTTCTGGATTGAGGTTTGGAGGTAACCTAAGGCAATCTTTAATTAATGGAAATGTTTTTAAAATTTCATCACTTGATTTTTCGTCTAACCCTTGCGTAAGAAGTGTGTTCCACATATTTTTTAGTTCACTATTTATAATAATAGTTTTATCGATTTTCTCCACATGGCCCATTTTTTGAAGAAAATTTGGAAAATTATCGTTATTGTTACTATTGTTTTTTTTTTATAGAAGAGGGGGCAAACGAGCAAACGAGCTTGCGGCTCACCTGATGTTAAGTGACTACCGCCGCCCATGATCAACCGCAACACCAGGAGAATTGCGGGTGCGTTGCCGGCCCTTTAGAAAGGAGTAAGCTCTTTTCTTGAAGGTCCCCAGGTCGTATCGGTCCGGAAAAATCGCCGGTGGTAAACTATTCCACAGAGAGGTTGTACGTGGAAGAAAACTCCTTGTGAAACGTACAGTGGTGGACCGCCAAGCATCCAGATGGTGTGGATGGTATCGGGACGTTTGCCGTGTAGTGCGTTCACGAAATTTGGCGGCTGGGATTAATCCGAACAATTCCTCAGAGCACTCCCCGTGATAGATGCGATAAAATACGCAAAGAGATGCAACACCTCTTCGCAGCGCCAGTGAATCGAGCCGATCGGAAAGCACTTGGTCGTCGACGATTCGAGCCGCTCTGCGCTGGATGCGGTCAAGTGGAAGGAGCTGGTACTGGGGAGCCCCAGCCCAGAGATGGGAACAGTATTCCATGTGCGGCCGAACCTGCGCTTTGTAAAGTTGCAGGCGGTGTGCCGGCATGAAATACTGTCCCGCTCTGCTGAGCACGCCAAGCTTTTTAGAGGCCAATTTGGCCTTCCCTTCCAAGTGACCACGAAACTGCACGTCACTCGATATGTCGACGCCGAGGATTCCGATACTGGCTGAGGCAACAAGGGGAGTGCCTTGAAACTGAGGGGATACGACAAAGGGGTTCTTTTTAGCGGTTAACGCGCAAACTTGTGTCTTCTGGGGGTTAAACTGGACTAGATTTAGTCGTCCCCAATCCGAGACTCTGTTCAGCAAAGACTCGACTTCAGACACAAGTTTGTCCCGGCACTCGGAGACGTTTTCCCGAGAAATATAGGCTCGGCCGGTGTAAAGAGCATCACCAGTGCTGTCATCCGCATAGCAATGAATGTTACGGGTATGCAACATATCATTGATATGCAGAAGAAACAGCGTCGGCGATAGCACGCAGCCCTGTGGAACACCAGCATTAATAGGCTTGCAATCGGAGCTTGCACCGTCTACAACGACCTTGATGCTCCGATCTGCAAGAAAGCTGGTGATCCAATCGCACAATTTCTCGGGAAGCCCATAGGAAGGGAGCTTCGAAAGAAGCGCTTTGTGCCAAACCCGATCGAAGGCCTTCGCAATGTCCAAACTAACGGCCAATGCCTCCCCCTTGAACTCTACTGCCTCCGCCCATCTAAATCTTATCTTAATATCTAATCTTAATATCTTGCCCTCTGTTACTACAAGAGGGCAAGATATTTTCGACATCTTCTTCAGAATCGCTTTCCACAATTATTCTCCTTCTCTTTTTAACGGATATTTCAGCTTCATCTGCGAAAATATTGCAGAATTAATTTATCACATGTACTCGCTCGTAGTACCGTATGATAATATTGATGAAAATTTATGGCAATATTTCGTGACTTTTGTAAGAAAGTATGAAAAAAAGTATCACATGTACTCGCTCGTAGTACCGTTAGATATATTTATCATACAACAATGAAACCACATGTACTCGCTCGTAGTACCGTATGACTTACATAATATGAAATAAACTGCTTATAGTAAACAAAGACCAGGTATAGGCGCTCGTCCTATCGCTAAGGCCAATATTTTCATCCTTTAAGATACTATTTGTTGTGATAAAACAAATGACGCATTTAGCATTTTTAAAATGGCGACGCCCAAGCACGACTTATTCTTAAGAATCTACGAGTAAACATACCTTCTGATGGAGAAAATAAAAGATCCATAAGCTTCCTTTTTAGTTTTTCTTTCTTATTCTCCATTTTCAACTTAATTTTTTCTTCTATACATTTATTTTCCGCAATTTGTTTACGGATACGACGCGGATTGTTTAACACGAAACGTCATAATGGGTGCGTTTGGCAGAAAAAAGCGCTAGCAAGCGCTTATAAACAAAATGGCGATCGTAAGCCGTAAGCGCTGTCAAATCGTAAGTTGCTATTTTCCTCCAGGACACGATGTTAGTTTTAACCGGGGAATCTAACCTAATTTAAATATATGTTTGTAAAGTATTCATATTAAAAACGTACCAATCATGAATTTTATTAGCATGTATATGTTTATTCATGTCATTATATTACTTAAAACTAATATTGCACAAAACAACTTATAAACTCTACTTTAAAACAAACAAATTAAATAAGCAAAATGGCGGATTGTGTCAGCGCTACTGAAGTAGCAATCGTGTCCTGGCCGAAAACTATTTTAGCGCTTGTAAGCGCTTGCTAGCGCTTTTTTCTGCCAAACGCACCCAATGATTGGTCGCACGCCGGCCAGTGTTGCCATGGACTTATGGGTGGCCGTCACAAATAAATTTTATTTTTTTGGTTAATTTTAACCAAATCTTTGAACGCGTGTTTGTTGATGCGAAAAGGGCATAAACTACATAGTCATATCAGACGAGGCGTTAATAAGTATAATATATTGAAAGCCCGAAGTAGTGAGATCTTTCTAAAACCTGTGAGTTTTATTAGAATTGACTCGGGTCGAAATGGGGTTATGGATTACGCAACCATCATAGGGCATATTTTATGATATTGTGGAAGCTTGATATAACTTATTTAGAATACGTACATTTAAATTAAAAAATATAAATACATATTAATTATGTTGTTATCCTCTTTGCAGGTAAGGCATAAAGCGCCACGAAGCCACCTGGTCTATTTCTACTACTGTAGTAAAGCTATGGTTATTAAATCGCAATAGTGCGGTCGATTCGTAAGCTGCCGTGAAGGAGTTCGAAAGTAAGTAAATATTTATATTATGGTAATGCAAGAGAAGGTTAAAGATATTCAAGAAAATGAGGGTTTAAGGAATGGAAAGTGGGTCGAGGTAATACTATCGTAGCGTACTTTTTGAAAATCATTTTCCTTACAGACTCATTAATTAAATTTTCTAATATTTATTTCATGGCAATAATCAGTTAACTCTTTAATCGATCCCGAATAATACATGTAATTTCTTCTCATTTTATTTAGTCAAATTGTTTAAAGTTGTTTTTAATTTAATATTGCTTAAAATGTAATAAAAAACTATGTATTATACCAATGTTGACTTTTTACTCATGAAATAAATAAATGGCAGCCATTTTCATTGTTTCAAAAAGTATACTTGATAACCTTGAGGACTTTTGAGGTTATTATATAGAGGAGGTACTCGGTTTCGTTAATCACTCAATCCCTCAGAAGATACAATACGCTGCTTTTGCGTTTATTTTAAAAGAGGTCGCAGTAATTAAGGTTATAATGAATCTTAGAGTATAATAATTCAGGTCGCAAAAATACATACACGTTTAAAGTGTACCAAAATCATAATGTTTAGTATGTGTAGAATGAGCGCAGTCTTTACTTTATAATTCAGTTCGTGAGAATTATATATATATATATATATATATATATATATATATATATATATATATATATATATATACATAAACATATGTATATGTTATACATTAAAATAAAATAAGTTTTCATTGATTTCTTGATTGATGCGATTCTTATTATCCACGGAATCACCGAAACATTCCTCATTCTTACCTAAGTGGTATACGTGTTAAATTGTATACTCGATACTCGACTTGGACTGTCTTAGTAGTCTAATGGTCGTAAGCATGACTGCTGATGATCGTATGGTCTCGGGCTCAAATTCTGGGTTGGGCCAACAGTTATTGGGTTTTCTATCAAGGCATTCTAAGTAGCCCTGGTTTAAAAAGTTGGCGGTGTCTAAACCCCGTGCCTGGGAAAACACGATAAGTTGTTCGACGAAGTAAGTATCTCTTACTTCGTCGAATTACCGTCCTATCGGATTATGAGAGTGGGAGAATAGATTTAGCACACGTGAATATTATTTTTATAACATTAGATAGTGTTAGTAGTAGTAAACGCGAGTTTATTCAAGCAAACTCACTGCCTATAATATAATGTTAGGATTTGCTCTCATTTCTAAGGAACTTATTGCGTTTTATATAGTTTGTAATAAATTTTAATAAAGTCGTCTCTTTCGACATCTATTAAATGAAATTATTTTACATAGCGTTTCTTAATTTTTGTGGCACCTAGGAGGTTAAATTCAGATCTACAATATTATAAAATGAGCGCCTTTTATTTATTAGGTATCTTACCGGTAGGCTTGAAATCGATATATGGATATGTATATTGTGTAAATATACATTCGTGTAATAAATTATTATGTTTTGTATTGTGTCATTGTTTATTTAGCCGAATAAATAGATAAAGACGAAAAAAGAAAAGCTGATAAATTCTGTCCAAACTGATATACCTTGTAAATAAAACACCGAGTAAAAGAGGTCGTAGTTCCAGCGCGCTCTGCAATTGTTGTTGCGGTTACCGGCCGTCACCAATTCCGTGTCGCTGTCGGCGTTCACGTCGACACACAATGCTCTTTACCGACCACCCATCGGGCAATTACGCTACTATAATAGTGACGCGCATTTTGTGTGCAAATACGCCTCACTGGTTGCGTAATACATTTTATCCAATTGATTGGCCGTGAATTTAAAAATAAATTAATGTTGTAATAATCAGAGCTCGTAATCAGGAAGTAGTAGAAATTAATTACAGAATTAACTATTTACTTATAATGAATAAATGGTAAAATAAATTTTAGGTCTTTTCAAGCAGTGTTTGTCAATAATATCATTCATCATCATCGCCATTAAAAGCCATTAAAGGTCTGCTGCTAAACATAGTCCTCCCCCGAAGATTGCCTCATGGGAGGGATATTTGCCACAGCTGTCACGCTTGGCAAACGGTTTTTTTAATGTTGAACTGTTATCAAGAACATGCTGCAGCTGCTGTTAATCTCTTATTTCTATTCCCTCTGTCGCCACTTACGACATGGGTAAGTGGATTTTATGCCGCCATTACGCGGTGGATATTATGATTCATTTTTGTTTGGATATTATGATACGTTTATATCCAACTTGGTGTGGCACTGTCACACAGCTCTATAGTAGTTACAACAAAGCCCACGCAGACTTTTATAATTAATTTAATAATGAAATAAATCGGATTTTTTAAATTTGATGGTTTAGAAACTCATTAATATTTTAATACTTTTAGAAAAATGATTCAAAAACCTTTAAGAAAAAGGGAATTGAATCGAATAAAATGTCACCCATCATACTAAATGAAATCAAAGTTTCTGTTTGTAATGTCGAAATAACAGCTTTTTACTAAATGCATACGAAAGTTTATAAAAACAACTCTAAGAAATTTTGTCTGTATTTTTACTTGTTTCGGCTAATCTCCGAAACGTCTGGATCGATTTCGAATGGATTTTCACGGGCAGATAGCTGATATTATAAGAATTAATATACAAAAAATAGTTAGTGTTCCGCCCGAAAAAAATTAAAACCCATGAAATCCAAACGTAATAAATTCCACGCGGGTAAAGTAGCGGGGATCAGATAATTACTAAGGTAGACTGGTAGATAATGCCTCAGGCATTAAGTCCGCCTATATACATCTAATGTGTATATGAAGTTAAATAAATAAATAATTATAAAATAATCAGTACCCTACGATTAGTGTAATTTCTTTTTCTAGTTCTAGTTTTAGTGAGTGGTAAAATCGGCAAGGGACGTCGACGTTAATTAATTTATTTAGACGACGTTTATCGACCAAATTGGTGGAATATTGCAGACGGACAAAGTTAAGAGTACCCTTAGTTTTGTCCATCGAGGGAAAAAGTGAGAGAGGTGTGTCAGGATCATGCACAATAGAAGTCCGTAGTCTCTACCTACACCTCCGGGTAACAGGCGTGAGAGTTTATGTCATGTTATGTTCTGATTCCAGAAGGAAGATGATGATGACTACGGAACATAATATTTAAGTATTATACACGAACCTATTTATTAAATGTACTAGGTGCTCTCATTTAACTCTTAGCTAAACTTATTCAATACGTTATTGGAATTGTGGGTTAGGTATTCCATAAAGTGTTCTAATGCCTCAGCCGAAAGTTTTGATTAATTGAGATACTCAAACGTTAAGCGAGAGAAGTATTTGTAAGCGGTGTGCATGCATGCGGCAACTGATGGCCGTAATTGAAATATTGGAAGGCAGCCCACCCTCTATTCTGTCACCCGTCACCTCCCCTATACCATCGATTGTTCTGGAAGCAATGACAATTTAGAAACATTTACTTTGTGATTCTGAAATAGAGTACATTATTGATTAAAACTACTTTTACGGATTTTTTCGCGTTTTATTTATTTTATTTTTAATACCCGACGTTTCGGGTGCTTTCCAGCACCCATGGTCACGGGGGACTGAGGTGACTGACGTCCCGATGTCAAAGTTAACCCGGAGTACCTTCAGCTTTTTTAATTATTGTCTTTGGTCCGATGAACGCAGAATGAACTAACTGTGGTTTGAAGTCTTGCAGTGGTATGCTTGGGTTTAGTTTTAATTTTATTAATTATAGGATCCCAAGCAGGTGGTAATACCAAGCCTCCTTCTCTATTGAAATTAGGATGTTTTTTAATTTCAATAGCCTCACGTATCATCCTTGGTAGGAATCGGTGTTCTTTCGCGAGGATTTGTGGTCTATCAAATCTGATGTAATGGTTGGGGCCATCTAGGATATGATCGCAAACTGCAGACTTCCCGGAACGTTGATGCTTCACATCAGCTATGTGTTCTTTTACGCGGGTTCTAATTGATCTCTTTGTTTGCCCTATATATGAGAGACCACAATCACAATCAAGCTTGTACACTCCTGCATCTTGTAGAGGAATATGACACTTGACGGATGGTAAGAACTGACTAATCTTCTTCGGCGGCTTGTAGAATGTTCTCATAGAAGCTCGCTTCAAGATGTAGCCAATCTTGTCTGTGACACCTCTGACGTAAGGTAGTACAGCAGAAAGGTTTCGGGATTCTGGATTAGAGCACGAGGGGGACGGAGCGTTGACTTCATTAGACGAGACCTCTCCAACTTAACGTTTAGGTTCAGTGTGCCTCTAACCATTCGGTGATCGCTGCCAGTTTTCACCCTTGCGATCACTGAGACATCACTGAACAGTTGGCGTCTGGTCGTCATAATGAAGTCAATCTCATTTTTTGTCGAACCGTCCGGGCTCGACCAGGTCCACATCCCGTGGGGCCGCTTCTGGAAGAAAGAGTTCATCATAAAGAGTCCCTCTTTCTCCATAAAGTCGGCCAGCTGCTGGCCCCTACGGTTCCGTTGCCCTACTCCAAATTTCCCTACCTTCAGCTCACCGCTTTCTCTTGTGCCTAGTTTTGCGTTGAAGTCTCCCATCAATACCGTGTAGTGGGTTGTGGAGGAATTTATGTCTCTGGAAATATCCTCATACATTTCCTCCACCTCCTCATCGGGATGTGCCGAGGTAGGTGCGTAAACCTGTATGACCTTCAGCGAATACCGTTTGGTGATTCTGAGTATCAGGTACGCGACCCTCGTCGACACACTCCCAATCTTTACAACGTTGTTGACGAGAGACTTGTGGACGATAAATCCGACACCACCTTGGGACAGATGGTCGCCCTCCCGGTGGTAGAACAAGTTGCCAGACTCAAGGATTACCGTGTCCTTCTCTTCGCACCTCGGATAACCCAATAATATGCCAGCGCAACTTGTCTGCCTCTTCTTCCAACTCTAGTATCTTCTCGTCAGTCCTCAGGGTGCGTGCGTTATATGTTGCCAGGTCGAGTCGTCGTAGGTGGCAACCGAACCTCCACCGGAGATTCTTAGCACCCCCTGCCCCGCCGTTACCATGGTCGCCACCGTAGCCAGGAATAGCGGGGCCGCCAAGGACTGGGGGCCGTTTGTTTGCGTCGTTACTCACGGGGGGATATTTGCCATAGTTGCCACGCTTGGCGAGCGGGTTGGCAACCGCAGTTTTTTATTATCTCACAGTTGTTATCAGGAAGATGCTGCTGCCCATCTCCTGTCTGTCTCCCTCTGTCGCCTCTTACGACACCCACGGGAAGATATGGGGTAGTGGATATTCTCAACCGCAACTACACGGTGATCACACACACAGTCATTGTTTAGCTCTAGCATAAGTCTGAAGCGTATTTTCCATATATTTTCGTTTTAGCAATATTAGTCACTTGACCTTGCAACATTTTTCTGTGCTTACCTTATTGGACAAACGAAACGTTAGTGTTTAGGCGATAATCTCGCTCTACCTACTTCTCATTAGTTTAAGCACAGAATAAGTAATAGTAGTTTAAGCAGCTTTTAAAACAGCGATTAACATTAGGTCCTTGAAACACGTATAATTTGAGACGAGAACAGTGCCTTGGCAATGTCTTAACAGTTATACAACTATTAAGAAGGGCCCAAAATCTGCCTATTGTTGTTGTTTAGCGTATACGTGCTTAGTTTCAGCGCTCTCGGCTTTTCTCTGATAATTACAGAAGTGCATTGTGTTATGTTGCCTCAGAACGTTCACCAGTCATTTTAATTTGTGCATAGACACGAACACGAGTTCCGCGACGAATTGAGTTTTTAGAAGCTTTTATCCATTTTAAGCAATATTACTTACTGCTAAAAATAATAAAAGTTATAACCAAAACACGTTGTAGAAACATGTTATTTAAATGAATAATTATGAAGAGCTATTTACGTATACTTTGTTCGACTTTTGAATCCAATGGTCAATATTTATTAGCATTCTTAACTGAGTTTAGAATACGAGTGGCTACTATGTTCAGAGGGTTTAATTAATTCTTCCCTTAATAAATTTAAGGAAAAAATTCCATATCTAAGGATGGAAAAAATAGGGGATAAAGATTGTAATGTAAACAGCAATAAAAATAATAAATTAGTTTCTATATAATAACTTCTGAAGTTTTAATTCTTATAAACACTTTGTCTTAACTTAACTTTTAGCACCGAAGCTTTCTTCACTTTACTTCTACTATTATCTATTCTGTGGTTGTATGTGGTCGAATTTTACTTTTTATTTAAGGTTTATTTTTTTGTATCCGATGTGAGGCTTCTAATCGGGAGTAAGTATTGATGCTCTAGGACAGCTAGGCAGTGAAACAACGCCAACTTCCAGGCTACTGAGAAAGTATTTAGTAAAACAAAATAAATTATTTTACCACATGAGCAGCGCTTGCAATCGTATATATATATATATATATATATATATATATATATATATATATATATATATATATATATATATATATATATAAGATGTGTTATATAATATTTATAATACTGAAAAATTCATTTTTGCGTTTCACAGACATTACCTTAATACAATGCTAAAAGCGGCGTCAGATTATTACATATCCGCCCACCCCCAGAAATGCAGCGTTCATTATTTGATGTGTTCGGCGAATCAAGGTTTGCGGTGGCTGAATATTTGCGGGAGTAAATATCAATGACTTTTCTATGTGAAAATATTCGCGCTACATTAGTTATTTCGGTTAATTTCCAATATAAGTTACGGACAAATATATATATATATATATATATATATATATGTATATATATATATATATATATATATATATATATATATATATATATATATATATATATATATAGATATAGTACCATTTATATACAAATTACATGAATAATCTTATTGACATAATAGAAAAAACTGAACTGGTTACTTGAATAAAAAATCATGAGTGCAATTGGATTAATTAAAATTTTCTTATTTTTTAAAAAATACTAAAAAAGGGCTCGAAATAATAGATTTTCTCACAAAAGAAGGGAACTTGAAAAAAAAAAGGAAAAAAAGTCGGACTCAAGACGGGACGCGAACCACGGAACACCGACATCACATCCCATCTGAGCTATTACGTTCGTTAGTAACCTGTCAAAATTTACCTTCTTATATCGTAGCAGTTTTTTTATTGCCTGAAAATACGGATAAAGGGACATTTTCTAAAAATAAATCCTAGCTAGATCGATTTATTGCCCCCGAAACTCTCTGGACACTAAATTTTATGAAAATCGTTGGAGTCGTTTCCGAGATTCTGATTATATATAATATATATATATATATATATATATATATATATATATATATATATATATATATATATATATACCGCATCCAGCGCAGAGCGGCTCGAATCGTCGACGACCGAGTGCTTTCCGATCGGCTCGATTCACTGGCGTTGCGAAGAGATGTTGCATCTCTTTGCGTATTTTATCGCATCTATCACGGGGAGTGCTCTGAGGAATTGTTCGGATTAATCCCAGCCGCCAAATTTCGTGAACGCACGACACGGCAAACGTCCCGATACCATCCACATCATTTGGATGCTTGGCGGTCCACCACTGTACGTTTCACAAGGAGTTTTCTTCCACGTACAACCTCTCTGTGGAATAGTTTATCACCGGCGATTTTTCCGGACCGATACGACCTGGGGACCTTCAAGAAAAGAGCTTACTCCTTTCTAAAGGGCCGGCAACGCACCCGCACTTCTCCTGGTGTTGCGGTTGATCATGGGCGGCGGTAGTCACTTAACATCAGGTGAGCCGCATGCTCGTTTGCCCCCTCTTCTATAAAAAAAAAAAATATATGGTGTAACATCGATATATTTTATTTATTTTTAGATATTAACCTTAATACGCCTAGTTGCGTTTTGCCGGTGATGACCATGAGAACCGAAACGTGGTGCTGGTCTGCTAGTCGTATGAGTTACAGATGAGCTGGTATAGCTGGTATAGCTGGTATAGCAAGTTATCACATTATTCGCAAAAGAGCAAAAGCAATTGATATAGCCCAACCGATCATTAGGCATGACATGCATAACAATGGGGAAGAAAGGTTCTCGAGTGGCAACCTAGTATTTGCAAGTGCAGTATTAGCCGACTAACGATAAATGCAGAAATGACCTGATGAATGAATCGATAATTGCTTGAGGCTTAGGACTGTGATAATGACTTATTTGTACTTGCTTTCGCTTTAACATTATGAAGAGTTAAGTTTACACATTGTGTGTATAATGTCCTCCAGACCGAATTTCGATCACGGAGGCTAGCCATCGACGCATGACAGAATTATAGTGATCGAGTGTATTCGCAAGCACAGGTGCACTCTCTATTCCCTCACTCTCATAATCCAATAGGACGGTAAACCGACACGAGCGGAGAGAGATCAGGCGCAGGACCAACGGCTTTACGTGCTTTCCGAGGCACGAGGGTGAGACACCGCCAACTTCCTGACTCCGCGCAGCTACTGAGAATTTATTGACGAAAAAACTCAATTACTGATTTTGTTGGCCCGATCCGGGAATAGAACCCAGGACCTCATGATCAGCAGTCGCACTACTACAATCACTAGACCAACGAGGCAGTCATTGTATGTATAGGTGGGGTAAAAACCCCATATCGTGCCGTGGATGTCGTAAGAGGTGACAGAGGGAAACTGAAAGAGGACACGGACAGTAACACCTTCCTGATAATAAAACAAAATTTAAAAAAAACTGCGGTTGCCAGCCCGCCTCCCAAGCGTGGCATCCATGTCAAAATTTCCTTATGGGGCAATGTATGAGGGAGGTCTGTATTCTGCAGTGGACTTGTTGTAATTATATTATGATGATGATAATAATTTGATTTTATTGAATTAAAATTGTTATAGTGACTAGTGTAATAAGTGTAATAATCTAATGTTTTTTTATTAAAATATTTACTTGACAATTTTACTAGCAAGTGTAAAATTAATTTGCTGGTAAATTTGTTAGTTAATCAAAAACTAATTCTAGTTGGAAAGGCATGATAAACATATTTCATCATAAATTATAACCCTAGAAATGGCTGTTAGTTTCTTGATATCGTGCCGAGAGACTTAATAAAGGGAACGACTCACGTTTATTATAATATTCACCAACAATAGGGATAAATTAAATGTTTATATATTCTGTGATATTACTTAGAAATCAAATAGAAGGTGGTTAGAATTCATAAGTGCCTTCGTGCTTTTGCAAATATCTTCAACACCTTGGAGATTCTGGAAAACATATTTCGATTCAAAATTATGCAAAAGTACATAATTTTGTCAAGTATGTAATATGATGATAACAGAAATCGACATCTATGGTTTGAAGCCTGGCACAAATTTGAGGTAGAGCCGTGCTGCTGCTATATTATGGTTGTAAACGAATGGTTCGCCTCGACTGGAGAAGGACCACGCTGCTATATAATACCAAGGTGAAATAGGTGCTCAGTGCTGCTATGTTTCCTATGGTGAGTTTAGTAGAAACGACGTTTCATCTAAACACACAAGGGTGACAAAGCATCTGCACTTTGAATCTTAATAGCGGATAGATGTAGACCACAGTGGACCACAGCATCCACATACCATCAGGTGGACTATACGCTCATTTGTTTCACCCTTATTTTATTAACACTTGAAATATGTTTAATATTTTTGGGAAACATTCTCAACGCGAGGCTACTAAATACGTCATAGCTCGTTAAATTTTAAAAGTGTATAATTTAAAAACACGATTCAATTTAGCTTCTTCATGCATAAAATAAATACAGGATTTGTCGCATTTGGATAGACGCTTGTGGTGGTTCGCGGACTTCACATGTCTTCGAAATGTTTTTTTGTCTTATTTCTCAGAGATGGAGTCTTTACTCATGATGTTTTCCTTCACCGCCGAGTACGTGGTAAAACTAATTGATATGAGCAATTTAACACTCCTGAATTTTTTCAATGTAAGTCAAGTCTTTGTAGCATTATACTTACTTACTTCCGTTGGTGCTACAACCCTTTGTGGGTCTTGGCCTCCTCCACAATCTTCCTCCAGTTGTCACGCTACCTGCCTACGCTCTTTTATGGAGCCATAGATGTTTCTCAGCACTTTCCTTTTGAACACGGCAAGCTTCAGTTCGTCTCTCTGGGTTAAATTCCAGGTGTCACAGGCGTAAGTCACAACAGGCCTGATGATGGTGTAGTAGATGGCGAGTCTCGATTTAATTGTAGCATTGTAATAGGTCCAAACTAAGTACAACCCCCACGTTTCTATATCTCTAAAGTCGGATTCTATGGATTTTAAAAGGATATTTGTGAGTAGTAACGTACGTTAGTTCATGGTTAACTTCCGTGGATAATCTGTGTGAAATATAATGATATCGATTTTGCATAGGTTTTATTCGATGCAAAATTATGTAACTGGAATCTATCTGACCAAGCTCTTATAAGAATAATAAGCTCTTATAATCAGCGCTCGGTTCGCAAAGCACTCCTCTCCCTGGACATCCACAAGTCGAGTGGGCCTGACGGAATCCCCCCAATTGTGCTGAGGACGTGTGCTCCAGAGTTAGCACCGGTTTTAACGCGTCTTTTCCGGTACTCCTACTCCCTAGACGTAGTCCCAAAATCATGGAAGACGGCTTTCGTCCACCCGATCCCTAAAAAAGGCGACCGCTCAGACCCGTCCAACTACCGGCCAATCGCCATCACCTCCTTGTTCTCCAAAACAATGGAGTCCATTGTAAACTGCCAGCTCATGAGGTACCTTGAGCATCACCAGCTGATTAGTGACCGCCAATACGGTTTTCGCCGTGGTCGGTCAGCTGGTGATCTTCTGGTCTACCTCACTCACAGATGGGCGGAAGCAGTAGAGTTCAAGGGGGAGGCATTGGCCGTTAGTTTGGACATTGCGAAGGCCTTCGATCGGGTTTGGCACAAAGCGCCTCTTTCGAAGCTCCCTTCCTATGGGCTTCCCGAGAAATTGTGCGATTGGATCACCAGCTTTCTTGCAGATCGGAGCATCAATGTCGTTGTAGACGGTGCAAGCTCCGATTGCAAGCCTATTAATGCTGGTGTTCCACAGGGCTGCGTGCTATCGCCAACGCTGTTTCTTCTGCATATCAATGATATGTTGCATACCCGTAACATTCATTGCTATGCAGATGACAGCACTGGTGATGCTCTTTACACCGGCCGAGCCAATATTTCTCAGGAAAACGTCTCCGAGTGCCGGGACAAACTTGTGTCTGAAGTCGAGTCTTTGCTGAACAGAGTCTCGGATTGGGGACGACTAAATCTAGTCCAGTTTAACCCCCAGAAGACACAAGTTTGCGCCTTAACCGCTAAAAAGAACCCCTTTGTCGTATCCCCTCAGTTTCAAGGCACTCTCCTTGTTGCCTCAGCCAGTATCGGAATCCTCGGCGTCGACATATCGAGTGACGTGCAGTTTCGTGGTCACTTGGAAGGGAAGGCCGAATTGGCCTCTAAAAAGCTTGGCGTGCTCAGCAGAGCGGGACAGTATTTCATGCCGGCACACCGCCTGCAACTTTACAAGGCGCAGGTTCGGCCGCACATGGAATACTGTTCCCATCTCTGGGCTGGGGCTCCCCAGTACCAGCTCCTTCCACTTGACCGCATCCAGCGCAGAGCGGCTCGAATCGTCTACGACCGAGTGCTTTCCGATCGGCTCGATTCACTGGCGCTGCGAAGATATGTTGCATCTCTTTGCGTATTTTATCGCATCTATCACGGGGAGTGCTCTGAGGAATTGTTCGGATTAATCCCAGCCGCCAAATTTCGTGAACGCACTACACGGCAAACGTCCCGATACCATCCACACCATCTGGATGCTTGGCGGTCCACCACTGTACGTTTCACTAGGAGTTTTCTTCCACGTACAACCTCTCTGTGGAATAGTTTACCACCGGCGATTTTTCCGGACCGATCCGACCTGGGGACCTTCAAGAAAAGAGCTTACTCCTTTCTAAAGGGCCGGCAACGCACCCGCAATTCTCCTGGTGTTGCGGTTGATCATGGGCGGCGGTAGTCACTTAACATCAGGTGAGCCGCATGCTCGTTTGCCCCCTCTTCTATAAAAAAAAATAAGAATCGGTGCAGGAGTGTTTGTTGCGAATAAATTAACTCAAGAAATGGCATAACTCACTCTCTCTGTGCAATTTATTTATATATCAAAATAAATGGTAAAATAGAAATAAACGATAAAGAGTATTCGTATAACGCTATTTCACATTTTAAGTTTCCCGTTTTTTGTTACTTCCTAGTGGAAAGTATAGTGAGTATAGTGTCACTTCCCGGATGGCACCCATTTTTTGATTGTTTTATACATATATTGATTGTTTAAATAAAATTATTACGAGAGTCTGTTAGTAATAGAATTGAAATAAAATGAACAAAATTATAGAAAAAGTAAGGACACATAAATAGAGAAAGATAAGAAAAGTAATAAATAAAAAAATATCTATTGAAAGAAGCGAGCTTGAAAGCGGAATGTAATAAACTCGTAACAACTATCATTACCGTGTTATACCATATAAATTATTATTGATGAAATAATTTAAAATAATTATGGATTATATTATGATTATTGAATATATATATATATACACATACTAGCTTGTCAGGCAGACGTTGTTCTGCCCTTTTCGATGACCCTTTGTCATGTCCTATTAAAAATCCTTAAATTCGCAAAAAAATTATTGTGGGTCACTCATGTTTAAAAAACTATCCTATCTCTCAAGTTGGGCTGAACTGCATACGGTGTGCAAATTTGATTGAAATCGGTTTAGTAGTTTAGGAGTTCATTGCGGACTAATAACGTGACACGTAATTATATATATATATATATATATATATATATATATATATATATATATATATATATATATATATATATATATATATATATATATATATATATATATATATATATATATTAGATTAAGATAATATATGTCACTTTAATTATTATGTGTAATGCCCTTAAAATAAAAGAATAAAAAGGACTAGAAGGCAATACTGAACGAAAATCAGGTACATTTCTCCAATGAGCTGTAAAAGTGTTGCGAAAAGTTTTCGACTTATTGCGAAACTCAATCGTCAATCGACAATCACAAATCGGTATTTGTGAGTAGTGTGCATACGTGCGACAATTGATGACTGTAATCGAAAACGTGGTATTCAGCTATCGTGTTCGCTCGTCCACCTAAGATGGGGAGATATGCTTCTTCATGTATCGATTGCTTTAATAGCTAGGAAAATTAATGTGCAATTATCTTTTATGATTGACGTAAAAATGACTGTATACAGTGAAAAAAGTTATAATGTTACTGTACAACGCAAAAGTTTCGACCATAAAACCCTATAGAATAAATAATATTACGTGGAATAATGGGTTCAAAGATGAGAAGGAGCAGTGCTCGCTCCTAACACTTGACCGCATCCATCGAGGAGCGGCCCGAATCATCGATGATTGAATTTAGTTTTGATTAGCTTGACCCACTTGCAAGAGATCTTGTATCGTTTTGCAAATTTATAACGTGGTGGAGCCATGCAGCAGCTATATCTATGGTTGAAGCACGAAAGGTTGGGCTCAAAGAGAGCACGATCAAGCTCTCACAGAATATTAACGTAAAATAACATCCCATTGCTCCCCTTGTTAACTGGTATCCTAGTTCCCAGGGACAACACAACAAGATGTAGATGCGTATATTTTGGTTTACTTATTATTTAAAGATAGATGTAGGTATTTACAGACCACAGCGTCCACTTACAATCAGGTGCACTGTGCGCTCGTTTGTCATGATGTTATACTACTAATAAAAAATATTTCTAAATCAGCCGCCAAACTTCACCATCGCACATTGAGACGAAATTTGCGATACGTCATGTGTGATGTGTATGTGCCCATGTGTCATTAACTAGATTTTTTTTCTGGCACCAATTCTTTGTGAAATCGGCTACCACCAGCGATTTTTCATGACTGATACGATTTTGTAACCTACTCCTTTTTAAAAAGCTGGCAGCGCCCCTGCAATTCTAGTGTTGCAGTTGTTCATGGGTGCTCGCTTCGCACCTTCTTCTACAAAATGAATAAATAATTAATAAATAAATAAAACAAAACTTGTATGTTTTCTAAATTATCATAAGAATTCAGTCCGATAAACGGAAATAATCTTTAGATTCGCAACTAACGTCGCAATTCCTTCAGGTATAAACTTCTGGGTTCTGGCAGGAGTCATCTCTCACTGTATTTATTCTTTATCATAATCGACGTAGTATATGATGAGATTTCGTAGGGGATATTATATTATAATATACCATACTGCCTAAACGTAATTAGTTCGAAGTTATATTTTCAATTCTATTTAGACCATTGAACCATTAAACTCTAATGCTACTTTATTTGGTAACTTATTTCTTATTAGAACTTATTGAATCAATCATTTATTTATAATTTTTTGAGAATACTGGTAAGGCTATGAACATTACTAATAATACCGTTAACTTTTATTGCTTGTAATTAGGTGTCAAATTAATGATAAGTGAATGCTGTGATCCATAGACATCTACATCTATTCTCGTATTCGAAGAATAAAAATGCATATGCGTCCACCCCCATCACCCCGGGAGGAGGAGACAAAAAATACAAATTATTCAGATAAATTTATTTTATCGCCTTCAAAGTAGGCCCCATCGCTTGCAATACAACATCTCCAACGCTTCACCCAGTCTTCCATAGATTTTTCATAGGCTATTTGCGGTATGGCCTTTAGCTCATTCAGCGAATTTTTTGTTATGGCTTCTATCGACTCAAAACGTTTTCCTCGAAGTGGTAATTTTAACTTGGGAAATAAAAAAAGTCAGACGGAGCCATATCAGGTGAATACGGTGCTTGATCGATCTTGATTGAATTTTTCGCTAAAAACTCTTTCACTATAATGGCTGTGTGTGATGGTGCATTATCATGGTGCAGCACACATGAGTTGTGTTGCCACAAATCTGGACGTTTTCGGCGGATAGTCTCACGCAAACGCTTCATGACGCCTAAATAATATTCTTTATTCACTGTTTCTCCCTTTGGAAGGAATTCGGAGTGAACCACACCACGGTAGTCAAAAAAAAACTGTCAGCATCACCTTGATTTTGGAGCGACTTTGCCGCGGTTTTTTTGGGTTTCGGCTCGTTTTCGAGACGCCATTCTGAAGACTGTTGGCTTGTTTGCATGTCGTACTCATAAACCCATGTCTCGTCGCCAGTTATTATACGTTTCATAAAGGTCGGATCCGTAGAAGCTCGGGAAACCATGTCTTCAGCGACATGCTTTCGCTGCGCTCGTTGAACAAAATTGAGCTCTTTTGGAACTAGTCGAGCGGCGACGCGTTTCATGCCTAAAATGTCAATGAGAATGTTGTGGACGGACTTAAAAGATATGTTCACCTCACTAGCCAACTCTCTCAGACTCATACGTCGATTTTCGAGCACTAGCTTCTTGATTTTTTCGATGTTTTCTTTGGTCGTAGCGGTTGAAGCTCTACCAGAACGAGGCAAGTCTACTACTACTTCTCGGCCTTCTTTAAAAGCCTTAAACCATTCATAAGCCCTTGTTTTCGATATACACGATTCGCCGTAGGTATTTCGCAACATTTTTAGTGATTCACCACATGAAATATCATTCGAACCACAAAATTTAAGGCACACTCTTTGTTCAACAATATTTTCCATTGTAAAAATCGCCGAGAACTCAAAACTATGACCAACAAAAAGTGTAGTTTAAAACAAATTAAATGACAGATTCCGCTGAAACTTTGCGCGAAATCAGTACAGTGCTACCAACATGCAGTAAAAAAATTAGAACGACCTCTTTTACGCGGGTCTTTTTATTGACATATTCCCGATACTTTTTACACAGAGTAGTTTTGTTTAAAGTTTTAATTTTTAGAACTAATAACATATAATAAATGTATCGGCATGTTTATTTTAGTTTATAATATTAATGTAATAATTTTTATTTTAAAGCATAATAAGGATGACATATATTGTTCTTTCCACAAAAGCCGTGCAATTGCTTGAGACACTTTGTGAAGTTATGTGTATAGTCAATGCCCCTTTATCTTGTCCCAAATGCTTTATATGCATGCGTTGGCTTTGCGAACACTGGCAAGACATACACATATAAAGCTTTAAGCACTATAAGCAATTTGGAATTATTAAGGCGGTTAAAACATTAAAGAGTGTAAGGAACAGAAGGTGTCTTAGTCTAATTATTTATTTTACTTTCCTTTCTGTTGCTAAGCTGTGACTCATCGTACTTAGCCCAGATGTGAAATTAGTTCTTAGTTTAATAGTTTCCCAAATGAGTGTTGCGTTAGCTAATTAAGCTTTGCTAATTAATTAATTAATCAGTTAGGATGTGTGGAGTTGTTTCTTCCGTCAAGGAATAGAATTGGCACAACCTTGAGTTGCTTAATGCCAAGATGGATTTCAAAAACAATGTCCAGTTTAGAGTCTTGTCAAAATATGAAATTTATTTTTACTTAATTCAAGAGCTTCTGAAACGAATTTAAGATGAAATGCCCGAATTAATTTAAATTGTTGTTGACATTCAAATGTTTTAAACCTAGTGTATTAGACCTGATGTGTCTGATTTATTGTGATTAAGAGTTGCAAGGGTCAATCAGGCCAGGTTTTTTTAGATTCCACAATGTGGGTTAGGTCCAAATTGTGTACTCTTTTATCCCTCCCACGCAACCTTGCTGGCTTACGCGTACCCTACAATACCCGCATGACCCGGAACTCATCTCAAAACGACCCTATTGTTACATCACGGAGCGTTTAAACAGTTCACGCACGCGTGCGTAAGAGTTAGTTTTACATTTAAAATGCTGCATGGTTATGCCTGTCTTTGACCAACAAGATACATTAGCTATAATTATCGATATAAAGTGATTTGATTTGCTAATTGCGATACCTCACATATTTTACACTAAACTAGCGACTCACTCTGGCTTGGCATGGATAGCATTAAGTATTCAACCGGATGACCTGTTTATATACTGGTCTGCTGGGAAGCGCTCCGAGATTTAATTCCCGTGAATATTTACTTATTCTTCACAGACCATTAAGGTAAACCAATGTTATTTCCACGTTAGTGTATTGTGTCACCAGTTACAAAGTGATTCTGACGTTTACGTGACGATTGTGTAAACCTTAGTATTTATTTTCAATTTTTACGTACAAGCTATGAATATTTTCAATCTAATCCATAAAAATGCTATTAACAGTCTTCAAACTTAGGTAATAAAATTAATTTTAAAGGAATATCCTAAGCGAATCAACGTAATAAGGAATCACACAGCCCCAGCAGTTTTCAAAAAAAAATTACGCTTAACGACACCGCTCACAACGACATGTAATATTCAATCGCGATAGGGTCGGCTTTATCTTGCCGATATTAACACTTTGAACGATCGGCTGTTACCAGCATTGCACACACTGACTTCCAGAATATCGTCTCAGTTGACGTTTTTCTTACGCAAAAACTAACCGTTCTTTTTGCGAAAGTAAAACACTTGTAAAAGCTTTAACGACGGCTTCAGTAGGTTTGGGACAAAAACGATGTATTTTTATTTCGATAAAATGCACAAAAATTAGTTCAATAAGTAGGTATTTGTATTACTTAATTTGCAATTTTTATATGTTTTTTGTTAGGGCCAAATCTTGCAACAGAAGATATTCTCAACCGAGTGAGCTAAAGTTTTGCATTAGATGATTTATTTTCTTCTTTTTTGGATAATATAAATAAAAACTTGTTTTTAAAAATAACTTTTTACTATTAATTTATTTACAAAAATGACTCTGAAGTTTTACTTCTTGTATTTTTGAAGTTTTATTTTTTATTGTAAGATAATCTTAACCGATAGTTAATGTTGCGGACTTTAAAACTCTTTGAAAAGAACAATTCCACCATATTATGCAACTTTACAGATTTACGCAGCGCACGCCCCGGAATCTCTAAGTAGGCACGTATTTTTCGACTTAATTGATACATTGTTACTAATATATAGAAAATATTCATAAATAATATTAAATAACTCACTATATTATATACATTTAACAAGTAACTAGGCATTTCATCTTGGTCCTTATGAGTGACAACACATCTGTATTTTGATTCTTAATTGAGAACAGATAAAGGGGGGGGGGGGTTGTACTGTGATGTTTGACGTCCCAATGTCATAGTTAGTCCGGCTAACTTCAGTTTTTGAATATTAATTTTTGTTCTGATTTACGCAAAACGAGCTTATAGTATCATGAAGTCTTGCAGTGGTATGCTTAGGTTTGGGTTTAATTTTGTTAATTATAGGATCCCAAGCAGGTGGCAGCACCCATCCATCTTCTCCATTGAAATTTGGATGTTTTTTTTAATTTCGATAGCCTCGCGTATCATCCTTGGTAAGAATCGGTGTTCTTTTGCGAGGATTTGTGGTTTATCAAATCGAATGTAATGGTGCGGACGATCTTGAACATGTTCGCAGACTGCAGACTTCCCGGAGCGTCGGTGCTTCACGTCCGGGAAAGGGAAGTCTGCAGTCTGCCCCCGTGACCATGGGTGCTGTAAAGCACCCGAAACGTCGGGAATTAAAAATAAGTAAAAGTAGTGAAATAAACGCGATAAAATCCCTAAATTTAGTTTTATTCAATGTGTAGTGTTCGCGTAAATTTAAGAAATCATTAAAAATCATTTAAAAAATTGTTATCGTTGTTTACGGACTCTAGTGATTATAATTATGAAGTTACGTGTATCTTGATATTCCCGGTTGAGCACTCAACGATAATGTAGCATTATAGCAATATTAACTGATGTTTAATGTACCAGGCCACTCTTGAAAGTTATGCGAAAACGTCTTTCATATATTAATATTATAAGGTGTTTTCTGATGGTAACTACGTTTTATTTATTATACGTGCACATGTACTATATTTTTAAGAAAAAATGCAAACAGTTCATGTTTATATTTCTCCGCACATTTTTACGATTCTTACCTTTGTGCGCTACCTTTTTTTATGATATTGAACGTACTTATCTAACTAACGTGGCGCAGTGACCCAAAATGAGTCTTGACCTCTGAGAATAAAGACGCCACTTAGTTGAACTTAACGTATGTCCTTTCCTACGCCATCTTTTCAGCAGTACCTGAGATGGTATACAAATTGTATATGATTTTTAATATTATTTAATAAATATTATTAAATGAACTAGGCAGAAAATAGAGTGTCATATTGTCATAACAGCTGGTTTCTTCTTTTAAAAATTTACTCTTTCAGGTAAAGAGACTTTAATAAACGCAGAATACTAAATGCATGGAACCATTGATGAAAGTTCACACAAAATGGCGTTAAAAGCCTTACCGTAGCCGCACTGTGTACTCGCGCAGTGTTTAGGAGAGCGCGGCCTTTCTTCAGTAATTACACAAGTGCATTGTATGCCGCAGTACGGGTGCTACTAATTTTAATCTGTGCAAAGGCATGGACGTGAGTAGTGAGGCGAATAAAGCTTTTATTTAAATTCTGTGAAACGAATGCATTTTATATAACACAATTTGACTGCTACTTTGTGGTTTTGTTATCGACGTTCAACGAATATCAAACAATATTTCTACTGTTTTTGAAAACATGATTTGCTTTGGAATGAGATAGAGTATGCTTGATTAATGTATTATATTAATTGTCTTGGCCCTTTTAACTAGGTATTATTTATAACTATTTTTTTAAGGACTACTTTAATTTTCCGCGCCTGCAACGTGTGTTACAGAATGAACAAGATCCAAACCCGGCACTTGACATTTTGAACTTTAAAGATAATGACGGATATACGCCATTTTTTCGTCTGTTTAAATTAATATTATTTCACTTCTCTTTAAAAGTTACACCAAAAATTTGTTTCGTCCGTTTAGATTTTTCTCTTTTTCGGAGTAAAGTGACAGCAGCAGGACTAGTAGTTATACTAGCCGGAAGGACTTCATTTCTGTTTATAACTTTATCTGTGTAGGATACTACCTCTTAGCTATTTTTATAACTAAACAGCAGTAAGTGCACTACTGTTCCGTCCTGAAGGGTAAGGACGGTAGGTAATTACAGATTGTGAGGCATTCTATCATAGAACTAAGTAACAACACACCTGTAGCCTTGTTGTTGGTTTCAGGTTCATGGTTTGCAGTATCCAATTACCATAGGTGGATTTTATACTGCACTATAAAAATGTTATAAATTGTTTACGCAACAGACATCTAATCGTAGGACCAGATATGTAGTAATTGTAGGCGAACGTTACCTTATTTTTATAGAAAGTAATTATTTAAATATTTTGATTTATCACCTTTGTGGCTGAGTGGGTCTACGTCGTTTTATTGGATAATTTTCATTCCAGTGAATCCCGGTATTGTTAGTAGTGACATGAAACAAACGTATAATTATGAAATGCACTCGAAATCGGGCGTCCATAATTTGATCTGTCAGAACGGCGCTGTTTTGGAATATCACAGTAGTCATTTGGAAAATACAGATAAGCGATGCGGAATGAATATTAAACAGGCCGATTCGCGCAGACACAACCACGTGTACGTGAGAACAACGATCATTTCCTTTTGTTTGATGTTACATGCAACACTTAATCGTTGATGGTATTTTAATGTAATACCCTCCTTATCGATTTTTGACCACAATGACCTATTATTTTATTCTTATTCTAAGTTAGTGTTAAAATAAAATCCCACCTGGTGATAAGTGGCAATAAATCTGTGGATGGTGGTAAGTCGCACTGTTAGTGCAACAAAAGTAACTCATTTTAACTCCCAATAATCATCAGAAGATGTGACCTGCTCGGTACCTAAAGAGTGTCCACTCTTTCCAATTTGCTTTATTCACCGCTTCTATGGTCTGCTTCAGAATTCCTAGCGCAACTTCCGGCTTTGAAAATTTAGTTAATTTAAGCTGGTTTTTTAGTTTAGGATATAAAAGAAGGTGACACGGTGTACAATCAGGGAAGAAGGGTGACCCAAAAGCTTAACTGATGTGCTGTTTAGGAATTTCCGCGTTTTAAGTGCTGAGTGCGGACTCAAACTGAGTCGACTGTGCTGAAAATACGGTGGGCTTTATCCATAAATGCCGTTTAAAGTCTATCAAACGATTCGTCCTGTTTGAGGCGACATTTGAAATCGTAAAAAATATTCCTAACGCAGATCTATTTCTAATTAAACACGAGATTTAATCTTAAATTTAGTAAAAACATATAGAGGGTAATTTCAAATAATAACGTTTGTATTTTTCTTGTAAATTATTTACAAAATAAATTATAAATGTTTCACTCAAAAAAAAATTTTTTTCGAAAACTTTCTGCGTAGCCTATCGTACAAATTATAACAAGGCTTGTTTCTTAATGTTTTCTTAGCTTAGAAGATGTTTTGATTATACGACCGTCATGGGCCGTCGGTGTGAATTATTGGGTTATGTTTGAACGTCTCATCATTATTATAATGTATTGATTACCCTACATTAGCCTTTTCTATTGTTTTTTTTTAACATTTTTCTTTGTTATATCGCTTTTGCGCGCACTATATGCCCAAAGGGTAAGTGTTCAGATAAGATTGGCTTCATCTTGAAGTAATCTTTCATTTAAACGTTTTTTGAACCGCTGTGGAAGTTCATTCAACTTTTATCATCCGTTACGTTTGATATCGCTCTACAAAACGCTGAACTCCACTAGCTAAATTGTGAATGTGATTTATCTTATATAGGGCAAACAAAAATATCTATAAAACTTGCGCTAAAGAACATATTAGCTACTACGGGGTAGAGCCATGCTGCAGACCACGCTCTCACTGAATACCAGCGTAAAATAGTAGCCAAATGTTGCTGTATTTCAAATGGTGAGTATAGAGAACCTTGAAAATATTTTTTACTGGAAACGAGGCATTCCGTCTTAGTACTCATGGATGGTAATGCATCTATATTCTGATTCTTAATCGATGATTGATGTAGATGTGTCTATGGGCCACAGCATCTATTTACCATCAGATGGGCTCTGTGCTTGTTTAACTCACTTATTCTTTATTTAAAAAAATATTAAAGCACTGGGAATTTGGATAAAGCAACATTCTAACTTTAATAGAGAAAATATGGCTGGATGCCACTATCTACTTGGGATCCCATAATTATCTATACTTGGTAGAGCCACGCTAATTTTTATTTACACGTGGTAGAGCCACGCTAATTTTTATTTACACGTGGTAGAGCCACGCTAATTTTTATTTACACGTGGTAGAGCCACGTTCTGCTATATTACGGTTATAGCACGAATGGGTTGGTTCGACCGGGGAAGGACCATGCTCTAACAGAATACCAGCGTAAAATAGTAGCTTATTGCTGCTGTGTTACGTATGGTGAATGTAGAGATCCGGAGACCCGTTTTTACTGGAAACAAGGCATTTAATCTTAGTCGTCAGGTGTGACAACGCCTCTGCGGCTTGATTCTTAATCGAGGATAAATGTAGATGTCTATGGGCCACAGCATCCACTTACCATCAGGAGGACTGCGTGCTCGTTTGTCACCCTTATTCTATAAAAAGTTAAATTCAAACCCAAGCATATCACTTTAAGAATGCAAGATACGTTAAGCTTGTTCTGCGTAGTTCGGACCAAAAATGATAATTAAAATCTGAAAGCATCCTAGGTTAATTATAACATTTGACCATGGGTGCTGTAAAACGCTCCGGAAATTAAAAATTAAATTATTTTAATTAATTTTATTTATTGTATAGTATTCATGTAAATGAGTAAATCAAAATGTACAGTTTAACTTCAAGCGAGTTTATTTATTTCATCTTTAAACCCACTAAGTTTTTTAAGGAGTTTTATATCCTGTGAATTTGTTAATGGCACACCTACCTGCATACGGAAATTTGTTTACTATTCTAGTTCTCGGTGAAATCTGTACGATGCAGCACATGATCTCGTGCTTTTAGCATGTTCTGAATTACAAGAGCAAGACAAACACGTGCTATTCATTCTACTTAACGTGACGTCTGTGAATCGTTTGCTCATTATGCTTATAACGTACTCGTACTAACTGACGTTCTGTGGCCGTTTCGTGTGGTTAGTTTGATTTCTTGATTCATTTAGTATTAATACAGATCCGGATAATGTGAATTAGATGTTTCTCTGATTAATGATTTCGGAGCAGTAGGATGTACAAAAACCCTAAAATGGTCTTATATATGTTGTGAATAAATATATAATAAATTTTATTATATGTACAGCGGGGACTACTGGTTGTATGCGACACGCTTCCGCTTTCAATATAATGATTTTATTCAAAAATGTAATAATAATGTTGTTTTTAATAATATAAACATTTTAAAGCTGTCCATTGACTCCGATTTTACTTCACAATAACTCCAGTTCAATCCAAGTTCACTCCATACTTTTTTTCTTTTGCTCCCGTGTACTTTGCTTTTACAACATCATTAGTGTTTCGATATATAGAAGTTTATGTAAATGCACTTAAAAATAATTATATTATTTTGTTGTTGTTGTGGTGTATAATAATCACGTAATATTTTTAATATTTCAAACCTACTATGACGAATTTCACTTTTAAGCATATTTATGTTAATTTATAATATTTGAAGAATTGTGAGAAAAGTTGAAGAGAAAAAAAATTTACTCTAAACAATTGTCTATGTTTATTTAAATATAGGCTATAGTGGACTGTTAAAATCTAATAGAGAAAATATCTTGGCCGTTTTCTTAAATATCCAACTCAAGCTTGATAAAGGTAATCTAAGTGAATACGTATTATCATCGATCTCGCCTTTTATTTTCATTAATGAATCAAATTCTTTGACGTGATGGCCAATTTTTTTACTTTATCTCTTTTTTAATAATTTGAAATTATTACTTAATTTGTAGTAACGTAAACTGTTGCGCCCATGACATAAAAGCGTAGCACTGCAGCGAGCATGAAGCCATTATTATGAGTTAGCGAGCTTATCTGTGACAGTTTTAATTTCAGTCGCATCCAACTTTTGCGGTATCTGATAGTGTTACATCAAAAAGCCCTATCCATAATTTTATTAAATGCTATGCCTCTAATTTAATATTTGATAGCATTTCGTTTCAATTTTAATTTTTGAAAAGATATCAATAATTTAAATCGATGACACCGACTAGAACCGTAGTGGGTTCTACTTTACTTCATATTGCCAGGATCACTGAAATGCTTTCGGAGACATCTGTAACGCCATCAAAGCTGGGCAACGGGCCATAAAATTATACAGATTTGTTATGATTGACTATTCGTAATAACGAAGGCAGGTCATCTTACATTGGGGGATGCTTAACGTCCAGTGATACCTTCATATTGAATATTACAAAAATTTGACATTTTATACTTAATTAAACTTAGGCATTTAAACTATTGTATACATTAATAGGTACTTTATCTATAAGCTCAATAATAATTGAATCACAATGTCATCTAAATAGCATGTGTTAACGAGATCGTTATGCAGGTATTATAGCAATCATAAAGCACTTGTATCGCATTCACATCACAATTTATGCTCTGCTAGAAAGCTGTATTCGCGTAGAAGAGCACAAAGGGCTATTGGACTGTGAATAATAGGTTAGTGACAGAGTATTTCTTTAGATTAAATTTTTTAACGATGCATGTCTCACCGTTAAAAAGTTAATTTGATAATAATATCCACCTATCAGCCTATCACATATCTCCTGCTGAACATAGGTCTACTCCATAGATAGCCACAAACCTACAAAGTATGGCCCTCAGCAAACGGTATCCATCGATGGCCGGATGTTTCATCAGGTTGTTATTTCATCTAATGGATGGTCGCCTAACACTGCACTTGATAGTACAATACTGCCACTCGAGAACCTTTTTTCCCTTTTGGTTGTTGGTTCATCAAACTATATAGCCATTTGCCACTACATCTTACTGATCCGCTAGGCTCAGTCAGTACCTCTAGTCTTCAACAGATAACCTCGTTTCGGTCACGGTTATATTGCTTAGTCATCATTACAATACATCACATGTCTTCTGCTGAAAATCGAACAATGCCCAAGGGATTCCAAAAAAAAAAACACGATCCTGAGCGACCTGCATTCATTTTCTTCCTCAGTTCGTAATTCCTACTAGCAGGGAGCTGGCCTACATTTCATTTTCCGGTTAATACCAATACAATGGTACCGTTCCCGAGTACAAGCCTGTGGCTTGTACTCTTGTGTTATGTAGCTTGTACTCCGGAAACTTTCTTCGCCATCGGTTGTCGATTCTTAAAGCTATGTGGCTGGCTTATTTCCACTACATACTGATCCGTTAGTCCGGTTATCCTGCAGATATCGTCATTACAAGTCTTTCACGTAGAGAATCTTCAGACATAACCCTCTGGTTCCGTACTGTACAAGAAACCGCTGAAGGTACTGCATCCAAATACGCTGGATAAAGTAGCGGTTGTTCTCTTCTTTTTTGTTTAAGAGGAGGCAATCAGACGGCAGTCTTCGTTACGTTGTCTCTCATGAGAGATTGTTAACCATAGTTTGCACGTTTTAATTAGTAATGGCTAGTGTTTTGTATTTATTAAATATCTATTAATAGGAATATGTCCTGTCATGTATTATTAAGGCATTGAAGAAAAATTGTGACCGTTTAGTGGTGCAAGAATACCGACTAGTCCAAATCGTGTCGTAGGTATCATAAGATGTGACAGTGTAACAAACCAGGAGGAGGAGCGGCGTTTTTCTAATAACAACAACCCAATATGAAGCAATCTATAGGGGAGGCCTATGTCCAGCAGTGGATTTTCGATAGGCTGTAACGGTAATGGATAAAAATTGTAATTGTTAGTCCCAGAAATTGCAGTCTTTATTAATATAAATATTGCTCTATTCTTAGAGGTACAAGTATATACGAAAAATATTATTTCTGTGATTCAATTGATCATGACAATGATTATATCAGATTTTACATCCGCTCAACCACTGACATCCTCGTCACTGTTACAAATAATGGAATAAAAATGTTTGTAAATTTATTTACTACAACAGGAATATGTGAACGCATTCATTTGTTCAGCGAAATGATGCTTTGATCAGCGAAAAATTTTGTCGCAGCTACAGTAATTGTCTGTGGCTGTCAAAATGCAAAAATCATTGAACGCTTTTTGCACGACCCGATGATTCCATGCTTTAGGGAACGCCGAGCGGAATACGCGATCTGTTTGTATTTTTTCGTTTGAGTAAAATCAAATTTGGGAGTCGTGGTATCTGAGGAAGAGCCCTAGCAACAGAGCCTAAGCGCTTCAAATACTTTAAAATAATAGAGATTAAAGGAAATTTTGACAATTTTTTATTTTATCATAAAATACTAATGGTGTTTTAATAGGTATCTATAGAAGATTATTACTTGTAGATGTCTATGGGTCACAGCATCCATTTACCATTAGGTGGACTGTGCCCGTTTTTCACCATTATTCTGTAAAAAACAATTAATTGGTGTGCATAAAATATATTTTAATTGGATATAACGAGATAAGACTGAGTTAAACAAGAGTTAAAAAGAGTTAGACTTACTATAACCAAAAGATCTTAACGTTAGTTTGAGACTTTTGCGAGCTGATGTAGATGACGATGACTTATGCATTCAAACTCAACCGCGAGGTAACTGATTTCTACGTGCCTATAAATTCCAAAATCGGTTTTATAAACATACTCGGGTATGCAAACGTCGATAGTCTTTCAAGTTAGGGATAAAGGAGACGGGCGAAAGTTCATAGAAAGCAGGGCCTGATGTTACAGTAACGATTACTGCACTATTTTATTTATATACCAATACCATTTCAAAAAAACTAAAATGTTTACGACTGCTTCATGGTAGAAAAAAAATATAGGATGTAATTGATTCGTATGAAAATAATGTTATTGCTTACGTTACGCTTACAATGTAATACTTACACCAATGTGAGAGACATTACACTTTAAGAAAATATTTATTAGACTTTATTGTAAACTAGACTATAACGTAATTTTATGTATTGTAGGACATTCACACATAGAGGATTCAGACGCCGCAGTCCAACTAAATTCTAGAGGTTTGAAATAATTATAAAAAAGCTGAGGGAGTATGAATTAAAAACAACACAACACAATTTCTCTTTTATTGACTTATTAATCGTCCACTTCATCATAAACAAATGAAATATCGTCTAAAAACGGTGCATGCGGTATTAAATTCTCTAGACGCCTTGCCCAGCTTAGGTACCATATTATGGACATTACATGACAACAGCAACCTACAGTTCTTTTTCCTACCAAGCAATTAAAATAATACTGTTTGATAGCCCCTCCACAATTAAGAGAACTGTCAACTAAAATATATGTAAAATATGTTTTTGAGCTTAAGTATGTCTCGATTTTATTCGACCACTTAATAGCCAGCTAGAATGGTTGGATATTGACAGTTCTCTTAGTAGGTTGCTGACCGTTTCTCGACACATTTCTATTTCGTATCTCCCATCTTGTATGTGTTCTCCATAATGGAACCATACCAAATGCCTACTTAATTTGATAAATACCTAAAGATATTTTTATTAAATCACTATGTGTGAGCTGGCGAAAATCATTTAAGTTATCATTTTGCACATGTATTCTTGTAAAATCAGAAAAGAAACCGTCAAAATCCTTTATACGTAGCCAGAGTCGTTAAAGATTAGAATATTATTACACAACACAAAAACAACAGAAAATATTCACTACCACCGTGAGCTCAATGCCAAACAAAAGTAACAAACGATTTAATTGACGCTTGAGTTTTTGAACTGACGTTGACATTTTCGCTTTGTGGCCTGTTTACAACATTGATAATCGATTGTAAAATCCGATTTATTAATCTATTCAGTCAATTTATTTTTACGACTTTTTTGAAACCTTGAAGTCACGAGGAAACCATTATTTAAATATCTAACAATTTTCTTAAACTTACCTAAAGAAGAAAATACTGAATTTCTTTTTTAAGCTATTGCATAGCTTCTATCGCGGGCCTTGAGTGCGGGAAAATCCAGAAATTTCGTAACGAAAAAAACCTCACGCTCTCCGACGGGCACGGAGGTGTGGCTTGAAGGCCGTGCATTGTCTAACGATGGTCTAACGTCGTTTCTTTTCCTCAGTCTTTGTTGTCTTTGTCGAAGAGTTTTGAAATTTTGGATATGAATGAACAAAGTGCATTTATTATTAAGGCTACTCTCTCGCAAAAAGCTTGAAAAAAGCGTGCAGATGAACCAAGTTTTCGTCGACACTTACAGAGAAATTACATATGAAAAAAATAGCTAGTAATCTACATGATCTGATACATAATTTGGTTTAGCCATAATTTTTATATCGGTGTCACATAATAAATAAAAAAATACCCAAATCACCTCCAAATCGTTGAGATGAAACCACTTTACTCCTTCATTGTTTATCAAAGGAATATAAAAAAATATCTACTGCTTTGCAATACAAAATAAAATAATTTGGTTTGGTTACTTTTTAGAAATATGTATTATTTTTATGATAATAAATTAAAAATGCGTCCCGATTAAATACTGCGTCTATATCACCCCCGCATTCGTCCACGAATTCAGTGCGGGACGCATCGTGTTGCTAGGTGGACGTACGCCGCGTTGCGAGAGCTCAGCACTACGAAATAAAATCGTAAAATATTACTGCAAAAATTTAATTTTGTTAATAGTGGAGTAGGTTTTTTCTGATTCTTGTTTAATAGTAGTGTTTTATAGTTTTATTAATTATACACTTTTATTAATGTTTAAGTTTAGTTTGTAAAACATGGGGAATAAGCAGTAACGATTGAAGAGAGGTCTAAAAAAATATTACAAACAAAAGGGTATACATTTATCAAGGTAAGTTTTAAGTTTTATCTACATATTTCATAATATTAGACAGGTGCTGTTTATAAAATACCTATATTACTGTGATTTCGCCACTCTGTGACGAGACAAAGCGCAGCAAACGCAAGTGGCGGCAAGGCGCGGGCCGCGTCGTCGCATGCTGGTAGCGCATGTCTGAGAAATTAAAAAATATATATTTCGAAGAAATGTGAAGTTCGTCAACACGCATTGAGGCAGCGTGGCGGAAATTTCCTTACCTTAAAACCCTCTCAGAAATTAGAGGAGGCCTGTGCCCAGCAGTGGGACGTATATAGGCTGTAACTTTACTTTTTTACTTTTATAAATATGTTATTAGATGTGGATAGGCGTGTCGCTGCCGGAAACAAAGTCAATGGTGCCCTGAATGCATTAATAAAAAGGCAAGGCGTGGTGAAGAGTGCACGCCTTGCAGTACATAACGCAGTGTTGGTACCGACTTTGTTATATGGCAGCGAAACCTGGGTATGCCAGAAGAAGCATAAAAGCAAGTTGAATGCAGTGGAGATGCGATCTCTTCGTAAAATGTGTGGCGTTACCATAGCCGACCGAAAGCGAAACGAAGAGATTCGCAATATGGCAGGATTGAAAGATGACCTTATCACAAAAATTGATAGGGGCGTACTCCAATGGTTTGGACACGTTGAACGAATGAGTGAAGACCGAATGGTGAAGAAAATATATAGAGCGAAAGTAAATATTAAAAGGTGTCGAGGTAGACCGAGACTAACTTTCGAAGACCATGTGAGCAAATTGCTCGAAGAGGGGAGGGTCAAGAGTACTCGGATACCTAGACGTGCATGTATGAAGAAGTTAATGAACCTGAAAGAAGCGAAAGAGGTATGTAAGGATCGTGACACTTGGCGATCTGTTCTCTCTGGCTACCCCGTTAGGGATTGTGCGTGACGATAAGTAAGTTATTTTACCGACGAAAATTTTAAAGAAAAATAAAAAATAAGCAACCAACAACCTCCTAGGTCCCTAGGTGACTTGCGAGATGTCAGTGTAACAAAACAAAACGGCCCAGAAAAACAGACTTTCCAACTGATAGCTAAATCAGCACGCAACAATTTCATTGGTGCCAGTGGGGATCGAACCCGGGTTGCTCCCGTAATGTGATATAACGACATCGTCTTAACGCAATTCCTTTGTATAGTGCGACGTTGCCACTCTTATTAGTTATTCCGCTTCGTAATATTTTATTTATAGGTGATATTTTGTTTATGTACGTATTCGATAGATTCCTATAGTCTGTTTTTTTCGCAGGAGACAAAAATAACAGATCTTTATTAGATTCGTTTAGCCCAAATAATACAGTTTTTATGATTCTGGTTCAGATTAGATTTAATTTTAGACACTTAAGTTTCGTATATTGTTCAAAATAATGAAATAAATCCACAGAATCTGCAGTTACGAAAAAAAGCAATATCATTTTAGTCTCCGGCGAAAAAAAAAGATATATATCATGATTAATTTATCAACTAGTTATTCGTTTACTAAATACGAAAAAATATATAGGATTCCCCAGCCGTGATACATTACAGATCGACTATATTATCATTTATTTTACTATTGTAAATAAGTACTAATTGTAGATATTGACAGGTTTAATAGAAGTTCATTTTCTTATATTGTGACTAATAACCTAATATGACCTTGGGAAGAAACTCATTTTAATATAAGGTTTTACTGCAATGACTGCCAATGGGTTGTTAATTTCTACAATAGACCGTGGCGTATTGTTGCTGACATGAATAACTCCGAAAATATAATTTATTTACTTGATCGTGTTGAGTTTTTGTGCTTTCACTGCGAGTTTACTTTTTATGATCACTATCTTAAGGAAGAGTGCGAACTATTTATCTAATCTGTACAAAATTACTCTATACTTAACTAGATTCATTTTTGTGAAAGGCTATTTTTGTTAAATTAAGATATTATGTTTGGTTTTGCAGTTATTTGAATTACGTCGTATGACGTCAGATTATCGGTAAACTCCGACGGGCACGGAGGTGTGGCGTTGAAAGCCGTGCATCGTCTAACGTCGTTTCAGTTCGGCAGACTTCGGCACTCGGCAGACTTCGGCATGGTGTTTGTGTGCGTGCGACTAGTCGTATGCGTGTACACTAGCTGCTAACTGAATGATAAAAATTCCTGAATAACCTACATGTATTGTAAGATATTAAAAATATTTTAAACAATATTAACTTCTCATTTATACAATAAGAGAAAAAAAATTGTTTTCTTATCGGTCACCACGCTCAAAAAGAGTAACTTGATTTAATATCAAAGACTTAACTGCATAAATAAAATAAATAATTAATTATAATTGCATAAGTTGATAAAAAATGCTATGCAATAGCTTTACCGCGGCAGTCCCCGAGTGCCACACGTTTTTTTTTCTATTTTTGTATCAAAATCGATTAACTAACCTGTTTCATCCGGCAGCATTGTTTAAAAATGAAAATAACGGAAGTCAGTATTATTTTTATTTAATATTTATTTTCTTTTGCCATGATAAAACCGCTTAATATTTTATTAATAACTACAAAAAAACTGTAAAAATATTGATAAATATTTCATTTGTGTAATGGTTAAGCCCAATTTCGCCCGTCTCCTTTTAAGTGTTCTTGATACTATATTGATTAAAGACTGTCTATATCTGTCAATCTTAAGAGCTATTATACCAGCTAAGACAACAAAAGTTAGTTGCGAGCACATTGTTTTGAACAACAATTTGGCGCGTCGTATAATTACGTCGTAAGGTTTGCAATTACTGTTCACTGAAGCGTGAACACGCAATTTAATTTAAACTGTAACCTAAGCCAGTAGTGAATCACTTAAGCAATTTGTTTTTGCAAAAAAAAAAGGAGCTTATGAGAGTAAGCTTAAAATTTTTTAGACCAAGTTTAGCTCTTTAGATATATTGATGGAAAATTTATTTGCTTAAAAACATGTTACATAAGATGGTGGAATAATGTGGAACTGACATGTTTTGTCATAATTGGCATTCAAAAATTAAAATAAATACAATACATTAAGCTGATATTACACTTTAAAATTATGTCGCCATTAGTTAAAAATTATGTACAAATATTCTTGTTAGATTCAAATATTACGTACAATTAAAAACATATGCAGATTTACTCAAATACAAAGAAATCTTGAATTCTTATATAGTAAATCGTTCATTATTATATTTATAGGTATTAAATATTATATTAGACCTCTATATATTATATATGTATATATAGAGGTCAGTGTTTTAATAATTTCATTGGAGTATTCATTTACAGTTTACCGTTCATTGTCTACAATAATTCCTTAGTCAAACATATTTTTCTGGAAATTAACATATTTTTATTGAATTCGTTTCCACTAAATGATTGATTGATTTATATAATCCTTTTCTAGTTTAATGGTTTATATTTCTTATCTATCGTCAAATTTTTATAAATTTGACGGTCAAAATCGAATAAAATATAAAAAATTGGAAAATTTTCAATTTTTTTTAGTAACGTTTGATTTAATGTTTTGAAAAAATGTTTTAAAGAAATGTTTTCATTCCTGATAATATTTTCATTATTTGCACTGTTACATGTGTTCTAATAATTTTGTCATTAATATCATCAGCTCAACATTGATGACGAATTTACTAAGCAAAAGTAGCGTAACACAGAATACATAACGTATTCTGTGCTAATGACTAATTAATAACTTCCTGACTTCCTGCATCTCTTAGTAATCATATGTAATGAATTTATAACAATTCTTTAGATTATATAAATTAATTTATTGACAGTTTAATGGCGTAGTGAGGCATTACGGGGCTGTGGGCTCGAATCCCGCATGGAAAAAGTGATTGTATCGCCCACAAATGATCGTGGATTCAACATAATTAGTAATTGATATATTATTGGTACGATACATTACCGTGTTTTGGCGGTGTAAGAATATCCACTAGCCCTTATCGTCCCTATCGTCCTTTGGGTGTCGTAAAAAATGAAAAGAGGCGAGATAGAAAATTGAAATAAGTGATGAGCAGCAGCATATTCCTGATTACAACTCTCTCTAAGGTAATGCCGAAACAGACCGACTCTTCGACCACAGATTCGTTGCTACAGCGGACATCCCACTTCCCGGAGGAATGGAAAAAAGGCAAAATTATCGTCTTGCCGAAACCCGGGAAGGACAGGCGTAAAGCTTCCAGTTACAGGCCGATTACGCTATTACCACACATAGCTAAACTGTTCGAAAGATTGCTGCTAAGACGTCTCCGTCCGTGCATCCAACTTCGGGCGGAGCAGCACGGATTCAGGAGGGGTTACTCTACAGTCACACAGCTGACTAGAGTGCTGCACCTGCTTGCGGCAGAGTACAATCGCGGCCGCATATCGTTGTGCGTCTTTCTCGACATCGAGAAGGCATTCGACCGGGTGTGGCACTCCGGATTATTATATAAAATACACGAACAGACCAGTGTCCCCCCTGCTATGTTGCGGCTAATGGTGTCCTTCCTGGAAGACAGGAAGTTTTACGTCTGCATAGAGAACGCCGAGTCCGCAACAAAATCCATCAGAGCTGGCGTTCCACAGGGCAGCTGTTTGTCTCCAGTCCTGTACGCGGCTTATACCAATGATATACCTACATTGGCAGGCAGGCTGCAAGAATGGGAGGACGACGTTGAGCTGGCGCTATATGCGGACGGTAGCGCCTATTTCACCTCGTCCAGAAGAGCCCGTATAGCCACTGCCAAAATGCAGCGTCTGCTGGACCTGCTGCCACCATGGCTAAATGAGTGGAGGATGGTTGTCAACGTTGGTAAGACAACCGCTCTGCTCACTCGTCGCCTCAGGAACTTACCACCACCATTGACTCTCAACGGCCAGGAGATAGCGTATGAGAAGGCCGTGACTTACCTTGGGTGCCGGATCGACCGGGCGCTGCGCATGACTGCGCACGTCGACTTCGTCGTCCGCAAAGCCAGATGTGCGCGGGCGATGCTCCGTCCGGTCCTGGCATCTAAATTACCATTGAAGACTAAGATCCGGATATACAAGATGTATATACGGACTATTACCACCTACGCTGCTCCGGCCTGGTACGCGCTCCTGAGCATAACCCAGAGGCGGCGACTGCAGGCCCAGCAGAATCTGACATTAAGGACAATTGTCGGAGCAGGTCGTCACGTCCGGAACGACGTAGTAGCGGCCGACTTAAAAGTCGAGAGCATCACAGACTTCGTGGCCCGGATGGCGCGCGGCATGTTTGACCGTGCCGACAACGGGCCACACGAACACCTCAACGGCTTTGCGCCGTTGCACACTCGGCCACCGCACGGGCGACCTCTTCCAAGAGAACTCCTCTCTATATCGATTAGAGAGTTGAGTAACAACCCACAATGCCGCTGAAAGGCCAACTTTGACTTTCAACCGGATAACCTCTCCTTTTTCCGTAGTAGGATAACTACGGAAAAACTATCACTCTACATAATATCGGATACAGACAACCTCCTATTTTTCCGTAGTCGGGTAAATGACTATGGAAAAAATATTAACCACGTACGGACACTCCGGTTATAGAAAAAGCCACCTATAATATAATAGGTGAAGAAAATGACTGCCCCATAGTAATGGGGCATGGGGATCGTCCGGGTAATGGGGGCTACCCCGAGGCCCGATACCTGTATTGCATCTCGGTGCAATCAGACGACAAACTGGCTCGTTGCTACAGCAAATCCCCTCCACAGAGATCGTGATCCTCGGTGATTTTAATGTCCACCGCGCCAGATGGCTTGGTTCACGTTCAACCGATTATACGGGGAGATCTGTTCATGATTTTGCCTTGGCATATGGTATGACACAACTGGTTCCTTCGCCTACGCGGATTCCAAATGTGGAGGATCATGCACCTTCCCTGTTGAATCTTCACTTACCGCTCACCTCTCCTCCGGACGGATATCGAATTTCCGTCGATGCGCCTTTAGGCTCCTCGGACCATTGTCTTGTCCGGAGTATGGTGCTACTCACGCCGAAATCGCGGTTGCATTCTGCAGTCTACTTCCGTGTTTGGCACTACAGGTCAGCTGATTGGGATAGGATGCGGTCTTTCTTTGCATCCTACCCTTGGGGGATGGTTTGCTTCTCGTCGAACGATCCCGTTGTTGCTGATACTGTCACTGATGTGGTTCTTCAGGGTATAGAATTTTTCATTCCTTCCTGATGCCCGTCGGAGGCAAATCTCAGCCATGGTTTGGTCGCTCCTGTAAAATAGCATAATGATATAAGCGGGAGTGCTACCAAGCCTGGGCTGACGCATCAATGTTCCGGGATATAAATACCAGCGCTCTAAAAAAGAAGTAAAATTCCGCTTCCAGGTCCTTCAAAAGAGTCATTCAGTCAAGTCAAGTCAGAGCACGCAGGCAGAATTGGCGAGAAACTAGTTCGCCTTCCTTCCGGAACCCGTGCATTGCATGGTCTCTTGCCAAGGTTGTCCAGGGGAATATCTATCAGCCATCTCTTCCATATCTGCACAGGGAGGACGACTCACTGGTCCATGCCCCAAAGGTGAAAACCGATCTGCTAGGCTCTTTCTGTGCATCCAACTCAACTCTTGATGACGGGGGGGAAAAGCCGCCGACCATCCCGCGGTGGGAAAGCAATCCTCTCCCTGGACATCCACAAGTCGAGTGGGCCCGACGGTATCCCCCCGATTGCGCTGAGAACGTATGCTTCAGAGTTGTCACCGGTCTTAACGCATCTTTTCCGGTACTCCTACTCCCTAGGCGTAGTCCCAAAATCATGGAAGACGGCTTTCGTCCACCCGATCCCTAAAAAAGGCGGCCTCAGACCCGTCCAACTAAAGGTCCATCGCCATAATCTCCTTGTTCTCCAAAACAATTCCCATCCATCCATCCAGTCAGCTCATGAGGTACCTTGAGGATCACCAGCTGATTAGTGATCGACAATACGGTATTCATCGTGGTGGATCAGCTGGTGATCTTCTGGTCTACCTGACTCATGGATGGGTGGCGGCGGTAGAGTCCAAGCGGAGGCATCGGCCGTTAGTTTGGACATTGCAAAGGCCTTCGATCGGGTTTGGCACAAAGCGCTTCTTTCGAAGCTCCCTTCCTATGGGCTTCCCGAGAAATTTTGCAATTGGATAACCAGCTATCTTGCAGATCAGAGTATCAAGGTCGTTGTAGACGGTGCAAGCTCCGATTACAAGCCTATTAATACTGGTGTTCCACAAGGCTGTGTGCTATTATGAACGCTGTTTGTGATAGCATAGCATATGTTGCAAACCGGCAACTTTCATTGCTATGCAGATGGCAGCACTGGTGATGCTCTGTACACTGGTCGTGCCAATATTTCTCGGGAAAACGTCTCCGAGTACCGGGACAAACTTGCGTCTGAAGTCGAGTCTTTGCTGAACAAAGCCTCGGATTGGGGGCGACTAAATTTAGTTCAGTTTAACCCTCAGAAGACACAAAAAACAAAACTGAGAAGATACGACAAAAGAACCCCCTTGTCGTATCTTCTCAGTTTTAAGGCACTCCCCTTACTTACTCCCTTGTTGCTTCAGCCAGTATCGGAATCCTCGGCCTCGACATATCGAGTGACGTGCAGTTTCGTGGTCACTAGGAAGAGAAGGCCAAATTGGCCTTTAAAATGCTTGACTTGCTCAGCAGAGCGGGACATTATTTCATACCCGCACACCGCCTGCAACTTTACAAGGCGAAGGTTCGGCCGCACAGGGAATAATGTTCCCATCTCTGGGCTGGGGCTCCCAGCCAGTCCCAGTGCCAGCTCCTTTCACTTGTCCGCATCCAGCTCAGAGCGGCTCGAATCTTCGACGACCGAGTGCTTTCCGATCAGCTCGATTCACTGGCGCAGAAAAGAGCTTACTCCTTTCTAAAGGGCCGGCAACGCACCTGCAATTCCCCTGGTGTTGCGGATCTTCATGTGCGGCGGTAGTCACTTAACGTCAGGTGAACCGTATGCTCGTTTGCCCTCTCTTCTATTAAAAAAAATCTCAAAATAATTAAAAACTGCGATTACCAACCCGCTATCCAAGCGTGGTAACTATGGCATAATCCGCCCTATGAAGCAATCTGTGCGAGATGCCAACGTTCAGCAGTGGATTTTAATAGGTTACTAGGTATACTGTAATGTATGGATGATATAAAGGTGGATTTAAAATATTTTAATAATCGACTGAAAGTCCAATATTTTAATAAATTAAAAAAATATTTTAATAAAAATATTACAGAAATCTCTTTTTAAAAGTGATATCTTAATCGAGTCAAAGACGGTTATGCTACAGGTACTGCAGCATGGCATAGATATGCGTTACGTGGATGACCCTCATGCTATCGCATCCACGTTGCCTTCCACTTAACCTACTATATTTCAGAATAAATGGAAGGTCTCCGAACACTGTTCATCGTTTACGGCTTTTGGGAATAAACTGAGCTGTTGCAATTTAATTCTAGCATGCTCTATGCAAAAATATATGAATTGTTAACCAAACACATGTAGTTTGGATATCAATCAATCAAATCAAGTGAAAGCATCATGCGCACATGACGGCACATTAGATATGCTGCATTAAAGTCTAAGCTTTACAATTAATAAAGTAGAGCGATATAGGGAACCTGGTTACGTTCCGAATGGAGATCCTGGGACCCCTCATATCCGCTGATGGTGACCACTGTGGGCTTTTAGCCGATAGGAATCCGGCATAACCTTTTCGTTGCCCAGCAGCGAAATGTATCCATGAAGATTTTCCCACGAACAAAAAGGCTTGACAACATAAATAAACTTTTTCATTAAAATTTGTCATAGTAAAAGCTCTGTTTGATTAAGATAAGTGTCCCCTCGGGTTGTGTCAAAGTTTGCTATTATATTTGTTTTTCAACTTAGCGTTTTGATAATTTTGTTTTGCTTTTTCGCTGTTGTCATTATATTTCAATTTTTAAAGTGTATGAAGATTCAGCATTGTGTAAAAAACTCAATACAATATTTATATAAGTTCTTCTTGGTAGGTATTAGTTATTTTAAGAATAATATTTAAGTAAAATAAAATCACAGATTTAATGGGCTTATAACAATTCTGCGACTGAGGCGTTAAAGCACAATAATTAAAACATTTTTACTTTTACTATACTTACCTACTTAGTGACCAGCATTGGGTTTAGATTATTGTTAGATTTATGACCGTTACAACTTAATCCGAAAATTAAAGTTTGCTAGATTTCTTATGCAAGTAACAGCAAAAGCAAGCAAGTAAAGTTGAAGCGACAGTAGCCTAATGGCAGGGCGCTGACCGCGAACTCAAAAAGGTCGTGGGTTCGAATCCGCCATTCGACTACTGTCGTGAACCACTCGTAACACAAACAATTTAAGCTTACCACGAGTGGTTAAGGGGAATATTAGTAATGCTTAGAGCATTGTTAATATTCTTTAAAAAAAAAGTAAGAGTATCAAACTAGTACGCAATCCACATGGTAAATGGATACTGTGGCACACAAATAATTTAATCAGTTCTCGATTAAGAATAAAATGCAGATGCGTTTTTGTCCCTAAAATAAAATGTCTTGTTTTAAGAAAAAGGTTCCCCGGTTCTCATCACCCGGAATACGGCAGCGTTATGTACAGCTATTGGTCGATGGTATTTTGTGAAAGAGTGGTTATCCTCTAGTCAATCTGGACCTTCTCTACTATGTTCGTAATAGCAATTAGATTTAAATGTAATTAGAGCTATTATGTTAATTACTCAGAGCGCGTAACACAAGTTTTTGCAATTGTTTATTTCTAACTGTTTGTTCAAAAAGTTTTTTTATTTACGCAATGTTACAGTAACAGTGTCTTTGAAACACGTCACGTTATATAATATGTAACAAATACCCTGTGGTCCCCGTAAGTGCGTTATCAGAATCAGTATTCACTTCTATAGAAATAGCTCTACTTCAGAAAACTCAGCTATAAAAAAATTAATTTAAAAATAAGTTTTATTTGCAAATTGTATGTAGTTTTATTAGCTCTAACTTACATGCTCATCGGTATAACAGTGTCTTCGACAATATTCTTACTCCCGGGCCCATTCAGAGGTACCAAGTTAAACTACTTACAGTTGGTGTATTAACGATTTGTTTAAATTTAATTTCATACAGTAAAATGCCCCAGAGGTTGTAATAATTCTGAGCATGGATCAAATTTGATTTTTTTTTTGGGTAGTGTAGTAGTGCGAAGAATACATTAATTTTTACAAATTATGAAATTTTAGTGCCCTCATGAAACAATCAAGAGAAGGGCTCAACTTTTTATACAATAAACTGCAGTACGTGTATGAATTGTTTTGACGCTCGCGGCCTTTATGATTATGCGAGTGCTTTGTATGCAGCTGCCGCAGTGAACGTGCCGCTTATTTGTAATTTGTGTTTTTAGGTTCATGAAAATCGGAGTAGATTAAGTCTTTATTCAAAACTAGGAACAACTTGCAGCATGATATTTTGATTTTTAATTTGGTGGACACTTTGGTGTTCTTGATGATTAAATTAAGCACAATTATAAAATGCTGTTTCCATACGTGAGTTTAAATTAATCTTTACAAGTCATAAAAATTTAAACTGACATTTTAAAGTTCAAGCATAATATTAATAGAAAATTTTTTTTTACAGGTTTTGGTATAATATAATCTCTTGTTTGTAATTAATCAAACTTTTTGCGTATTTAGCGCAAAGATTCTGTGATGACAATGCTATTACTGGTTGGCGGTTTAAAAAAATGGGATGAAGTCTCATAATTTTCGATAGTCAAAAGCATGGAGACAGGCTTGGTGATGGACAAATTGCTGCAGCCAGTTGCTATATTTTTGATTAAGATGGTAGATCTAGGTAGAAGACACTTCACACATTGTCACACTACTACAACTATTTTTCCTCACCCTGACGTGGTTGATCTTCGAGACACGTATCTCCGCGACGTAAGCGTTCTGACCAACCATTTTAGAATTGTGAAGAAATATTTCTTTAATTGCATTAAAATATTTCTATCCGCATCTCTTATAGTACTTCCTCGTAGCCACTCGTTATAAATTCGAGTTTATGTCTATCTTTTAAGGTCGATATTAAAAGCTAGCTATCAAAAGATCAATCTTTTTTCGCTTAAAAATCGACAAAGCATAATGCTTTAAACAAAACGACATCAGTATTTCCAGTAGTCTTTACTTAATCAAAACACATAAATATTATCTTTTTACCCATGACTTTTTAAGCTTCACTTTTTTAAATTCACCGAGATAACTACATCCGGACTTACTCATAAAATATACATCTGTTTAGGAAATCCTTAAAATTTTCTCTCTCTCTTTTCACTAAATTACGATTTATTTTGAGTTAATATTTATGGTTATATCAATATATCAATTTTTGAATTAATATTAATATAATAATATTATGAATTAAGCCGAACTGTTGGTAAGTGAGTGATAGTAAACGCTAGAAGGTAAATCGCACTGTATTAGCGTAACAAAAGCCTACTTACTCTTGCCTTGTGGATGTTACCCAGATTACAATTAGACGGAAAGACAGACACCGGTAAATTATCTCCCTCCTTTGCTCAAATCATTACAAAAGACGAAGCAAACAATTAATGGAATTAAGCATGAATGAATACTCTCCGACCGCATGGTTGTCTGTTGGTGGAAAGGAATTAAGGCATGTAATTTCCTGGCACAAATTTTACAGTTCCGTTTTTTTTTAAATCGTTTAGCCAATAACACTACAAAACGACTCCAACTAAGCTTTTGAATACTTGTGCTAGGATTGGTACACAACACTAGTCAAATAGCTAATTCGCATTCATGACTTTTTAGTTTCGGGTCCTTAACTATTATGCTACAGTCGCTTATGTCAAGAAAAGTAAGTTGAATGATTTCTTATATTTACGCGAACACTACACATTGAAATAATACTAGTTTTTACGGATTTTATCGCGTATTTTTAACTATAAATACCCGACGTTTCGAGCGCTTTACAGCACGCATGGTCACGGGAGGACTGAGATGTTCAACGTCCAAATGTCGTAGTTAACAGCGGTTACCATAGATAAAAAGTAAAGTAAAGTGTAGATCGGAACAAAAGTTAAATTTTTCACAATAAGTTGAATTTTAGTTTATGCTATTGCTTATACACTCAAAATATAACAAATACCTACAGGCGACTCGTAAGCATTGCAACGTTTGCGGTCTGTCTACGTTCATTAATTAATTAATGTACGAAATAGAATATTCTGTAACTGGCAAGTTTTGACTTTGCTAATTGCCAAAAACGGTACATGTTAATTATTTAGGCTGTTAGGTAAATCCGTCCTATTTATGTATTATGTAAATACAATCGATAATATTAAACTTATGGCGGTTTTACGACAAATTTTATATTAAAATAATATAGTAAAGTGAAAGTATAAACGTATAATAAACTCGTTCGTGGTAGCTTACAGTTAAGCTTACGACAGAGTTGCCGTGTCGCTCTTGTGCGGGTTGACGGACTGATGGCCAAACACTCAAAAGCTACTCAATTTTAGGATGTCCTTAAGTCTCGTTGTGCCACAGTTATTTTAACTTAAGACGATTGTAAAACTGTAAATTTTCATACAAAAAGCGATAACGTTTTTCCTCCCGTAAAAATAGTCTAATTTTCATAACTTTAGGAAATGTTGTAGATATAATAAAATACTCGGTCCGTGCATTTTTATTTTAGTGAAATATTGCGTACAATATTTATATTGTCTTATAGTACAATACTTCTATTATTAGCATCTATGTATCTATATTTTTGACTTAAAACTTGCTCGAGCGTTTTTATTTTTTTTTTAAATAGACTTAAGTGAATTACTAAAATAATTAAGGTATAATCAGACCTAAATGAATGTATACTGAATCTAATGAGACCAAAATTGTCTCATTTCGTAAAGGTTTAGGGGGTGAAAACGTTATCGCTCGAAACAATATTTTAAAAAGAAAATGTAGGCAATTACTTCCAACATTTGCAACTCTTTCTATCGTACGACGGCAATACAGATGATGATTTGAAAATACCTACTCGCGCTGCGTATCGGCACTTCACAATCCTTTTTAAGTGGTAAAGGCAGCACGAGACTTAACGGCTTCTTAAAATTGCACAGCTTCATAACCTTTCAGCTGCGGAGACTCTAACCGTAATACTCCGTTGACTGCGGAGCTGTTTAATAAAATGGACGGTTGATTGGGCCCAATCCGTTTAAACACAAATATCTTGAATTTGGTATATCGAATACTATAATATGTATACATTTCTGAATTCTCTATGAAATTTCCTATAAACGAGTACATATGTTTATAAAGTTTTAAAGTAATTAATATTACTAAATATAATATTATCAGCATGTTAGTTCTAAGATAGCAGTTTGCTTCATACATATTAAAAAACGATTTTACACGTACTTAATAAGATAAAACACAAAATGAGATTACAAATAAGAAGGTTACTTACCCAGCCATTGTTTTAACACAATTCACCACACAATAAATATAAATTAATACAAAATAATTACAAACAACTTCGTTGTTTGCGCGCGTCAATCATGGCTGACTCAAGGACCGGACGACATTTAAGAATGATTTAAATAAAATATACTACTAAAGTGTGTAAAGCTGTGAGGTTTTTATGCTAGCCTTTTTTATCCTATACACATTGACATACGGTAGAATGAGTTAGAAATAGCACATAATGCTTTGTTTCTTCATTAAAAGAGCGGGTAAAAAATGTCTAACACTTGGACGCCCGCAGTCAACGGAGATATTTTCGTGTCCAAGTCTTGGACATCCGCAGTTGAGAGGATAAGCAGAAAACTCCAGTCGCGCGTCTGTGTTGACCTATTGAAAAAAAGACTGCTCTATCGGTTTAGTGATCATAAGCGCGACAATCGTGTAATCCTGAGTCGGGCCATTATGCAGTTTTACTGTATAAAAATTATCAGGACCAACCCAGATTCAAGAAGGAAGGAATCCAGATCGTGCGGGGATACCACACATTTTCGGTTGTGGCACCGACCATCCTAGTTCGTTTTCCACCTTTGGACATATTGATGGACATGGACGTGAGTTTGTACGACCAGATCCTTGTCCTCCACAAGAGCGGCGGGAGTGAGTCAGATGAGGCGTTCTACGGGTTTAAGCGGCAAGAACGACTTAACGCATTCGCAACGTGGCGCACTTATGTTTGTGAGGAGCGTTATGCGTTGTTAAAGCAACGCTCCTGCATTTCAAAGCCTGGATGCACAAACAGGTAGGAAGACTCACCTAGATACTTTCACAGATAATTGCCGGGCACCAGTACTTCGGTGATTATTTGTATAAGATCGGACGTGAAATGACGACGAACTGCTTCCACTGCGGTGCGTGGGACTAAGACTCCGCGACCCATAGGCTCGAGATATGTCCAGCATATGTCCCAAGCTACCTTCTGGGAATCTATTATGATTCAGAAGAAATCTGCTGCGCGGGATTGGCAACGGACGGATCCCGCTCGGAAACGACGTCACCAAGGCGTAACTCACGGGCCTCCCATTGATGACAGTGTTCTCCTAACACTAAAAGGGCCTCCGGTGCTACGGGCGCTTGGGACGTGGCCTCCGAACGCCTAGAGATGTAATGCCCAAACCCCGAGAAGGACGATGTTTCATGGACGGAAGCACTGTGAGGGTGCCGGGAACAGAAAGGACTGCACCCGGGACTGCCGGGACGTGCTAAAATAATAAAGCAAAGCGAGAGAGGGGTCCCGGTTGCGTTCCGAACGGAGAGTCCGCAACCACTTTTTATGCAGATGGTGACCACCGTGAGGTTTTAGCTAGTAGGAGTCCGGCATAACCTTATCCTTGCCCCCACAGCGAAAGGTATCGATACGATTTGCCCACGATAAAATAAGATCCTGATAGTTAGCGGTCACACACCTGATCTCATTCCAGTTCGGTCGGATTGCCGTTCAATTGGACAATGAGGGTGATGGAATAAAGAATGCAACTTTGTCTTCGTGAAGACTGGCGCTCGTAACTGACAATCAGTCTGAAGGATATTAAATATTTTACGAGTATTGCTTCGCTTACAAATAAGTATTGGAAACGCATCACGTTTGTAAATTCTATAAATTATTCATTTAGTTATTTATGAAAGATATCTTAAGAAAACGAAAAACTAGTTCTTATTAGTAGCCTCCTCGTCTGAGTGTACACGTTACTAAGAACTACACGAAAACAAAACAAAAAATAATCATTCTTAAAAATTATGTTAGCTGCGATGGTAGACGAAAATTTTCTCACCGAATAAACGTTTTTTTCTTTCGAAAATTGCCGTAACAAACGACTTTACAATCCATCTAATGGTAAGTGGCAGGCAGCCTGCAGCCGATGGATACTGGAAGCTGATGAACTACTTCAATGACTAAAAACAAATAATTTATTTTAGAAATATTATACCGGAACACTAGAATGGCATTGTTGCTTGACGGCAGAAATAGGTTAGAAGGTATTACCAACCCAGACGAGTTTTTATCAAAACAGGAATCTTACCATCTTGAAATTAAACTGGAATAGAATGGATTAATAATTACAGACGGAAGTTTATTAAATTCCAATACGCTTCTTACAACAAGGGATTAGGTATTTTATCTGTTGAGACATAATATATGTATATGTATATGTATAATATTAATATATGTATAATATTAATATAACAAGGGTCGCTGCATAAAGCTCAGTATATTAAAAGGTCATCTCATTTCATACGTGGTAGAGCTACGCTGCAGCTATATTATGGGCAGCACGAACGAATGGGTCGGCTTGACCGGGGAAGGACCATTCCCTCACAGAATACCAGCGAAAATAGTAACTTAATGCTGCTGTGTTTCGTATGGTGAGTGTAGAGATCCGGAGACCCCGTTTACTGGAATGGAGGCCACCTTAGTCCTTATTGGTGACAACGCATCTGCGTTTTGATTCTGAATCGATGATAAATGTAGATGTCTATGGGCCACAGCATCCACTTGCCATGAGGTGGATTGTGTGCTCGTTTGTGACCCTTATTCTACAAAATATTATCATAATGCACACCAGTAGCTTTGTACAATCAATAGGTCTGTATTTCATTGTATTAATTAAAAATCAAATATCATTGATTTAATAAATACTCTAATGATAACTATTACTTCTAATATATTTTAAAATTAGCACCAGTTTGATGTGTTGCGAGGCAAATGTAATCGGCAGTATGCATAAAAAATACTCAATAATAACTCTGGATTACCTCTGTAATCCAGAATTTTTTATTCATGTTCCCAAAATTAAACACGTATAATTTAATAATGAAAAGTGGATAACAATCTTTATAAAAAAAACCTTAATATTTTTTCTTCATTAGTCCAAAAATCCACTACTACTATAAGCCATTTGAATCCAGAATCTACATACATACATACTTCTACGTATACTGTCGAACAGTCGACACGAACTTTATTTACTGCAGTGCAAAACAATACAACAAATGATGTAACAATTTTATCTAGATTCTTGTTATTACTATTATAATACGAATATTTTTAGTACAAGTCTAATCAATTCGAATACTTAATGTATTATAATATGAATATGAAAAAAAGGAAGTAAGTGCATCCATGTTTATCGGTAACTAAAAATCACCTATTTTAATTGCGGTGTAGAACGACTAGCTTCTTTACATTATACAGTGATTATCAGCGGCATTTTAAAATTCAGTTTTAGGATTTAGTTAAGTCTTGCCTTATCTGATGACGTCACGTTATAACGTCATATGTATAATTAAAGCACGCGCATTTACGTTCCCTTGTTAATTAAATCGTGATTAGAATTTATAAATTGGTTAAGTAATATACGCCAAGCTCGTTAAATAATATATTTGTTCATCAGACCGGGCCAGTATTTCATGCCAGCTCACCGCCTGCAACTTTACAATGCTCAAGTTCAGGCCGCACATGGAATACTGTTCCCGTCTCTGGGCCGGGGCTCCTCAGTGCCACCAGCTTCTTCCATTTGATCGCATCCAGCGGAGAGCATTTCGAATCATCGGCGACCGAGCTCTTTCCGATCGGCTTGACTCACTGGCACTGCGAAGAGATGTTGCATCTCTTTGTGTATTTTATCGCATTTACCACGGGGAGTGCTCTTAGGAATTGTTCGGACTAATTCCAGCCGCACAGTTTCACCATCGCACGCGCCAAAACTCGCGATACCATCCACATCATCTGGATGACTGACGCTTCACGACTAAGCGATTTAAAAGAAGTTTTCTTCCTCACACAATTTCCTTGTGTAATCAACTACCACCAGAGATTTTTCCGGACCGATACGACTTAGGGACCTTTAAGAAAAGAGCCTATTCCTTTTTAAAAGGCTGGCAACGCATCTTCAATCCCCATGGTGTTGCAGCTGTTCATGTATCAATTACCATCAGGTGCGCCGTATGATCTTTTGCCCCCTCTCCTATAAAAAAATTAAGTATTTTATAGGGTAGAGCCATGCTACAGCTGTGTTATGAGTTAAGCATAAATGTGTCGATTCCTCTTGGGAGAGACTGTTTGCCAATAATACTGGGCTAAAATAGCAGGATATTTCTAATTGTGTTTCGTAGTGTACGTGACGAACTGGAGGCCATTTTGACTGACATCGAGGTATTTAAACCTAAATCACAATGGTGACCCATGCATTTCCACAACTTATCATTAATTAAGATGTAATAATTTATGATGAGCAACAGATTATTTTCAGAACTTTTGTTAGAAGAAATGGTCCTAAGGACCGAAAATGTTAAGGTTGTCTGGATGTAGTAGAGTTCTCCAGCACGAACGGATTAGATCGACTTGAGAAAGACCACGCTCGTACAAATACCAGCGTAAATTAGGATCATAATGCTGCCGTGTTGCGTGTGGTGAGTGACGAGAACCGAACACTCTTTATATTGGTAACGAGGTATTACATCTAAGTCCTCAGGAGTGACAATGCATCTGCATCTTGATTCTTAATAGATGATAAATGTAGGTGTCTAGGGCAACATTAATGTTAGAATTTTTGTTGTCAGTTCTTGTATATTGTATTATTTGAAATCGCCTGTTCTTCAAAAGTGTTTAATACATTTTATTTTGTTTCAGGTAAGAAATTGTGTGAAAATATAACTGACACAATAAAGTGAAAATAAAATTCTTTGTCACGTTCTCCGTAGTTATAAATCAAGTAAGTAAATATTTATTTTATGGTAATGATCGAAAAATCTTTTAAATTCAAAGATGAAAAACGGAGTAAAATATTGTGACCGTTTTGTGTGCTTTGTCATGAACATTTATCAAAAGGCTTTAAAATCTATTATACTAAAAAGAAACGTTGCAATTTTACCTTTGGTGTGATCTACGAAAATATATCTTCTTTATAACGGGAAAATGACTACGCATACCCGCTTCTCGGGGGCGAGAACCAGTCATATCGGACTTGCACCGACTAAAACACCATGGTTTTCCACTCTTGCTGCACATGGGCACGGCTACGGAAACGCTTATGTACGTATCCCCAGCTCCATCAATGTTGGCCTCCCATTAGCAGCCCCTCTTCATGAGAGGGACACCTCCCCTTATTCCTCCGCAGGTGAACACAACACAAGGCGCACTGCGCATTCCTTTACGGTCTTCATCTCCATCCACGCAACGAATCTGTTAAGCGGAGGCTACGGGTTAGAAAAAATGAGTACCCTTAAGTCCCTAGTCTTATAGTTTTGTCGTCGACGACGTTTCGGCATCTAATATTAGGAAAAGCGACATCTCACATAACGATACTCCTCTTCTTCGCGGCTTCACCATCATTGCATCAGTAATGGAGCACATTAAATCTATTTTAGCATTTATTTGTCACAGACAACGCTAAGATAAATCGTAAATTTACTCTAGTGTGCTGAATTTATAGAAAATTCTCACATAAATTCATTTACACTATATTGAATGCGGAAATTGACGAATTATTAGGGGCTGATTTCGTTTACCTATATTATTAATTTGATTGCTATGGGATTAACTTTGTTAACTTCGTTACGTAAGTTATAGCCAGATACTGACTGTTTACCTGGTTGGTATTATGGAAATCCTATTGCAAAATTAGGTCTTACATATTAAATGCACGATAACGTTCGTGATTTTCTTCCATTGCTTGTTGAAATTTTCATAGAGAAGGCCTAGGGCGTGATGCAACCTTGCCCTTTACGATATAGTTTGTTTAATCTAATAAGCTCAATTTTTTAGTTTTTCTTTAAACATAGTATTAGTTTAATTGATAAGCCTGCTTTTAGTTATTTGCTTGGCAAACTGATTGTGTAGGTAATCTTTATATATGCAGTAGTGATGATGTACTTCAAACCGAATTTCAGTCACTGCGGCCAGTCTCAACGAAAACTAGCCATTTATGCGCATATAGGTGATTTTCTTCAAGATAATAGTATAATTAGTGTACTCTCTATTCCACTTTTATAGTCCGATAGGACAGCATTCAGTACTACCGAGAGAGATCAGGTGTAAGGCCAACGGTTTTACGTGCTTTCCGTAGTGGGTGAAGCACCGCCAAATTCATGACTCCGAGCTGCTATTGAGAACCACGTTATCAGCAGTCGTGTTTACAAACTTCTAGACTAATGTTGTAGTCATATATCTATATTCATATTGGAATTATTTATAAAGTCTCCAATATTAATACCTAGTAAGGCAGCCAATCGTAAACATAAAAAAATTCATTTAAAATATTGCAATTTTAAGCTGCGAAAACGCCAGGAAGGGTTACCGTTTGTTTAAAGAGTTATTAAACCTTCATATTCTAAAAAGTATACTTTTTGGTCTATGAATATAATACTATAAGAATTTGGGACTCCTTGAACTTAGGTAGGCCATTTATTAATTCCTCGTGGTGTAATGGTTATAAGCTCTCGTTATTGCCCCAAAATAATATTTTGTCTATAGTAAATCAACAATCACAACACTTACATATAATGTGCCTCAGGCGTATTCTCTTTCATATTGTCTATTTTATCGTCCAATTACCCATGTCCAATGTAATGTTAAGACTTAACACCAGAGGAAGGTAAGGGTATAGTATCAGAGCAGTTACAGCATAATCAGACCGAACAAAACAGAAACCACACAAAGGGAGCTTTACTTTTTTTAAATATAAAATAGAACTTGAATAGAAAATTTTCAAAATAATTTCAAAGGAACAATTCCATGGCCTATCTATCGAATTCACTTTAATATATTGAGAAAATCATATAAATAAAATATAAAATAAAACAACTCATTTGTATTATTAATAGGGTGACTCGAACTATGAACGTGCGAAGTATTTTGGAGTAGAAAGCTTGCGGCAATTGATAACCGTAATTGAAACGCAGACCACGTGACCTGCCCCCTTTTCTATTCTCCTCTATTAAATGAACCGAAAGCGGAAACGAGTTCGATATTGCAATTGACTTACAATTTTTTCATTCGGTAAAATACTCATGCATCACGGGCGACTATTAGTATTAGTATTTTATAACTACCGTCTCACATAGGGGGGCAGTGTTTACTCGGTCTTGGTGTTCATATATCGTTGTAAAATAATAATAACATTTACTTTTTCGTTCGTGAGTGTAATATGGTGAATATCTATTTAAATACTTACGTTATTATTTTTTATTTTTGAACAAGTTGGCAGTAATTAATTAGGTTTATTGCTGATAAGATTGTAACCTTATCAATTTGTGTTAAACATTATATTGGAATGGCAAAGTTAAATATAAGAACTCTTGACTAAACTTTTTACCAATGAAAGCACTTATTTTTAAAGAAGTAGGGATCATTGGATGTTTTGATTTATTGAGTTATTATGTATGTGATAAGTAACTAGGTATCTAATTGTTTGTCTGGGCATTACATATTAGTCCTAGAGGGCCGCATCTAGATTTATTTGATTAGAGTTGGTGATTAGAGTTGCAGGTGTCAATATCTATGGACGCTCAGCCGGCAACGATCTAAGAAGAAATATATTTAATGTTTGCTACTGATATGAAGCTAATATTTTTTAGAAATACTAGTTCTTTTTTAGGGTTCCGTGCATCAAAAAGATAAAACGGATCAGTGAAGACCTTTCTCTTAGGAACGGGTAAATTAATATTAAATACTAAAGTCTATGCTTCTTTACAGGTCTAAAAGTTCAAGAATCTAAGTCGACGCAATCAAAAAAGATAGTGCCGTTTATTTCGCATATTTTGATACTCGTTAAAACCCATAGGGTACATCCCGTTGAAATTTGGCAAGAAGCTAGGTATCTAAAATTAAAGGGAAAAATCTGAAATCTTTGTTTTAGCATCATTGATTAATTATTTTCAACATTTTCCTGTAACGTTACGCACGTTGTTATTATGTGTGAGCGTGATCTTTCTCTAACAAGAAGTAGAAATCATCCATATCACGGCTTTACGGGTATATATTGGCAATATAGAAGCAGTTGAGTGGGACTGTTTATCACGGCTTATATTGAATCTAAGCCCGTTTATCTTGCGAATACAAGTCGCTACTATGTAACAAACGTTTGTAATGCTAAATTAATGTTCGACAACGCTTAGGATCTTTGAATAACCTCCGGATTCTTAAAACGGCAGTCCATATCCATTTTTGATTAAAAAACAGTTTAATATGTTTATAAATAAGGATAATATTTTTATAACAGATTTATTAAACGTTAGAATTTATTAATTTTATTCGTACTGATTCTAAAATATTTCAAATTACTAGTATTCTATTTTATTATAAGTTTATCTAGTCTAATTATAGTTGAAACATATTTTCCTTATTTCACTATTACGGTTTTGTATCTCTAAAAGGAAAAAGGGACTCATCACTTTATTGTCCTTTCGTCTGTCCTTTTGACAAAACCTTTTTTAAGTAACGGCTGTAATTATCAAGTTGAAAATAATATCAAATATTAAACTCTAATGTCGAGCTTGTAAATCAACGCAATAAAAAAATAATTTGCAAACTCACTCATTGACGCCTTTTAGGTACTCGACTTTAGAATGTATTAGTAATGCAGGTTGTAAAACTTATAGGATACCAACGGCAAATTTAAATGGTGACCTCAGTTGTAACTTTACTTACCCTTTAAACTTTTGATATTGCCTATATTTTTGTTTGGTTTGTTGCAAAAAAAGCTGTGTTCTTTAGTCTGGTTGATCTAAATTTTGATTGTTTGCTGGTAAACGCGCTTTAGAAACTTTGATCTCTTTTTAATAACTTTTGTTTATAATTATTGCAGAATATTTGTAATATATAATTTGTATATGTAATACAGCTTACAAAATAATAATAGTCAAGAATTGCGTCGTATTATCTTATGTGATGATAAGAATGAAATATTACTACATATTTACCGTTCTACATTTTTTATATCAAATAAAAATAACCTATAAACGTTATTCAAACACATATCAAGCTGTGATTGATATATGTATATGATTCACATTCTTCATTATCAACCATAATTATTGCGAAATTTACTTGTAAAAGTGATATCACATTTTATATAAAAAGGAACCTTCTATTTGATATTAATGAAAAATTTATATATTATGTAATAAAGTTGTATCGTCCAATATTTTACTATACGCTCCTAAAACTTTTATGAATACAATGATCAATAAAGGGAGTTGTGCACGGTGAAAAGTCTAGGAGGGTGAGTAAGGTACCCGAAACATTTTTCTGTCTTTGAATTTGGGAATTTCATTTAAAAAGTGTTACCCCTATATATTTTGACAACAGCAAAGAATTAAAATTATGTTGCCGGCGTCAGTCTTTCCGTCAAATTACAATCTGTTTGTAATGCAAACAACCCGGGTTTGATCCACGCCAGCACCAATGAAATTGTTAATTACAATTTTAAGTGCTGATTTACCACGTGCTCGGCGGTGAAGGAAAACATCGTGAGATAACCTGCATGTCTTAGAAATAAGAAAAGAAATAATATTTCAAAGATATGTGAAGCTCGCCAACAGGCGTTGGGACGGCGGGGCGGACATTTCTTTACCCTAAAATCCTACCAGAAATGACGGGAGGCCTGTGCCCGTGTATGTGCTGTTCTTATACTCTTTGGTGTGCTGCTGTAACTTTAATTTTAACTTTAACTTCAAGGCAAGAGTGAACTGGCTTTTGTTACGCTAAGAAGATGCGATTTACTTCTTCTCTTTTTGGGCTTCATCACTACGTACCACCGGTGGTTCTATGATCAAGCATTGGCTTGTAATAAGTAAAAAATAATTGTGAGGGAGTGTGAAAACAAACTCAAAACACTTTTTTACGTGGTAGAGCCTCGCTGCATTCATATTATGATTGTAGTAGGAATAGGTCGGCTCAGCCGGGTAAGGACAAAAATTTCACAATATACCAGCGTGAAATAGCAGCTTAATACTGTTGCGTTTCACATGCTCTGTGTAGGTAACCCAAGATCCTTTTTACTGGAAACAAGGCATTCCATCTAAGTCCTCAAGAGTGACAACGGGCAAGCTTAGCAACAAGACCAAGGCAACCCCTGCTACGCTATCCGTGAATGTTTGTAATGTCAGGGGACTTCACTCAAACCTACACGGCGTCCACTATCATCTAGAGACGGAGAAGACTGCTGTGCTCTTTATGACCAAAACGCAGATGTCCTCTCCGGCTGATACTTCGTATCTCTCCTACCCGAGGTACAAACTGGAACACTCATTAGTGCCTCGGGCTAGAGTTTTCGTATACGTCAGAGAGGACATCTGTTCTCGACGCATCGGCAGTCTTGAAGGTTCGGACCTGTCCATCCTTTGGCTACGCGTAGACAGCGACGAACATCCACGCGTCTACGGATGCCTCTATATGTCCCCGTAACGGTAATACCGAAACAGATCGACTCATCGACTACTTTCAAATGGCTACAGATTTTTGCTACAGCAGATCCCTTTCGCAGAGATGGTGATCCTTGGCGATTTCAACGCCCACCACGCCGAATGGCTTGGTTCACGTTTAACCGCGACTTTACTACGGAGACCCATTTTAATAATAACGACCCGTTGTTCTCAGGAGTGACACTGCATCTGCATTTTGATGCTTTCTTGAGGGTAGACGTAGATGTCTATGGGCTACGCATCCACTTACCATCAGGTGGACTGCGTGCTCGTTTGTTACCCTTATTCTATAAAAAAAACTAAAGCAGAACTTTTTAATAGTTGAAATTAGTTGGCAGCTTTATTGTTTTGAATCCAGTCCACTAATTGAATTCTTAAGTAAGGTGGTGACTTAAGTAAAATAGAGATAATAACTTAAAGGAGACGAAGGTGCAACTTGGCTTGCGCGACAGTCGTTTATCCTAATTTGTGCTAATGGCCGGACTCTGTGTTATACGTATGCACATAAATGCACATAAACAGCTATATTATCTTGACCCTAATTATATTATGATGAAATATTGTTACTGAAGTCATTTGAACATTATATTTTGTTAGCACAATTTTTCCACTTCTATTATAACCCGAGTTACGAATAACTACTCTGAAATTATTGCCAAATGACTTTTTGTATGCTTTCACATTCTCCGTTACAAAGTTAATTTTGTGTGTGGAATCGACATATTCATTTTGTAAATACCATATTTATGTACACCGACAGAATAAAATTGGTGCGGCTCTTTGATTTCGAGTTCTTTGTGAAGCGTACTATTCTACTACTACTATTACTATACATATACATATAGTACTATTAATTCAACAATATTCCAATAAACAATGGAAGTGGTAGGACTAATAAAATATTTTTCATTAAATTTAGTTGTATATTTTAGCTTTATTATTATCAATATAGCGATAAAGTTTTATACATTTGCATAAAACGTCATATCTTGATTAATTCGATGAAACTATCTTCTTCCACTTTAATTTTTAACTTAATTTATTTTTAACTATTGCCCCTTAAATATAATTGTTGAAATGAAGAAGAATTTATAGATCTTTTTACTGAAAAATATGTTTCGACCTAATTTTACTGTAACAAAGTAAAATAAACTTACTTCAAATGCTTATAACGTAATACTATTTGTATTTTGGTTAACCACTCCAATTAAGCATGAAATGCATGTACTAGAGGAAATTAACTACAGTATTCTAATGACGGGTACAAACCTACTACGTTTTAGTTTCGGAGTCCGCACCTTTAAGGTTTAGGCTATTGTCGCTTAAAAATACATAAAATATAGTTTAATATCATGATAATACGAAGTAATCCATAATATCTTGCACTCCCACGTGGACCGCAGAGACGGAAGTGATGAATGACATCCTTAAAAGTTCTAAAATCGCGTTGTGGTTGGCAATTCGAAAGCAAATTAGGTATTGATTGGGCACCCATATATTGTATAATTTCCAATATAAAATTATATTGTTAAATTATATTAGGGTTAAATTTCTCACTTATAAAATATTTTTTTAATTCACATTTAGAAATATTTATTGTCACCCCATACTCGTTAAATCTCTGAAAAATTACTTTTTTCAAATACTCTCTATGGCTGGTTATATGCAGTCACTGGCGACGATGACGTCATCGAGGTAAGAGAATAAAAGGTCAAGAAATTTGAGGACTGTTGTATTAAAAAATTACACATTGTAGATCTAAAGTTGAACTTACTTTATTACTAAGCCTGCTTATCGCCATCTCTTAAAATGATAAAAAGGTAAAGTTTGCTAAATGTTCTCGTGCTTTTCCTCCACACTTAAAAATAAAATGAAAAACTCTAATTGCTAGAAAAGTAGTGATTAAAACTTTTTTCATTATTCAAACAGAACATTAACAAGTGGTTTAAGTATTTTTTAATGATTACATCCAAATGTTCTTTCCTTTAGCATTGATTCCTTAATACTCGTATAATATGTTACGTATTTTTGTCTGTTAGTAATTGTGTAGCTTCTGAATGACTTGACCGATTGATATCATATTTATTATTTACACAGTATTCGTTCTGTCGAGACGGTAGTTAAAGGCACTTGTCCCACCGCCGACAAGGAAGCGAATAGCTATCGATTATTTACCGGCTCTTAAAACGAACAATAGATATAGACCCCGTGTCAATAAAAGAGATACATATAGTAATAGGTGTTCGCTGGCTGTTCACATTGCCGATGAGAACTCTCTCTCCACTAGATTGTCGCAGCGACAAGAGATATCAAAGGTAAAATTCGCTCAGCGATGCTCGCTTGACGGTCAGCACGCACGCTGAGATACCAACCAGCGGTCATTTTACACTACAATGCGAATCTGAGTGCACGCATTTACTCTGAATTAAGAACAATTCGTAAAATCGCTTATAGTCCAGCAACAAAACCATTGGAACTACACACTTGCTTCTTTTCTATCTTCTATCTCTACTCGTTTCTTGTTCATCATTGACATTAAGACAAGTGCCTATAATTTTAAATTATTTTTAAATCCGATATTTGGCGCTATAGTCAATATTTTATATAAATTCAATATATGCATATATCTACAATATTCACTGGTTTATTGTCAAAAAATTACAAATTTTGGTCCTGATTGCCAGCATTGTGGTTGAGTTCTTTATAATTTTTATATTTACGCTGTAAAAAGTACGAAATGAATTCGGAGTGAAACTCGTCACTCTAACTCCCGGAAAGAGCATAACATCTGCCGTAAATAAAGAATAAATGTAGCAATTGCTAATAACTTGTTAATAACTTGGCTATAACCGTCTAGCATCAGATTTTAACAAATATAAATAATCGCCTACATATTATATGTGTCAAAGGTCTAAATGTGTCCATACATATGTATGTATTTTTGGTCTACATACACTCATCATCAAGTGGACCGCAAGCACGTACTCTTACTTAAAAAAAACTGTATAAATCACTTTGTCGATCCCCATTATTATTACCCATTATTATTATCAAAATGAGTGAAATTTACAAATAGGACATGGAAAAAGGGGATTCATAAAAATAATTCGGCGTTAATATTGAAATAAAAACTGTTTAAAATTTAGTAACACCTAGCGATCTACTCCGGCTACGCATAAGTGACATCTGGATACTACAACAGCGTCATTTATCAGGTACAACTATGCCTTTAACCATCGCGGAAGTAACAATATGTTGACAAAGTTTTATCGCAATCTGATGAACGGTTTTATCGCAATGTATGCGCTGCTATAAGCGCACAAAATATGAACAATCAAACATTATTTTTTGTATATTAGATTAGCTAAATTTTAATATTCAGGCGAATATAAAGTTGTACTGGTGTGTTGTAGGTAAATGTTACATTAGTTTATTAGGACCTTCTTCTAGGAAACTCAAGATAAGTGCCTTTAATTGCGTAAAATATGTTACAGTACCTAATACGCTTCTTCAAAGAACTCACTGGCTTTTACTCTCCCAATTAAGATGTTTACGTCTGGAAAAAATATTTTCCAGTACGTGCCACAAATGGTTGATAACTTTTTATAACTACAAGTCCAGAACAAATTTGTCGGATAATTATTCTGATAAATACTTGTACATATGAACATTTTGATATTTGTAAATAAGTTAAATTCATCGAAAAAAATTGTTATATATAATTAGTCAAAATTATATATAACAATTTTTTAGGTATTTTTTTAGTATACGAACTTTCATGATTTAATAATACTATTGTAATATCTACCTACATTCTACGCTAATAAATAATTATGAATTATGAATTGGTTTTCAATTTTTCGTATTTACAACATAATCATCATTATAGCTATTCAATCAAGTCCACTGTTACTCTTAGGCTTTCCTCAAGTTTTCTAAACTAATGGCAATTAGCTGGTTGCACCTGTTGAAGTAGTAACAACAATCTTTGAAGAAGATGTGTTATGAGCTGGAGACTTATTTTTTAAAAGAGAGGGGGCAAACGAGCACACGGCTCACCTGATGGTAAGTGATTACCGCCACCCATGAGCAACTGCAACACCAGGGGAATCGCAAATGCGTTGCCGGCCTTTTAAAAAGAAGTAGCCTCTTTTCTTGAAGGTCTCTAAGTCATATCGGATATGAGACTGCGACTACCTCATTGTGAGACGACCCCTAACTAGATGGAGAGATGATCTGTGCAGGGTGGCTGGTAGTAGTTGGACGCGCCTTAGGGGAGAAATAAGTCGAGTAGCACTGATGACAACTAAAAGAGACTGTAGTTGCCCGCCAGCCTGCCAGGTGTGGTAACTATAGAATGTGCCCCCCTTATTTAAGACCTATGTTTAAAGTTTTTACTTTTTAGAGGCTGTAATTATACCACCATCGGTGGTACAAATTTGTCTGGTTAAGCAGAGTAGTTTCAAACACTTCGTTTCATTAATTGAAATACAATATGCGAGAAAATTTCAATTAGATTTGTGAAACATGAAACCTAGACCTACACTAACAAAGATAAATTTATTTACATTTACTTTAATGAAGAACAACTTAAGCGTATTTGTATTTTGAATAATATGTTACATTGAGAATTCCTTCCTATCCTTCGATTTTCTCATTAGCTTTGCTATTCTCTGAGTTTATGTTGTTACAACTTCAATTAATAGCTTAAAATTATTTGAAAATGGTTTGATTATTAAATCAGTATCGGTACGGGAGAGTAATTATATAAAGGGTACCTAAATGTTTTCGCGTTATTGATTTCAACGGTCTTTTATCAAAGCTGCTGGTGTAGCTGGTGCTACGTACTAATGGAAATAAATGTGGAGTATGGAGTGCTTTTTAATTTTTTCATTAATTCAGCTTGATGTTTTGTACGCTTAACCCTTGGAAGGATAACAAACCTGAAAAGACTTTCAATACTTAACAATTATATCGAACAGAGTTAAATAATAATTTTAAAGTAACATATTTATATTCTTAATAAAATTTTACAATTTCATAATGATAACTGTGTAGTTGCGGCGTAAATTGCGATTATGAGAAATGATCTATACATATAATAAATCTGTAGAAATGTGTTGACGATTCACGCAAAAACTACTGGACGAAATTTCATGAAATCATGTATGTAGACATTAAATAACGTTTTATCCGCTTACGGAGGAGTAGAAAAAAGGTTATGTTTTTCCTTTTATTCAGCTTATTGTCATTATGGCTGCTGGTCACTGAATAATGCCACATATCTTATAAATTATGTTATAAAATCGATCCTATCAGGGCAAAACTGGGGCGTGAGGCCATATGTAAATAATTTTGATAGTGTCAGCCCAATATTTTAATATTTTAATACAAATAAATTAAAAATAAAAATATGTTAAAACGGTAACTGTTTATTCAACGCTATTTGTATTTTCAAATACGGTTTCTAGTACTACGAACCCCACCCAATCCGCCTACGAAACGTAGTCGCAGGCTTATTACCTCTTAGCCCATTAAAATCTAAAATAAAATTCGATTTTGCCAATCACTTTTATTGAAAGAGTATATTTCACATATCATATATACGATTACTTTCACAGATATTTTATAATATTTACCTGATCAGTCTACTGCTTCACACACTTTTCAAGTGTTCTTCGTATAGTATTAAAAAAAGTATTGGAAATTAAAAGGCTAGTATAAAAATTTACACTTATAAAAAAACAAAACAGTTATTTAAAAAAGTAAAATGCAATTTACATTCAGTTTCTGTTAAATTTTGATGAAAACATAACATGCTTACTTCTTTTGGAACATTACGATGGAATCTTTTTCAATGTCGGACATATCGATCTGTTCCTTTAGTTTATCTTGGTAAGGGCTAAGTTTTCTTAGTCGCGTCAGAATGTGATAATAGAGAAGCCCTTTCTATGATCGTGTGAGTCAACATCTGTATTTTAAAGTGAATGATGCAACCTGTGATGTTGTACCCCCCTGTGGTATATTGAGCCCGGAAAAAAGATACATCACTGGTAAATAACTCTTTGAGCTACTTAAAAGTTTGCGATATAGCTTTATAATTTACTAGATCTAGATATAAAAAAGTTAGAGTTGAAATCGTGACGAATTAGAATTCAAAATCAGAAATAATTATACATAATTATACATACATAAACACTCACGCCTGTCACTCAGAGGGGTAGGCAGAGACTACATACTTCCATTTAGCACGATCCTGACACACCTCTCTCGCCTCCTTCACATCCATGCACCTACGCATACATGCTCGTTGGTTAAGGGTACTCCTGATTTGGCCCGTTTTCAATAAATCGCCAATTTGGTCGACAAATTTTCGCCTAGGACGTCCCTTTCCGACTCTGCTATTCACTTCTGCAACATAAATTTTCTTTGTCACTCTTTCCTCATTCATTCTTTCCACATGACCAAACCACCGAATCATTCCTTTCTTAATCCTGGTCACAACATCATCTTGCAAACCACACTCTTCAATTAGAAATAATTATATTTAATTATATTGTAATAATTCTTGTTTTTAAAATGTTAAGTTTATATAATAGTCCTAGATATGGTATCATGATTAACATTGTAATTTATAACCCTTCATAAGTCCACTGTCGAACATAGGCCTCCCAAAAGGAATGGCATAAAACACGGACTTCCTGCGTCTCTTATCAAGTCATATATACGATTACTAGCCTAATGGTCAATAAAACGCCTCGAGTGGTAGCCTCGTACGTGAAGTGTACCTTCCTCTGCCTACTGGTTAGAGTGTCATCATCTATACAAGATGTCCTTGGAACTTTCTACAAACTATTCACACAACACTTAGGTAAGGTTGATCTGATCTACACGCAAGAGTGCAGTGTCAAGGATGTGGCGAGGCCCTAGATATATAGTTTAGTGTAGATTGGCAATGAAGTCATTAGGGCGAGGTACCAAAATTAAAATACACCAGTGTGCGTGTAGTGTGCATGTGTGGGTGATATACATATAGTGCTGCAAAATACATTGCCTGCCTCAACTTCAATTATCGATACCGATTGCAGTATATTCGTGTCTTCTGATTTGACGCAGATGATGTAAGTGAATATTTTAACCCAACTACGGTGAAGCCAAAAGGATAATTACAATTTTAGAAGGCTATATATATGTATGTATATTTATTTTATCCCTCAAATCTAGTATCACCCTTTGTTGAATAATAATTAATTCGAGCGAACATTCTATGTGGTTTATTAATATTGAGTTGGAAAACGTTGATTAAATCTTTACGTCATAAAGTCACGTTTTATATATTGAATTTTATTATAATCAAAAGTTGAACTGAATTATTTAGCTTTTATTAAAAACAAACTCTAACGTTGAGGTAAATAATTTGAGGTTACTTAAAACTTAATAATTATAGCCTCAACTTTAACATAATATTATATGATTGAATATAAGTAAAAGGATGTATCGAAAAAAAATGTATCAAAATATAATTCTTATTGTTTTTTGAAGATGCTTACGTTGTTATATTAAACTTATGAAGGAAACTATGATAATTTTGTGGTGAATCAATCTATTCAAAAATAAATTTTGATATTTAGAAACAACAAACGGGGCCCAAAAGTGGCGTGCAATTTATCCTTCATATTTTATTGTTATCCACTTTCGACCTGAGTACCTATATTGAAAGCATTTTATTGTTATCCACTTTCGACCTGAGTACCTATATTGAAAGCATTTTATTGTTATCCACTTTCGACCTGAGAGCATTTTATTGTTATCCACTTTCGACCTGAGTACCTACATTGAAAGCATTTTATTGTTATCCACTTTCGACCTGAGTACCTATATTGAAAGCATTTTAGATAATGACTGTGTGTAAATAAATTCAGTTTAAATAAGTTAAAAATCAAAGTGACAGTATGCAGAGGTTTATCACTGTACATTTTTATACAAACAAGTACAAGATACATATCATTATTTTCATACGATTTTCCTACAGTAAGTTGTAAATATTTCTTGACGCCGCAAATCACACGGGTTTTTTTTAACATACTTTTATTAACTTCGCGTGTATCTACTATATCTATCTATGTAACGAAATCTTAATGTAATTTTTACCAACTTGTAGACGGCCAATTGATTTGAATATTTGACTCGTATCAAGGACCTAGGATTTAAAAACTTTATCCTAGTATCCTGTTAAAAATATCAGGATCAACACAGCTTATTGTTTAACAATTCGTGTTGTTTTAGTTTTTTTAAACTCTTATATTATTATAAAAATCTAGTAAGAAGAGATACTACGAAAAAAATGCGGTACTGGACAAATGATATGCAAATTATGCTATAGAAATATACCGTCGAAAGATATCGAATAATTATTTTTTCATTGGTGTTTTAAATATCAATAGCAATATGAAAACAATGTTATATGTTATATTATAACATAAATGATTTCATTAGCGTCTCTCTTTTTAAGTAGGTTCGTTGGTGACACACCAATATAATTCTGTTGTTTTATATTTGTGTGTGTGATGAGAATAGAGATCCTTTTTTACTCATAACGAGACGATCTATTTGTATCCATAGAGGGGAATTTTTTTGATATTTAATCGAGGATATAGTAGTAGGTGTCTATGAGTCAGAGCGTATGTTAGCATCAGATAGACTATTATGCCCATTTGTCGTCCTTAATACTATAAAATATCCGATAACATCGTCCCTTATTCGTTACCGTAAGCCCCTTAGAAATGTTGCTACCACTGTATGAATAATCCTTCCATGAAAGACGCATTTTGCGTGAATTTTACGTGGATAAACTTAGACAGAACAGCGTTGCTGTTAAGCACTGCCGGCCAAGCCATCATTTAAACTAGTATGAACATGTTGACAAACATCCTTAAACGTAATTTTGTGGTGGGTTTCACCGTTTAAGATTCAGTAGCGCTACTTCAGTGCTTGTTGATGATGCAGTATACTTGAAATATTATTTGGTTTTCTTTATGACTTTTCTTATGTTATCTGATGAAACGGTAAAGCATTGCGGTAAGAAAATTGCTTTAGCGGCATTTCATTGGCTTCAAGTAATTCAATTCGCTAATTATATTATTTTGGCTCTTTATCAACTACGAGTATAGGTATAAGTAAGTAATAATACGTTAAAATAAACGAAAAACCGACCGCAGAAAATACTAGTTCCATAAACATAAGCGTGAAATACACTGATTCGCATCGCAAAGGATTTCATTGCATTTAGTTTGCCACGTTACCGTGTATTACATTTTATTAAAGTCTGTAAATATTGGTACTCAGCAAAGTTAATCTGTAATCGATTTTTATATTCAAAGAAGTAGTAGTAGCAAATAAAATAATTTATTAAAATGGTTATATTCATTAATGAAACACCAAATAAATAAATTAATAAATGGAACAAAATGTCTTCACATTATATAATTAATAGAATCAGACATTACCGTTAATGTTACCGGTACGGCCTACCAAAATTCAACTGCTGATCACAGGCGTTCGCCATAAATTGCGTCATAGGGCGGAATTCGCCACAGCTATCACGCTCGTCGGGCGAGTTGGCAAGCACAGTTTTTTCATATTTTGTATGTAGTTTTACGTATTTTAGTATTTATGTAATGTCTTAGTTTCTTTTAAGAAGACACTGCGATATGGAACAGTGGATATTCTTTCACCGCAACTAAACGGTCTGGAGTCTTGAATCAGACGTAATTTTGCGGAAATCCAATATATTAAAAACGTTAAATTAACCGGGAGGAATAAAATGTGTCTAACTCAGTTAAAAGAGCACTAAGGTTTCCTTACGTTTTACTACTTTACGGAGATGATCTCTTGTTTTTTGGTTATCCCTTTTCCGCCTCTTAACAATCAGACGACTGTACAAGAATTTTTGAGTTTATCGTTTAATTACGTTACCATATTTCCTTCCGATGTTTTTTACTGTATATAATATTTAAGCATCCAAATTTTTGTATTACAAATGTGTTACATATTATCATTTTATAAATATAATTATACATATTCTGAAAAAAATTAACGAATTTTTAGGTTGCTGTTAATTCATTTGAGTTTCTTTATATAAATGTCTCGTTAGGCGATACCCGTGACGCTAGGCTCGCAATATCTGTTCCGTTCGCAGCGTGCCGCATCGTTTTATCACATATATTAAATTGTCGCCATATGTTTTATTCTTAATCCATTTGCATACGATTTTACGTCTGAATTCTGGCTTTAACGCTTTCTTTCAGAGTTGTGATTTTTTTATTATAATGTTTGTCTCTTAATGCGCTAGATATAATGTGTTTATAATTCTCTGTGCGGACGTAAATTCTATCTGAAAAAAAATCAATTCGATTCGAACACTTCATAATCATGTATAAGAAGATCGCTCCATTGTTTCATTTTGTTAGTGGTTATTTAAAAACATCCTTTTCTAAAAAATGTTGGAATAACCACAGTCCAGCCTAAATATAATACACGGGCATTCTTAATTCATAAAAATGCATTTCAAATTAGTACACACAAATGATCTCCCAGTATCATCATACATATATATACATCAAATCTATTGTTGGTTATGAGATCGAACCGCCCCTAGTTGGGTGTAAAATAAACTAATAAACTTTTAAATAAAACTGAAACCGATTTCAAATTCTAAATAGAATATAATAATATTTAATTTTTCGATACATAGGTAGGTATTGCCTTAGCACCGACTTTTGATGCTATTTTAGAATGGACCAGAAACAAGTTAACAACTAGAATGTCGTCTAAATACCTACATTAAAAACTCTATTTCCTATTTTTCTGCCCCTTTCTCGTTTATATGGGTAGTTATATGGGTATGGCTCTGAAGAATCCCTGGAAGAAATATTTAATGAGCAAAAATCATTAAAACAGTTATACTATATACATAAAAACCTATATATCGGTATAGAATCTTATCGTTTTTGAAATTCGTTTAAAAAGTAGTTATTCAGCGTATAAAATACCGAACAGTTGAGCAACGGACTCCCATTTAAAAGACTGTATCGATCCATCACAAACTGCATTCTCGCAGAAAGATCCCATGGGAAACGACGGCCAAATATCTAGGGGTCACATTTGACCACGCAGTGACCTTCGCGAAACATATTCGTTATGTCTGCAACAGTGTCAAATTCGTTACTAGTCGCCTCCAACCACTAGTTAATAGCAATAGCAAACTGTCCTTAAAACACAAGCTCCTCCGTTACAAAGCTTACGTAAAACCTACACAAATGTACCTTTCGCACACGCTGCTCACCGAAATTTGTACGACCTCCAAGTCATCCAAAATATAGCATAGCGATAGCAACCGGAGGTCGGTGGTACCAGCGAAACTGCAACTTGCAATGAAATTGTCAACTTACGACGATCATTGAATATTTCAAAGAAATGTCTTGGCGCTATTTTAGGGACCCGAGACTCATCCCAACCCGCTAATGGTAAACGCAGCCACCTACGCTTCAGCTTCAAACGTTATGGAAACCCCCTGAGGCCACGTAACGTTCTTATCGAACCCCCAGTTTTGCTAGATTCCGACGACACCAATGTCGCCGCCCAGGCAACACTCTTCGTACAACGCGTGGGACGCAGCGAGTCCGCAGTGCAGTCCGGGTCCGTCGCACACCCCTTCACACCGTGTACATACCGTACACAGAACATTGAACAACACGAGTTAGCCGTCAGGGCCGGGTTCCGCCACTCTCTGTTCGGACAGCCGTTAGATAACTCATCTATGTGCACTGTAAACTGTCGTAGGTGAACTTAATTACGAAAGTAACGTTGGGTGTACAATTTTTGTCACCCCCTTTTTTCCAGAGGCCAGTGAAACTGTAAAATCCAAAAAGGCTAGCAGTTTGCGCGTTAACAGCTAATAGGAAACCCTTTATCTCCTCCCTCGTTTCTCCTCAGTTTCAAGGCACTCCCCTTGTTGCCTCAGCCAGTATCGGAATCCTCGGCGTCGACATATCGAGTGACGTGCAGTTTCGTGGTCACTTGGAAGAGAACGCCAAATTGGTCTCTAAAAAGCCTGGCGTGCTCAACAGAGCAGTACAGTATTTCATGCCGGCACACCGCCTGCAACTTTACAAGGCGCAGGTTCGGCCGCACATGGAATACTGTTCCCATCTCTGGGCTTGGGCTCCCCAGTACCAGCTCCTTCCACTTGACCGCATCCAGCGCAGAGCGGCTCGAATCGTCGACGACCGAGTGCTTTCCGATCGGCTCGATTCACTGGCGCTGCGAAGAGATGTTGCATCTCTTTGCATTTTCTTTCGCATATACCATGGGGAGTGCTCTGAAGAATTGTTCGGATTAATCCCAGCCGCCAAATTTTTTGAACGCACTACACGGCAAACGTCCCGATACCATCCACACCATCTGGATGCTTGGCGGTCCACCACTGTACGTTTCAAAAGGAGTTTTCTTCCGCGTATAACCTCTCTGTGGAATAGTTTACCACCGGCGATTTTTCCGGACCGATACGACCTGGGGACCTTCAAGAAAAGAGCTTACTCCTTTCTAAAGGGCCGGCAACGCACCTGCAATTCCCCTGGTGTTGGGGTTGATCATGGACGGCGGTAGTCACTTAACATCAGGTAAGCCGCATGCTCGTTTGCCCCCCCCCCCCCCCTTCTATATAAAAAAACATTAATACCGTCCGAAACGTAAAACGTGCATGTGGTCTATGGTACTAAAGCCTTTTTGGAAACCGGCTTATTCGGATGGCTGGATGTCGTCGAGTCTGCGTGCTTGACGATTCGTAATATTTCTTGAAAACAGCATATAGAAGCGCTTCAGAAGGGAAATCAGTTTGAAGTTCTTCAAGAGAACGAATTACGCGGGGAAAAAGCTTTGTACCCCTTTTCAAGCGTATAAGGAGGAGTGGGAGATTTGGCATCGTTAAAGTTTATAGAAGTTGAAAGTTCATGGAGAAGTAGTGCCGAAAGCTAATATTAATATCTAATTTGTATTACATTAAATTAAATTAAATTAAACATTTATTGTTACCGTTAGTAATCCCAATGTCAAACCAAGCATAGGTCACACAAAATAAAAAGGGTATATAGCCAACTTTCAGTATTGAGTAGAGATTGTCGCCAAAGAATTTTAAAATGTTGACAACAAATAATTACTGACAGATTGACTGAATGAGTTGTGAAGTCTGTAAAGAGTGTCATCAATACAAAAAAAAAATCATTTTATATGTTGTCTATAATATAACCGTATTATATTTATTAATAATATGCCATTGAAAGTGAAATACAGCTTGCATAATGTACAAACCTAAAAATTTTAATAATTACGGTCGAACTCCGACCCTTGGGCGACCACCAATTAATTGTACGAGATCGTAGATCAAACAACGTACGTTCAACCTCTATTTTTGGCGGGCACTTTCTGTCACTTCATACGTCACTTTTGCGGATGTATTCAATTTTTGAAGTGATTTTGTTTTTGCCCAAACGTTATATAAGTAAAGTTACAGCCTATATACGTTCCACTGCTGGGAACAGGCCTCCCCTCATTTCTGAGAGGGTTTTAATGCAAGGAAGTGTCCGCCACGCTGCTCCAATGCGTGTTGGAGAACTTCACATGTCTTCGAAATATTTTTTTCTTATTCCTCAGACATGATTGTTTCCTCACGATGTTTTCCTTCACCACTGAGCACGTGGTAAATCAGCACTTAAAATTGCAATTAAAAATTTCATTGGTACCGGCGGGGATTGAACCCGGGGTACTCGCGTTCTGTTATATTTACAGCGAGCGTTAATCATCCGAGCTACCACGGCTCTATCCATTGTCAGCAATCTCTATCCTAACGTTATATTCCAGTAGATTTACAGAGATTCAAAAAAGTTAAAAAGTACTGGAACGTTCCCATAATATAATTTATGCCCAGTTTCCGTTTCCTATCCCTGGGCCTGCTTTCCTCCAAAATAGCAAATATTTCATGTTTTATTCGATTTTAGTTGCTAGCATTCCACCAGCGAATTCCTATAAAGTAATTAGTCACGGTGCTGTTTACATAAGTAAGTATCTTTGTTTTCAAAAACAAAATTCAAGGAAAAAATAAAGTAACAGTCAATAAATGCCACAACTGGTCACCTTTTACCTTTCAAAATGGAGTATCAAGACACCGCTGTACGTATTTCTTGCTGGCTGACCTCACCAGTCTTCGAAATTTATTTTTATTCCTCGAACGTGCGAGTATTCGAAACTACCCCCGAAGAAATCGTTAATTTAAAACTTACGCATACGCACAGTGGGTTGAGCTTAAGTTGGTCTTATTACTTTTTATCGCCTTTTTATAGGTTTCAAAAAATGGAGGCTGTTCTCAATACGATTGTAGGAGTATGTCCCATCATCGTCAGCTTTGGACCGACTTAAATTTTCCTTTTTTATTAAGTGAATATTTCAAACCCTGCTGGGTCTATATGATAAATGAACAAAATGCATGTACGACTTCTAAGATTGGCTCGTATTTTTTACACTGGCAGGAAAATTCTTGAACGCAGAGACGTTATACGTTATCCTCACTCGTTTGATCACGTTGCTAGCGTACTATGAAACTTAAGGCAAGAATCATACTTTTAAACTGACAGGTTCTTTTATAATGTTAAGTTTCAAACAAGGAATTGAAAATGGCTTATATATTTTATAATCGTCGGTGCGAACTTCTGAACAACTTCACTGATTGAGGCCATATTTTCACAATATATTTTGTGGAGACGATTGTCCGTAGAGCTATGCTAAGAGCCAATATCGCTGTAGTCAAACTATTATCAATTTGTATATTTTATAGACCTACATGACTGAAATTCACAATATAATATGGTTTGTTGGCAAAAAATCACAAAATCTGGATCCTACAGGTGACGCTGTTGTGGTCAAGGTATTAATAAATTACTGATAAATGATTAATAAATTAATGATGGCTCTAAAGCAAATTCCACGTGATTGAGGCCGCCGAAAAAAACTAGTCTACTATAATCGACCGGTTTTCTTAATCCGAATTAATTAAAAGGAAATTAAAATTTTCCAAAGTCGTAAAAAGTTACCGAATAATCTTAATAAAATATACTTCATCGACACTTAAAGAAAATCTGCGAAACGAAGCTTGCAATATCCGCTGCGATATTGGTATATCACCACGTTTTATGTCCATATATTAAAATTATTACCATATGTTGCGTGCTTGACTCACTCTAAGGTAACTGAGAAAAGTTTAATATGACATTTGATGCCTGTTCCACTTTTATAGGAGTTAATCAAGACAGACAGAAAATGCTTAGAGCCAAAGGTACTCGTATTTACAAATGTACGAGTATTATTCTTAATTAGTCATTGTAAGGTTTTTGTTTAATACGTCAATACGCTTTATCATCGAGGCCTACATGATACTTACAGTTTCAGATTTGTAGTCAAGCACTTACGTACAGTAAAAATGATCTTCATTACAGTTACAGTATATCAGTATATATATATATATATATATATATATATATAAAAAAAAAATTGGGATGTTTTTTTTATTGAAAAACGTAACTTGAAATGGCATTAAAATGTTTTATTTATAATAATAAATTAAATATTATATTATGTAACTAGTTTTTCCTTTTCGTAAATATAAGATTTTTCCCTTCAAAATAAAGAAGAAGACCTACTTACACTAATTTAAGTTTTCTTTTCTTATCAATATAATAACAACTTCTAAAAAACTTGAAAAAAACACAATATTTAAATGTTCATATTAAATGACTCAAAGGACAGTGAAATGGTTAATTTGACAGTGCTAAACCACAATTCCACCTAGTGGAATGCAGCGATCAAGCTCTCGATGGTAACTCGGTGTGAGTTACCATCGAGAGCTTACACAAGCCTACACACTCTGACTAAACACGCCCTGGTTGTAAAAGAGACGCCGTCAGTTTTTTCCATTCTTATGCTGTTTATTACGTACGAAATAGTCAAAATTGGCGAAAGAGAAATAAGGAAAAACGTCGCGTAAGCAACTCGAGTTCCATTTATATTGTGGTATCAAGTTAGAACGAATTAATGTAGCCAATTACGTTCGTTCCTCTGAATAAATCAATATTATGAAAACTAAACTAACTAACTAAGACTAAAGAATATTTTTAAATTCATCGTAACTAGTAAACTTACGATTTTCGTTTCAAGTCTTAACATTATTTTTCGTCAATATTATTAACACAGTTTACAAGCTGCTCATAGCTCGGAAGAAATCCGCATCTCATGGAAAGCCGTACTGTAATTGTAAGCAATAAATACCCCTTGTGTTTTGTTTTCCATCTCTTACTTTAATTTGATGTATAGTCGTCTAAAGCATCACAGAATGAGAGAGCTCATAGATTTGTTTAAGCAACAGATTCTGCACAGCTACCTCACCAAAATATAGAGAATATTTTTTATATATTATTTATGTTTAGTGTTTAGTGGCTCAAAGGTGAATAAGTTTTGGACTGTGAAGATGCGAGGTGCAGCCAAACGCGGCCTACTAAGGTTTGAGATATCTTTATTTCTCATAAGAATTTATAATAATAATTCACTTATATGAGAAAGTTTTAAAACACATACAAACAAAAATAATAGTCTTATCCTAGGCGTACACTAATATATCGAATCAATTTCACTCAAACACATTCAGTTGTAATTATACATGTTTTAGCAATTTTTATTCCTAGAGCAACAAAATACTAAAAATAATAGGGTACTTTTAAAGTCTTACATAGCCAAAGGCGCAAACAATGCTTGGACGCGCACCTTACACAGACCGAGTGTAGCTAGAAGCGACGCGTAAAATAGTGAAATCAATGTACGCTCAGGTTAGAAGTTAAATAATATTTTAAGTGCTTTCTAAATGTTGGGATTGATTTTGCTTCTTTGATATTTTTCGGTAATTGGTTATACAATTTCGCACCTTCGTACATTAAGTTTTTTTTACCATAATTAGTTCTTGGGGTTAGGAGGCAAAGGTCGTTTGCACGTCTTAGTCCAATTTTTTGTATTTGTTGTTTCTTTTTGAAAGTTATTTGAGTATATATATCTTTATTTAATATTTTTCTTATTAATATACAAGTTTTATATATATATGTTTGAGTAATATTTAATAATTTTGTTTGTTTATACAGTAGATTTGTTGGTGTAAGGAAATCATATTTAAATAATATTTTAATAAGTTTATTTTGTGACCTTTGTAGTGGTTCTAGATTTGTTTTCGCAGCGGTGCCCCAAACTTCAGTCAAGTATTCTAAATGCGGTTTTATAAGAGAGTTGTATATATTATATCGAACTCGGTGCGGTAAACATACAGCCATCCCCCGTATGGCACCAGAAAGAGAAGTTAATTTTGTTTTAATTTTAGAAATATGTGGTTTCCATGTTAAGTGCGAGTCTAATATCAGTCCAAGATATTTCTCTTCATTAACTTTATTTATAATTTGGTTATTTATTGTCAATGGCGTGTAGTGTGATATTTTTTTGTTTTTTGCTGTAAATATTATATAGTTTGTTTTTGATATATTTATAGTAAGCCGATTGCGTTGAAACCAAGTGTTTAGAACATCCAAGTCATTTTGTGCGTCTTTAATAACAGAGTCTATAGAATGGCCAAAGTAGAATAGAGCGGTATCATCGGCGTATAACGTTATGTCTCCATTAAGCCCGAGTTCTTTTACATTATTTATATATATAAGAAACAAAAGAGGCCCCAGAATCGATCCCTGAGGTATACCACAGGTTACAACTCTGGGCCCACTCTGTGCTTCACCGATCTTAACCACTTGCCGACGATTTGTGAGGTAAGATCTGAGTATCTCATGAGCGGTTCCTGCAATGCCAATATCAAATAGTTTTTTTAATAATAGGTCGTGACTAATTGTATCAAAAGCCTTCTTTAAATCTATGAAGACTCCTAGTGCTATTTGTTTTTTATCAATACTAAGTTTCACTTTAGTTATGAGGTCTACTGTAGCTGACAGTGTGTTAGATTTTGGTCTGAAACCATACTGCTGCTTGTAAAAGAAGTTTTGTGCAGAGAGATAAGTTTCAAGACGTTTATATAACAGTTTTTCATAGATTTTAGACATTACAGGAAGAACAGATATTGGGCGGTAATTGCCAGGTTCCAATTTAGTACCAGATTTAAATATAGGTGTAACTTTAGCGATCTTTAAACTATCAGGGAAAGTACCGTTTTCTAGATTTTTATTTATGCAATTAGTAAGTTCAGGAAGGATGATGTGTTTCAAACATTTTATTGATTTGCTATTTACCCCGTCTAATCCGGAGCTAGTATTTGTGCTTAAGCTATCTATAAAATTTGCAATTTCTTCCATTGTACATGGCTGTAACTGTGTTAGCGCGATTGACTTGGCAGTGTTTGCTTTATTTGTATAGGTTAAATTATTATGGGGATTTGCTAGTATTTGACTATTTAAGATCAAGCCTACATTAGTAAAAAAGTCATTAAATTGTTCACATATACCATTTTGATCCGTTATGTAACCATTCGCTGTTAAAAGTTTACTCGGTAGTGATGGGTCTCTTACTTTGTTGTTAGAAAGGTCTTTTATTAGTTTCCACATCTTTTTTGGGTTGCTCTTGCAGTCATTGAATACTTTTAAATAATATTTAGTTTTAGTTTTATGAATGGTTCTTGATACTTCGTTTCTTTCTTTGATGAATGCTTCTTCTAATAATTTGTCCTCTGGATTCTTCTTAAATTTGCTCCATATTATATTTCGACTATTTATTCTATCTAAAATTTTCCTATTGATCCAGTCTTGGCGAGGTGGGTTAAGAATTTTTATTTTTGGGAATCTACTATTGCTGAGGCAAGAATCCAGCTTCTCTTTAAATATTTCATATGATTTATTACCAATATCTGTACAGTTTACCATAGTTTTACATAGTTGTTTGTAGTTAATAGCTTCATATCTAACTTTTCGCAGTGGTTCAGGCCGGGATTTCTGTATTTCAAAGTATATTTGCTTGTGGTCAGACATAGGGGTTTCGATTATGATGAAATTAAATCTGTGTCGTTTGAGATTTGAGCAAACATGGTCTATTATTGATTTTGTTGAAACTGTTTCACGGGTACAGTATTTTTCGTCTATTTTATTTATTATATTGTGACCATTCTCTTCTAGCACTTTCTTGTAGTTATTGATTGCCTGTTGTTGACTCAGTAAATTAATGTTAAAGTCTCCAAATACAAGGGCTCTGCTTCTTTCATGTAATTGCTTGGAATAAAATTCCAAGAAACTTTTTAAATTTGAGGCGTCTGGTTTCCGATATACAGCACCTATATCAAGACAATAGTGGTCAAGATGGATCCATAGGTAGTGATTTTCACCTTGGGACTGATTTTCTGTTACGTGGTGTTTTAGGCTATTGCAAATGAATATAGATACTCCACCACCTCTCATGTTACGCCTGTAATTAAAATGGTGAATATAGCCGGGAATCTGAAGACTAATAGCTTCCTCGTCTGACTTTATCCATGTCTCTGATAGGATGATTATATGAATCCTATTCTGAAACGACTCAACTACGCATTTTAGTTCATCCAATTTTCCTGGTTTCACTATACTTCTTACGTTAGCATATAGGAATCGTAGAGACTTTTTGGTGGAAGAAATATCTTTGTAACTATTAACAATTTCATAGGTAGTTGGGTTTATGTTGCACGAAAGTGTTTGGAGGTGAGTGGTGTCATGTGAATTTAGTTTTTTGAGGAGGTTTCTACGATCTTCGGCACACCTCTTACATATTTTATGATAAAGTTTTTATTGTTATTATTTATCGATTGGCGCTTTACTTCTTCTTTAAGGTCTTTATAATATTTTTGCTGTAGAGGGGTTTGATCTGCGTATATTTTGAAATTGCCTAAATTCTCATTTTTTCTACTGCGTAACATAGTTAAAGCTGTCTCTGAAGACGAAAAACATACTTTTATGGGACGATCTTTGCCGGGGCTATATCTGCCAAGACGGTATACCACTTTAGGCTGGAAACTCTCATCTATCGTCTTTACTATTTTAGTTACTTGTTTTGTGTCGATGTCTTTCCTTTCCTCTTTATTTTTCGATACGGGTTCCGGTAGTCCATCTATGATTATGTTCTTACGTCTAGAGTTTCGTTCAGTAATTTCAGATATGATAGACTCATAAGAAGTGTCTGCAGGCTGAGTTGTAAGATTGCCTGACGTATTTTTAAGCAGGTTTACTTCAGACTGCAATGCTTCAACGTTCTTATTGGTAATATTATTGTTAGACTTTATATTTAGGATATCAGATTTTATTGTGTTTTGCTCTATTGTGAGATTCTGAATATTAGTTTTTATATTAGCCATCTGTTCTTTAATATCTGAGACATCATTATTCATTTTATTATTAAATTCTTGCTGACTAAATTTATGTTTAGTGTTTAGTGGCTCAAAGGTGAATAAGTTTTGGACTGTGAAGATGCGAGGTGCAGCCAAACGCGGCCTACTAAAAATTATTCTGGTGTTACATATTTATCAGCCACTGTCCATTTATGTTATATTCATACAGTTTTTTTTTAATTCAACAACCGATTTTTTAAAAAGCATAAGCGTACTGTTGTTTTTTTTGTCAAATGTGTAATTTGTCTATATTGACGATATTTGTAACTCCAATCAATCTGCTCTCAAAAATATCTTCTATAAATAATATCTACTCTTAAAAAAAAGTACATAAAAATGAAATGACTTGTAACGACTTTTTATTTATTTTGCAATATAGCTTATTTTAAAGTTTTAAATATTATTTATTTATGAAGATTAAATTTGTTAAAATTAGATAAATATATGTTTATCAGCAAACATTCCAAAAATTTAAATATAAGTATGTGGATTTAATATACATAGACATAATATCCTCACATATATATTTCTATACCAAATGCTTTACAAAGCCGGCATAAACGGCAAATAAAGCCTTTATTTTAATACAGCTCCGAATACTGCAAACATAATTTATTATATTCTGCTAAACTAATTTACTTACAACGAAATTTACCATTATATATTTAGCGTTAGCTTGATACAAATATAATCATGTTTCAAATTTAATATATTTATTTAAGCACCCATGGGTGCTGTAAAGTGCTCGAAATGTCGCTAATACAGAATAAGTTAATAATTATATGCGATGAAATTCGTAAGAACAAATTTTATTTAAATGTTTAGAAATTAGTTTCTTAAACTCTTCCCTTAACGGTGTACGGTCTATACAGAGTCTTCTGCTGGACATGGACCTTACCCACAGAAACGAGGACTTGTCGTTATAGCTACAGTAGACAGAATAATTACATTTAGAGCGAATGGATCAGCTCGACTGGGATACTGCATATTTCGTATGGTAAGTGTAGAGGTCCAGATATAATTTCTATTTGTTACGAACAATTCCATTTATATCCGCAGGCATAACAACAGACTAGCATTTTATTTCGTAATTGATGATAGATGTATTTGTTTGTGTACCACAGTTCCCACTTATCATCAGATGGACTGTGTGCTCGTTTGCCAAACAAAACCTTTATAAGTAAAATATCCGGAAAAGTTGGTGTGATGGTTTCTGTAATTTCTCCACCGGACGGCAAATTTATAAAATATTTATATATGTTACGCATAACGTCTGTAACTCATCCACATATCCACAACCCACACCTAAAGTTGGTTACACTTTTATTATTTACTATCAACCCGCCCTGACTTGGCCTGGGTAGGATCTATTAATGTGGCGTTATTAAGGTTCAAGATGGGCGGAGGAATTAGAGTACAAGGGGGTGGCATTGGCCTTTAGTTTGGACATAGCGAAGGCCTTCGATCGGGTCTGGCACAACGCGCTTCTTTCGAAGCTCCTGTACTATGGGCTTCCCGAAAAAATGTGCGATTGGATCACTAGTTTTCTTGCTAATCGGAGCATCAAGGTCGTAGTAGACGGTGCGTGCTTTGATTACAAGCTTATTAACGCTGGTGTTCCAAAAGGCTGCGTGCTATTACCAACGCTGTTTCTTCTGCATATCAATGATATGTTGCAAACTGACAACATTTATACTATGCAGGCAACAGCACTGGTAATGCCTTGTACACCGGCCTTGCCTATATTTCTCGGGAAATCTTCGCCGAGTACCGGGACAAACTTGTGTCTGAAGTTGAGTCTTTGGTTAACAGTCTCGTATTGAGGGAGATCTAGTCCGATTGAATCCTCAGAAATCACAAGTGTATGCGTTAATTGCTAAAAAGAACCCCTTTGTCTTATCACCTCAGTTTGAAGGCACTTCCCTTGCTGCCTCAGCTAGCATCAGAATCCTTGGCATTGACATATCGAATAGTGTGCAGTTTCGTGGTCACTTGAAGGTGAAGGGCAAATCGGTCTCTAAAAATCTTGGCGTGCTCAGCAGAGCGAGACAATATTTCATGCCGGCACATCGCTTGCAACTTTACAAAGCGCAAGTTCAGCCTCACATGGAATACTGTTTTCATCTCTGGGTCGGGGCTCCCCAGCGCCAGCTTCTTCCACTTGACCACATCCAGCGCAGAGCGATTCGAATCATCGACGACCGACTTCTTTCTGATCGGCTTGATTCACTGGCGCTGCGTAGGGATGTTGCATCCCTTTGCGTTTTCTATCGAATCTCGAATCTCGATGACGAGGGGAGTACGCCGCCGACCATCCCGCGGTGTGAGTGCTCCATGCCGGAAGTGCAGTTCACACAGCGCTCGGTTCGCAAAGCACTCCTCTCCCTGGACATCCACAAGTCGAGTGGGCCTGACGGAATCCCCCAATTGTGCTGAGGACGTGTGCTCCAGAGTTTGCACCGGTTTTAACGCGTCTTTTCCGGTACTCCTACTCCCTAGGCGTAGTCCCGAAATCGTGGAAGACGGCTTTTGTCCACCCGATCCCTAAAAAAAGCGACCGCTCAGACCCGTCCAACTACCGGCCAATCGCCATCACCTCCTTGTTCTCCAAAACAATGAAGTCCATTGTAAACTGCCAGGTCATGAGGTACCATGAGCATCACCAGCTGATTAGTGACTGCCAATACGGTTTTCACCGTGGTCGGTCAGCTGGTGATCTTCTGGTCTACCTCACTCACAGATGGGCGGAGGCAGTAGAGTTCAAGGGGGAGGCATTGGCCGTTAGTTTGGACATTGCGAAGGCCTTCGATCGGGTTTGGCACAAAGCGCTTCTTTCGAAGCTCCCTTCCTATATATGATATGTTGCATACCCGTAACATTCACTGCTATGCAGATGACAGCACTGGTGATGCTCTTTACACCGGCCGAGCCAATATTTCTTGGGAAAACGTCTCCGAGTGCCGGGACAAACTTGTGTCTGAAGTCGAGTCTTTGCTGAACAGAGTCTCGGATTGGGGACGACTAAATCTAGTCCAGTTTAACCCCCAGAAGACACAAGTTTGCACGTTAACCGCTAAAAAGAACCCCTTTGTCGTATCCCCTCAGTTTCAAGGCACTCCCCTTGTTGCCTCAGCCAGTATCGGAATCCTCGGCGTCAACATATCGAGTGACGTGCAGTTTCGTGGTCACTTGGAAGGGAAGGCCAAATTGGCCTCTAAAAAGCTTGGCGTGCTCAGCAGAGCGGGACAGTATTTCATGCCGGCACACCGCCTGCAACTTTACAAGGCGCAGGTTCGGCCGCACATGGAATACTGTTCCCATCTCTGGGCTGGGACTCCCCAGTACCAGCTCCTTCCACTTGACCGCATCCAGCGCAGAGCGGCTAGAATCGTCGACGACCGAGTGCTTTCCGATCGGCTCGATTCACTGGCGCTGCGAAGAGATGTTGCATCTCTTTGCGTATTTTATCGCATCTATCACGGGGAGTGCTCTGAGGAATTGTTCGGATTAATCCCAGCCGCCAAAATTCGTGAACGCACTACACGGCAAACGTCCCGATACCATCCACACCATCTGGATGCTTGGCGGTCCACCACTGTACGTTTCACAAGGAGTTTTCTTCCACGTACAACCTCTCTGTGGAATAGTTTACCACCGGCGATTTTTCCGGACCGATACGACCTGGGGACCTTCAAGAAAAGAGCTTACTCCTTTCTAAAGGGCCGGCAACGCACCCGCAATTCTCCTGGTGTTGCGGTTGATCATCGGCGGCGGTAGTCACTTAACAGCAGGTGAGCCGCATGCTCGTTTGCCCCCTCTTCTATAAAAAAAAATCTGCCATGGAGAATGTTCTGAGGAATTGTTCGGTTTAGTTCCAGCCGCCAAATTTCACGAACGCACATCGCGTAAAAATTCCCGACACCATCCTAACCATCTGGATGCTTAGCGGTTCACTACTGTACGGTTTACTAGGAGTTTTCTTCCTCGTACATCTTCTATGTGGAGGTGTTTACCACCGGTGACTTTTCCGGACTGATACGATTTATTGACCTTCAGGAAAAGAACTTGCTCTTTTCTAAAGGGCCGGCAACGCACCTGCAATTCCCCTGGTGTTGCGGTTGATCATGGGCAGCGGTAGTCACTTAACATCAGGTGAGCCGCATGCTCGTTTGCCCCCTCTTCTATAAAAAAAATCAAAGGACAGTTTTATCAATTCGTGTTTTTTTTTCGTTTTTTTAAAATTCCAAGTTTTTTGGATGAAATATAGTCTACGTCACTCGGGCTGTTGGTCTCTATCTGATCTTTCATTACAATCGGTTCAGTTATTGCGAATATTACGCCGAACAGACAAAGAATCCGCCAACAGACAAACAGACAATTTAAAAAAATGGTTATTTATGTTTTAATGGCACGCAAATAACCTCCTCAGCTCAAAATAAGGCAGTTATAACGATATTACATACGGACACTTCAGTTTTATTTAGATGTATTATAGATGTAGATAAACTATTCCGAATTTACTAACTTAAGTTTACTATTTCTTCGGGCATCACATCTAGCATGAATATTTAATAAATGTTATATAAATAATTTTATTATTTCATAAATGAGTTCTTCGTATAATAATAACGCGAGGAATATTATATTCGAAACATTTGCGGTCAGACGTGCCGCTATAATCCCATATTAAATTATCGCCAAAGGTTGCGTCCCTCGTTTGTTCTCGCATACGCATATAATCGCAGAATTTCAATATTAAATTCATAGAATACTATGATACATACATAATACAACGGGGGAGTGGGCGGAGCCCGTGTAGCTTAAATTGACTTAGCTTGAATTGATAAGTTAGTGACTAACATGTCACTAACTTGTCAATTCACACGTATAAATGTCAACACAATCGATTCGTGTCAAGCGTCGCTGCATGCAAATTATTTAGAAATGGCTATAAAGATATTTATATTAGATGTGTTAAAAACATTAATCAAAAGTCTAAAATGTGTTCGTAGTAGTGATAACTGATATTACGACGTATTTGTATGTATGTGTGCTCCCGGCGACGCCAATCCTCCTACAAAATAAGGTTGGCAGCCATTCTTTTGTGTATTATAGTATTCTATGATTAAAATAATGCCGATTTACTTACTAAAAGGCGTTCGTTTACATTTTTTTCCAAGTGATATAATACGAACGAACGCTTTTTAATAAGTAAAGCGTAAAAAATATAATAATATATAAAGAAATTGATTAAATAACAAAGATAAACTATTTTATCTTTATTATTTAATCAATTTCTTTTTAGTGGATTCGTAATCAAGACCTATCATATATTGTATTTAAATGTTATAACGGTGGAGCAGTAAGCAAAAGAATTTTGTAAAAAATGTACAAACAGCGATCTTTGTATAGTGATAATTTGGAACGTTATTTATTTAATTTTTAACTTATGTTAAAAATTAAATAAATAACGATAAATAAATAACGATTAGTAAGCTGAAGTGGCAATGGGCCGGCCATATAGCTCGAAGAACTGACA